>OU696696.1:153618545-154218545 GCA_916050605.2 Platycheirus albimanus | reverse complement strand
TACTATTGTTATATGATTTCTGTCTGACAAATAGTATGCAAATACGAATTTGGAAAATTTATCAATTATAGTTAAGAAACTGCATTTAAGAATTACGAATGTATCTACATGTATAATTTCATTTAGATCTGATGGTGTTTCTGTTAAACTAAGCTTTGGTTTTATCGGTTTCCTATTGTATTTAGCTTGCTGGCAAACTTCGCATTGATTAATTATTATTTGTATCAATTCCATTAGCTTTGGGTAGTAAATTTTATGCTTAATACCAATAAATGTCTCTTGTATACCTGAGTGCATGCTTTCCTTAACATGATAAAGTGAAATTTGTTTAACTGCTTCTGTTTCTAATTTTATATCTTGTGCTCTGATTATCGTTTGAGAATAATTCCCTTAATTTTTCCTGTACTACGTTATACTTACTATCGTTTAACTCTGAATATACCTATAAGTCCTTTTTTATGAATCTTCTAAATATATCACCTGAATTATCAAAGTCGTACTCTTCAATGTATATTATTCTTTTTCCATGAATTATTTCTATTTCTTGGACTTTATTATTTGTAAGTATGATTTGAGTTTTATACTTATTCACAATTTCTTCTTTAATAGGAATGTGATCTAACAATTCTTCTTCTGCCGAATGTATGGTAGCCAAAGTTGTGTCATTTTCATCATTTTCATCTTCTAGATTGAATAGTCATCCTATTTCTGAAACATCGTCTTCATAAATTTTTGAAAAGTTTTTACACATACTTTGGTTTTCTTCTTCAGACTTAACGTCTAGTTAACAACCCCATTTTTGCATGATTCAGTCATAACAATCCGTACCCCATTTTTTATACTCACCAGACATAAACATTCTCTCTGATGTTATGAAATTCCACAGACATCCAAAGTCGTGGGATTTCTTTTTAAGATAGACTCCCATCGGATGATGTGCAAGTCAAATTATGTATCTTTTTGAATGTGACTAATTCAAGTCAAGAATATTGGCATTCAATTTTCGGACGCGATCGAATAAGGTTGTAATAAGTTAGTAATAAGTTAAAACTGAATAAAGTTTTTTAAAACACCTTAACCCAGTTAAAAAACTTAATTCGTCTTCATTAATTTCAATTCTACTAAGAAAATCTGCTACTTTATTATCCTTTCCCTTTAAATACTCTATCTCAAAATTATATTCTCCTTACTTTAAAAACCACCTTTGATGTCTAGGAGACTTATCTTTATCTTTAAATTTATATTTGGAATGTAAATATTTAATTGGTTGGCGGTCAGAATAAATTTTGAATTTATTACCATACAAGTATGGTCGAAAGTATCCTGTTGACCACATTATTGCTAAAAATTCCTTATCTGTTGCGAAATAATTGATTTCATGCTTATTGATAGTTCTAGAAGCAAAGCACACTGGGTGCCTTTCCTGTGACAGAACTGCTCCTAACGCATATTTCGATGCGTCTGTTGTTAATTGAAATTGTTTTTTAAAATCAGGAAATCTTTAAATAGGATGAGAACAAATAAGACTTTAAGGATTCTTAAAAGCTGCTATGTAATTTGGATCTGTAGTTCTTAGTTTAGTATCTTTCTTTAAATACTTTGTCATGGGCTGCGCAATTTTTGCGTAGTCCTTTATGAATTTTCTATAAAATCCACTAAGAACTAAAAAACTTTTTATTTGTTTTTGGGTTTGAGGTAATACTAAGTTTTCAATTACTTTAATCTTATCAGGATTTGGCTTAAATCCATGTTCCGTAAGAACATGACCTAGGAAATGCGTTTCTTTTTTCATGAAACTACATTTATCTATTTGAATTTTTAGTTCTGCAGTTTCTAAAACTTTATATATTGCTATTATTGCTCGAATGTGTTCCTCAATTGAAGTGCTGAAGATAAGTATATCGTCTAGATATACTACACATGAAATATTTATGAAGTCTCTTAGAATTTCATTCATTAGCCTTTGGAATGTCGCTGGGGCATTCTTCAACCCGAATGGCATTCTTAAAAACTCATATAATCCCTGGGTAGTTACAAAGGCTGTCTTGTGTATATCTTCCTCTTTAACTAATATTTGATATTAGCCTTTAGCTAAATCGATTGTTTTAAAATAATTTGATCTTCCCAACTTGTCTAATATGGCGTCCATATTAGGAAGTGGTTGTTTGTCATCTACTGTAATTTCATTTAATTGTCTATAGTCAATGACTATACGAAACTTTTGGATTCCTGAATTAGGTATCGTTCTTTTTCGACGACTATTAAAGGACTCGAATATTTTGATCTACTTTTTCGGATTATCCCTTGCCCTTCCATTTCAGCTATCTGTCTGCTTACTTCTTGTTCATGTTTTGGGGGATACCTATACAATTTTACGTTAACCTGGCCATCTGTAATTGTTTTAATCTCATGTTTTATTATTAGGGTACTAGTTAGCTTAAACAAATTATTTGCTGAATCTTTTTATTATTTTATATATGGCCTCATATTCTTTTGTATTTAGATAATCAAGCTTTAATCGGTTGATTACACTATCCTCTGAAATCTCTAAAGTATGTATTTTTTCATATGTATATGGATTTCCTAGTATTTTTATTGGTTGTTCGTTGAGAACTATTGGTCCTGACTCCAAATCGATAAGGGTGTTTAGTTTATTGAGTGAGAATGTTGATACCAATTATAAATTGGTATCGTCTATTGGGTAAGTTCTTAACTTTCCATTTAATAAAAGCTCCTTTACGAAACTGAATTTCTTCAGGCGCTGGCAAGGCCGTCTTTACCCTTTTGGGGGCCCTGGGCACTTTTCGAAAATGGGGCCCCTGTATGATTATATAAAAATGTTATATTGTGCAATAAAAATATGCAGAAAAAATCACATAACTTTGAATTAATATTTATTCTTTTAATTTTTGAAATAAATAATATTTATTATTAAATTGCTTATGCCATTTCGTTTGTTGTTGTTTTGCAGCGCAGCGCGTTCATGAAGTTGGAGTGGAGTTGACTTGTTGTTGACTGCAACTTCAAATTGTAAGTGCAACGTACTACTGCTGCAGCTACACTATTTTGCTAAGACAGTTAGAAAATTTCATGGAAGTAAAACAAAAGAAACTTAAACCTGCCATATGGTCATTATATTTAAGTTACCGACCAGCAAGTAAATTCGAATATTATGTTAATGCATCCAATTCTCTTTTGTATTTGCCACATACGTGCCTTGCACCCGGGTTAGATGTTGGTGTGAAGTAATTTGTATCTGAAAGCATTTTTATTTTTAAAAAATCTATGTGCTTTTTTGATCAAAGTCTTCAAATCACCCACATTGAAAACTAGGGGTCAGTTGTTGAAATTAGCAAATAAAAGTCAATCAGAATTGCTTTCAAACGCGCAACGTGTTATGCATATACAGGGTGATTCACGCATGTTGTGCCAAAAAGCTAGAGCGAGGTTGAGACAAGAAAAAAAATCGTCTATTTCCCTCCGTTTAGCCGGGAGGGGCAATTTTCTAAAAACATGACTTAAATTTGAAAAAAAATTATTCAAAAATAACGGTAACTCCTACAATACCACGCTTAACCTTTTTGTAAAGCCACAAACTTATTATTTTAATTGTAATTTTAAATGAAGTTATTCTGTTGAACCGTTTTCAAAATATTAATTTTCAAACTCTAAATTTTGAAAAAAAAAAAAATTAAAAAAATTATTTTAAAACTATTTTTTTCAAAATTTTACGTAATTAAGTATTATTTTTGTTCTCAGAATTCAATGCTCCCATTAATTTAAAATCCAACACTGAACACCGTATGGCTCTATGACTTTTTGTTGCCAAGGTATTCAAAAATAACCGAACCTACTTCTTATATTATACTTAATTACGTAAAACTTTGAAAAAAATTAGTTTTAAAATTATTTTTTCAAATTTTTTTTTTTCAAAATTTTGAGTTTGAAAATTAATATTTTTTAAACTATTCGTTAAAACAATTTAATTTAAAAACGAAATGAAAGAAAAATTGTTTGGCTTTCCAAAAAAGTATAACACGGTGTTGTAAACGAAGCCGTTGATTTTTAATATTTTTTTTTACAAAATAAGTCAATTTTTCAGAAAATTGCCCCAGGAGGGGCAAACGGGGGGGGGGGGAATAGACCCCCCCTCCCATACGATTTTTTTCTTGTCTCAACTCAACCTACACGCTCTAGCTTTTTGGCACAACGCTCGTGAATCACCCTGTATATAACTTGGTAACCAATTTTAAAAATTCATCCATAATTTTGAAACAGATGAGCTGTGAAATAGCATTCTAAAGAACAAATATCGATCACTTTTCCATTGAGATTAATCGCCCCCTAGTGCAGCCCTTCCTTAAGAAATGTTAAGTGTGTCTTCTCCATGTTCAGCAAAGAAAGTACGAATTCTGATCATTCTTTATGCATCTAAAATTGTATCGAAATATTTTTTTTCTTGATAATAGACCAATAGAGGTTAATTGATATTTCAGCAATTTGGGGGCCCCTGGTGATTGCGGGGCCCTGGGCCCGGGCCCAGTGGTAAAGAGGGGTCTGGGCGCTGGTGTATGCGCTTCAAACTCAATTGCATCCTTACCATTTATGGTTGTAAAATGCATTAGTTTTATTTTGACCTTGTTAAAAACACCAATCCTATCGTCCATAATACTAAGGGTAGACCCCGTATCTATTAAAGCTAAATATTTTTTGTTTTCTATGGTAATTTCTATCGTAGGTAATTCATCCGAAGCTAGTTGATAAAAAAACTCAACATTATTTATCTCACTGTTATTTTGTGAATTATTTGCCTCTATATTGCCTAAAGACATGGGTTCTTCATGTCTTTGATAATTTTGGTTTTGCAGGCGATTTTGACCTGAATGTCGATTATTATTTGAGCCATAATAATTTCCTGAATTTCTATAACTATTAAAATAACCTGAATTTCTATAACCATTAAAATTACCAGAATTTCTTCTATTAAAGTTATTGCAGTTACTTGTATTTCTGTTATTTGTATTATTACTAGTGTTTCTACTGTTTGTAGTGTTAAAATTACTAGTATTTCTATTATTTGGGTAATTATTGCTTTGATTAAACTGCCTAAAATTTCCTGAACTTCCATTATGTTGTTGACTGTTATTGTAATAATTATTCTGATTTCTAGCAAATCCCGTCTTGTTCTGATTTTTTTATTTCTTGGGCAAATTTGAGTTTTTGAGAATAAATTTAAAAGTGGTTTTTGAGAAAAAATTTGTTTTTGAAAAACTTTTTGAAAAAATTTTTCAAAAAAGTTCAAAAACGCCACTTCATAGGTATTCGGCAAATACATTCATTTATAATTTTTAGAAAAAAATTTAATAAGTGGTTTTCAAAATATAAATTTTTAAAATTTAAAAAAAAAACGCTTTTAAAAATACAAAAAAATATCATTTAACAATATTGAGCTACCGACACCTATATGTATATGTGTGAAATCTCGAAAAAATCGGTTGAGTCGTTTTCGAGATAGTCAAAAGCAAAAAAAAAACGCTCCTGTGGGAAGTACCGTTCTTAGACATTTTTTAAAACTTTTTTTTCAGCCATATGATTGGCCGTACATAAAAAGCTACACTGATTTTCTTAGATCAAAATCATTAGAGCCATTTTCGAGAAAAATGAACTTTGACGTAACGGTTATATGGCAGGTACCGTTGTTTTTTGAGCTAAGAAAAAAATTTCAATTTGCCTTCTGTACAATACCTAAAAAACTCTATATACCAAGTTTGAAGCAATTCGGCATACCCGTCTGGGCTGTCGGTATCTATACACACATACAGACGGACAGAATTTGTAGACCATATTTTTCCGTCTTCGCTATCATTTTAATGTCATGTTTGATTTTTATCTCAAAACTTTTCTTTTCGACGAATGCATAACTTGCCTTATAGTACCTATAATCGCAAGTAAAAAGTGAAGAACTCTTTTCAAGAATCAATAAAGTTAAGAGTCAAGCAAAATAACATCTACGGTCAAATAAAACAAAAGTGAAATAATATCATTTAAGAAAATAAAAACATTTTTAGAACTATTCCAACGTAGTGGAAAACACACCAAAACAAATAAAGCAATTCAACTCAGTGTAAGTGATAATATTGTGAAACTCAAAGAGAGAAATTAGTTTTGCAAGCAAAATAAAAAACAAATAAACCAAATCAAACCAATGTCCAAAAAGATCAAAAAAAAAAAAAAAAAAATATAAGATGGAAGAGCACCAAAGTCACATAAGCAGTTCAGACGAAAATCTATCAACAAAAGAAGACGAACAACTCACACAAATCAGGAATCAACAAATAATAAACAACGGTAAGAATTTTTTTAAGTCTCAAGAAAATATTTTAAGTAATTCAAATATTGAAATTTGTAATAGCGGTTCAAGTGAAGATTTAAATGAAATAGATTTCAAAATGACTCAACCACTGCTACTGACCTTAGATCCACTTAAAAACATTGAAAAACTACCTAACTTTGACGGTAGAAGAGAAAGCTTATACAACAACATTAATAGTGTAGACGAGATAAGCCCAACGTTAAATAAATACGATGAAGCTTCACAGCTCACGTGCATTAATATCTTGAAAACAAAACTCATAGGAAAAGCAATAAGATGTATCGAAATCTATCCACATTCCACACCTAATCAAATGGAAATATATCAAAGAACTCTTAATTAAAAACTTTGGAGGATTCAAAACCTCCCTTACACTCTTTGACGAATTTCGCCAAATATCATATAGAAACAATGATGATGAAAAAAAAATTTCAATTTGCCTTCTGTACAATACCTAAAAAACTCTATATACCAAGTTTGAAGCAATTCGGCATACCCGTCTGGGCTGTCGGTATCTATACACACATACAGACGGACAGAATTTGTAGACCATATTTTTCCGTCTTCGCTATCATTTTAATGTCATGTTTGATTTTTATCTCAAAACTTTTCTTTTCGACGAATGCATAACTTGCCTTATAGTACCTATAATCGCAAGTAAAAAGTGAAGAACTCTTTTCAAGAATCAATAAAGTTAAGAGTCAAGCAAAATAACATCTACGGTCAAATAAAACAAAAGTGAAATAATATCATTTAAGAAAATAAAAACATTTTTAGAACTATTCCAACGTAGTGGAAAACACACCAAAACAAATAAAGCAATTCAACTCAGTGTAAGTGATAATATTGTGAAACTCAAAGAGAGAAATTAGTTTTGCAAGCAAAATAAAAAACAAATAAACCAAATCAAACCAATGTCCAAAAAGATCAAAAAAAAAAAAAAAAAAAATATAAGATGGAAGAGCACCAAAGTCACATAAGCAGTTCAGACGAAAATCTATCAACAAAAGAAGACGAACAACTCACACAAATCAGGAATCAACAAATAATAAACAACGGTAAGAATTTTTTTAAGTCTCAAGAAAATATTTTAAGTAATTCAAATATTGAAATTTGTAATAGCGGTTCAAGTGAAGATTTAAATGAAATAGATTTCAAAATGACTCAACCACTGCTACTGACCTTAGATCCACTTAAAAACATTGAAAAACTACCTAACTTTGACGGTAGAAGAGAAAGCTTATACAACAACATTAATAGTGTAGACGAGATAAGCCCAACGTTAAATAAATACGATGAAGCTTCACAGCTCACGTGCATTAATATCTTGAAAACAAAACTCATAGGAAAAGCAATAAGATGTATCGAAATCTATCCACATTCCACACCTAATCAAATGGAAATATATCAAAGAACTCTTAATTAAAAACTTTGGAGGATTCAAAACCTCCCTTACACTCTTTGACGAATTTCGCCAAATATCATATAGAAACAATAGGATGAATTTGTATAACGACATACAGAGAATGTTATGCGAACTCAATCAAAAAACTATCCAAGAAGAGAAATCTTCTGAAATAGAAAATAACAATGCAAACACTTTAAACATCTTAAAAAAAATTATCGGTTTATATGCGTACCGTACTCTTTGCATTGAAACTCAAAAATTTACAAGAAGCTCTTGACGAACTTTTACAAGCAAATTTCATCAATGAAAAAAACGAAAAAAAAAATTCGAAAAACCCGAAATAAAAATACAAATTACTTATCATAAACCTCAGAATTCTAAACCACATTTTAATACCCAAATAAAACGCAATAGTAATTTCACACCAAACAAACCCTATCAAAACCAAAATTTTCAACCTAGAAATCCCACACCCCCCTTTTAACTAGAACAATAGAAATCCTTATTATCACGGAAATAATAACGATCCAAATTACAAAAGAGGTCAAAATCCCAAACCCTTAGAAGTAGATCCTACTTCATCTCAGCTTTAGAAAGTACAACCCCAAATTTAACACTATATTAAAAATGAGACTAAATATGAAAAACCTCCGAATCAGGATTTTCAGAGACAAGCCTCGGAAACTTACCCTATCTTAAGCCCCAAACGGAAATCCCCAAACGCAAAATCCCCACAGTAAAATCTCCATCCCCGAAATCCCCAAAGAGAAAATCTACACGCCGACAATCCACAAAATAATATCTCCAAAACAAATACATATGTTCAAGTAGTGAATCGTGCGATCAAGTCCCGCGCGCGATTTGATCGCTTGATTCACTACTTGAACATATTTGTTTTGGTGATATTTGGTTTAATTCATATTGCAGGAAATGTAATCAAAAGAGTAAATATAAAATTCTTTTTAGTGCTTGTAATGTTTATTAAAATGAAAATACATTTTCAAAATTAGTAAGTTAATAAATATTCATAAAGTCTTAAATGAAACGAAAAGAAAAACTTCATTGTTATCACTTGTTAGTTAGATTCACAATAAAATAATTTCATGAGATTTTTCTGAAAACTAAATTCACATAATTTAGATGTAGGTACACGGACACTGGGGATTTGGGGATTTCTTGGGGATTTTCGCAAAAAATATACTTTGGGTGTGGATTTCATCCATGTGCATTTTGTCTTTGGGGATATTAGCTAGTTGGATTATGATTTTTTGGGATTTTAATCGATGGGGATTTTTTTTAGGGATTCTGTAGGACACCCTAAAAAAGTCATCCAATTTCAACAACCTGCTCACACAATGTGAAAGAGAACCAGTATTAGAATCAAACAAAGACTGCAGATAAGGCACAGAGTGAAACCAACAAATAAGTTGCGGATATGTTCCACAAAAAGCATTTTTATAATAAGTTCCTGTTATTTATTACTTTTGTCTACGTTAAATAAAAAAACTGTATTAAAAAAGATTTCATGTTGTTTTTCATTCGCATAAGAATTATTAGATAATTATTCCAAGGCGAAAATTTTTTGAAGTGAAACTTCTTTAGAATCGTTGTGATTTCAAACCGGATGCAACGAAAAAACGACATGTAAGAGACACAAATACAAAAATGTGTAGGATGAAGCCAGAAAAGAATGAGACAGAAATATACATACTATTTTTCTGACGGAAGTAACGCTCAGTATTCCAATATGGCGGCACCGATGACTCGCATTAGCTCACCGTGTGCACGAACGAGTGAGAATATAAATACTATAATCTTACTCATTCATGCACGTGCTCCATGGCATTTGTTTGTTTTGATCAATGTAGGGATGGGCAAGTAAACAATATATCGATATTTATCGTATCGATATTCTTTAACAGTATCGATAATTATCGGGTGAAAAAAATCAATATATCGATATATCGTCAGTTTTCTCATGATTATTCATACATATTACGAAAGCATTCAAAATTCGTAAAAAAGAATAGACATGAAGAAAACAGTATTTTTTTTTTAAATGTTGTTTTGGCTAAAAATACAAATAACGGACATCTCTGTTTATAAACGACTGAATTTAATAAATTAAAATGCGGAACATAAACACAAGAGTTTTAACTTCTTTGCTCGGAAACTGTGTTATGTTTCATCGTATGCATTTTATTTTAAGTTGCATGAATGAATTAAATTGGGGAAAAGCGCACTGCGACCTTAAAGATCTATTGTGCCCCTTTTAGAGCTGGATGAGGATGCTCGTCCTACAGCACTTCCTCCAAATTGGTTTCTTTTAGGAAGGTTAGTAACTATTTGAGGTATTCTGCCCTTATTTATCTGGTAACTACCCAGGTTTTTGAAGTGAAACTTCTTTAGAATCGTTGTGATTTCAAACCGGATGCAACGGAAAAAAAGACAGGTAAGAGACACAAATACAAAAATGCGTAGGATGAAGCCAGAAAAGAATGAGACAGAAATATACATACTATTTTATATTATCGGTCTCTCCTCTTTGTCCCATACTTCGTAGCGTCCCCACTCCCGTCTTCTAAGCATAGTCGCCTGTAATTTGTGAGCCAGAGCGAGAGAGCAGATGTCGGTGTGTATGTATATTGCACACTGTTTAATTCGTGCTTGTATTTGAGCATTTAACGTGTGTTAGTGTATGTAAAAGCTAATGTACACCGTATGCGGCTGCGTATTACAGCTTTTTAGTAAGATGTCAGCGTGGTGTGTTATTATTTAACTGTGTGTTTCGGAGTATTTTTATATCTTGTTGTGCTAAATAATAAATTTTATAAGATGCCGAAAACTAATGACGAAATGTGTCGTCAATATCGACGCAAAAAAAATGAAAATAAAATTAAAATGAAAAAAAATCCAGGAAAAAGTTCAACAGAACGTAGTCGCGAATTTCGTGCACGTAAAAAACAATTATTGAACAATCAAAATAGATGTTCAAATATAAGTGTTAATGTGACTGATGTAATAAATGGTAAGTGTAAATATTTTTGAAGTGAAACTTCTTTAATATCAGGGTAATTTGAAACTCGACGAAACGGAAATGCGCCATGACATTTTTAAGCAAATATGTAAATCAAAAAAAAAAAAAAATATATCGCAACAAGTCTGAGAGATAACGAATGAAAAAAAAATTATGACACAGTATTTAATATTCTAGCTCTCATTTTCTCCTATCATACGTTCTGCCTCTCACTCAGGTCTACTAAGCATTGTACATTATGTTAAACAAGAGCGAGTGAGCAGGCGCGTTGATACGATTAAGTTAGTATGTTTGTTAATATAGGTACGTGATCTGAATGCTGTCTAACAGGAAAAGCTTTACAAAAGATTTAAATAAACTTAATTCAAGAAGAATGTAAAATTCAAACAAATGCATAAGAAAAGTATTTATAGAAAATTGGCATTCAAAAAATTATTTAAATTTTATAAAAGTATCCTGAATTTTTGAAAATAGTCAGTTTTCGAATATTTTTTTGACTTGTTTTAAATAGTGGCGTCCTGGAGTTCATACTTTAAAAGGGAGTCAAAAGGACGCAAAGTATGTCGGTACGTCTGTATGCTTGAATATGTGTTGAAACTTTTGTATTTCTATAGATACGTGTTGAAAGCATTTAGTCATACATAACATAAGGTTTGAAAGTAATCCGAAAACTGGTGCTGGGTGGCTGAGTTTTTCATCTCATTCTCTCGTAAATTAGGTATACCAACTTCTCTGAATTTTCACTTCAACCGAGTGTGGATTACGCACACACATTTTTTTTCTTCTGAATTCATTTTCCAAACTTTATATTTAAATTTTGTTTTCCGGAACAAAAGTCGTTCTTAAATGAAATTGTTGCAATCGTAACAATCTCTATCATGACACTTCAACATAACAACCATGGACCTAATAAGTATGGACTGCTAGTTGGTTTTCATTTCCATACAATATCTGTGAAAATCGTGTCGCCAACGACACTACCGTTGTTTGCTCAATATGTGAAATAGGTATTTCCCTACAAGAAAATTGTTTTCATTGTTTGACAGACACATTTTTTTTTTCAATTTCCTTAAACGTGTTTTAATTTATTTCACTGAGAGTATTGCAGGAATTACCCATCATAGTTGTATTGCAGATTTTGTGCCATTAATAATGACCAAAAAGTTTTTCTTACTATTTCTTAAAAAAAATTAAAATGTTTTATTTATGTCTGAATTTTCTGATCGAACTTCTTCAAGCAGCTATTGCATGTTTGCTTTTATTGGACGCATATCCATTTTATACAAATGATTCAAAAGATGAAAATCTGATATCGCTTCTAAAAATTCATCATCACTCCAATGAAACAAGTAAGAACTTAGTGCATTGAAATCCTGTAAGTGCCCATCTATAGAACGATTTTCAACTAGGAACGGCTGCTTCTTATCAAATTTACTGAACGTATATTGTGGCTGTAGTGGAGTTGAAGCTGGAACATCAACCAGCAGGTATTAAACTGGCAGTGGACGAGCTAAACGTTGAACTTCGTTGCCGTATTGGTCTTTTTCTTTATAAAATACATCAGGAACATACTGCTTGTCTGTAGATTCACGAATGTAGCCTATCTCTGGTGCATTTTTTGTTGGAACCAAACAATCTTCCTTAACCAGAGCCATGCATTGAGCAGAAACAGCATAGTCCTCCATATGGACTTGTTTTCTTTTATCACCAGAAACACAGACCGTTATGAACTTGGATCCGAAAACTCCACTTGAAGAATATTCGCATGGATTTGGGCGACTACTTTGCAACTGACCAGAAATTATGCATTCTTGTGCTGTAAGAAAATGAGTTTGGAAACCACGAATATGTTTTACAGTTCCAGCAGCAGGATTTTCAGGAATGAGATCAGTAAAAATCCAGCCAACCTTCTTAAGTCCTAAGGCTTTGGCAACAGCATCAACGTCATCAATGCTATCGTTTTGTAGTAATTTAATTGAGTCCCTTATCGATTCTTGAGGTGGTTCATATATAGCAGCTACTTTTACCCTTATACCTAGAGGGACATCAGTGTGAGCCTCATACGTACCATACAAAAATTACATTCTCTGATGACCTGTAGTCCGCCAGTAATTCAAAAAATCGCTCCACGATTGTTGTATTTTCGAACATTACATTATCCACATGACGGTAAATTTGCCGATTCAATGTTATAGCCGAAGGCTATATTGAGCAAATTCCTTTAGGCCAAGGTGGATGTTCCCTGCATCCTTGTTTTATTTTACAGCTTATATCATCAATAGGAATGTACTTTCCACGATCAAGCCCAGACGTCTGCTTTTTATATAAGAATGAAAGGACAAATGTTTTATTTTTTGTTCCTTGAGGTATGCTTCATCGTAGGGTTCTGTTGGAGAACATTGAACACAGCACCCGTTCATATTGTGCCAACACAATTTGGAGTCCCGTCCACGTTGTATGTGGTCATTAGATTTTGCCAGCAACACATCAACCTCATCTTCTATAATTTCAACGTTCTTTTTTAAGCTTTGCGTTGAATTGCTTTTGGATCCAGATGTAGTTGGATGTGGTGGGAACTCAGCTAGGCTAGCACTGGCCTTGCTCGAAGTTCCAGCAATGTTTTTTAGGTAGATCATGTCACCATGTTTCAAATAAAATGAATTGATGGATTGTGAGCGACTGGGACTTAGTTCGTTTGTTAAATTTCGATCCTTAAACAAAGCAAATCCGTTCTCTACGACCATTGACTTTCTTGATCTTGTTGATATTTCGATTCCTTTCATTCCTTCGGACGACTTGATCAATGTTTTTTTTTTTATAAAAATAAAAAAGTGCAATTCCGCAGTCAGCTGGTTTTCATCTGTCAAGATGATTTTGTTTCCATATTTGACGTCGTGAGCAAAGAGCTCTTTTTTGGAACTAACGTGAAGTTAGCTCCTTGCAGTCCATACTTATTAGGTCCATGATAACAACTATCTGGAGAAAACAAACGCATCACTGACACACGGTGGCGCACAAAAAAGTTGTTTCTTTATAGTACTGTAAGTTATTATTTATATACAAGGTTGTCTCATGCGCAATGTCATGACTTTAGTAATTGTGTTAAGAGACTTTTGTGATTTTTTTGGTACGTCAGAGCATATTTTTTTGGTGTGAAAAATGATCTGACATCAACAAATGTTTTTCGTTTGGGCACATATCATATTTTTTTGTGATGTCAGATCATATATTTAACATCCCAAATAATCTCATTTGAAATCAAGATTTAACACATATTTGCATACACACTACAATAATTTGACATTTCTTAAGCGTCAAATTTTGTTTGGTTATTTTTATCATTGTGTGAATTTTATTGCAGAAAAACGGAAACAGAATTATTCTTATTCTTGCAAAAGTATTACCATCGAATTGCTTTCTATCTGGGCGAAGAGAACGATATTTTCAAACGTGACTTTGCTCAAGCCACCCTAGAGGATCATTTTGATAAGACCATCTTGCCCAAGTTTATGCAAGTGAAGAACTTTGGAAAATGTAGTAGAACAAAATACACTCAATTGGAGTTATTCAGATAGCTTCTCCTTTCTCGCAATTACAAATTTAATACCCATAACAGCGGGAGCAATAATTACAGATCTCATCTAATATATAAAAATAAGTTGCCTTATGTTCGGGCTCGATAAACTCGAGAATGGCTGGGCCGAATTTTTCCATATTTTTTTTATAAAGGTATAGCTATCTTATTGAGGAAGGTCTTTTTGTGAAATTTGGTCAAATTTTGGTAAAGGGCAAACCGCAAAATGCATTTTTAGCGTGGTTCTTTTTGATCTAGCGCATTTTTGTAGACACATAAAGTATATTTCCCGTAATTATAGAAAATTATTTTTATTTTCAATGTGTCAATTAAATTTTAATAAAATTGGAATAAGTTTGTAATTTGCGATTTTGGACAAATCATCGGGATGAAATGACTGAGGAAATATTACATCGAATGGGAAATATGTATTCAAACCAGAACTTGGATTTTAGCTACGATTCGATCTGAAAATAAAATAGCATTAGCGCTTGCGTCGTCTGGGATTGCGCAAACTTTGATAGACGGTGGTCGAACAGCTCACTCTGCATTAAAATTGCCATTGAACATGCAAGTAAATGAATTTCAAACAAGTAATATTTCAAAAACATTTATAATGGCAAAGGTTTTACAGCAATGTGAAATAATCATTTTGGATGAGTGCACGATAGTTCACAAGAAATTATTGGAAGCCCTTAATCGAACGTTAAAAGATTAACGAGGAAACCAACGTTTATTTGGTGGTGTATTGATATGGTTAGCAAGGGAATTTAGGCAAACATTTTTCCAATTTTTACTTGCGATTATAGGTACTATAAGGCAAGTTATGGATTCGTGCAGAAAAAAAAATTTGAGATAACAATCACACATGACATTACTATGATGGAGAAGTCGAAAAAAGTGGGTCTGGGAATTCCGTCCGTCTGTCTGTCTGTCTGTCTGTCTGTCTGTCTGTCTGTCTGTCTGTCTGTCTGTCTGTTCGCGCCTCTGGAGGCTGAACGGGTGGGCCGATTTGCTTCAAATTTGGTATTTAGGATTTATTTGGCCGTCCCTCGGAACGTATTTTTTATTTTTGCTCTAGGTCCAAAAATAACGGCACCTGCCATACAATCTTGAAGACAAAAATTGATTTTCTCAAAAACGGCTCTAACGATTTTGATAAAACTTTCAGAATGCTATTTTTGCAAGAAAATCTATCTTTTGGTTTGAAATTTTTTTTCAAAATTTGTCTAATAACGGTACCTCTCATAGAACCAATATTTTCAAATCAAATTTTCTCGTAAACTATACATTCGATTTCAATAAAATTTTGGCCACAGGAAGTCATTCATAATTTTATTAATATGGCATTTCAAAATTTTCAAAAACTTTTTTTTTTGATTTTTTATAATTTTTTCAAAAAAATTTTTGGTTTTCGAAATATGTTGGAAACGGGTACATTGATTTTTTTTTAAATTATTTTTCAAATGTAAACTACAGATTGCCATATATTTGCATACTCAAATAAATTTCAAAATATTTTTTGAAAAAGTTTTTCAAAAATAACCTTTTAAAAAAAAAACTGGTCGAACGATTTTCAATATTTTTTTTTCCTAGATTGACGTAGAGCTTTGAAATTTTATTGCATACTTAGTTTTTCCGAGAAAACTCTTAAACTAATTTAAAAAATAAAAGAATTTTCGAAATTATTTAATTTTTTTTAAATTTCCATATATGCAGCCACTAAGCAATTGCTTATCATAAGAGCAAGTTCGTGCGACCCAGTCGTGCATTTTATTTATCACGGACAACTTTATGTTGGACGTTGGCGAGTGGGTAAACCGTCTTTATTGTTTATTTATGCATTAAATGCGAAAATAAAAAAAATCGTTTATCAAAAAGCTCTTGAGTAATGCAAATGGTTCATTTAAAAAATTGTTAAATTAATTAATAAATTATATAAGCAAAATGATTGAATTGAGTTTAAGGCTGCATGATACACAAAATTTGTTGTCTGCTCGGGAGCGTAAATGAAGAGTGAGGATGGTTTCCCAACTAGGAAACACGCCACATTATAATAGCTGACGGCAAATCAGTTGAAGAAAAGGAAATTCGCGGAATTTGGCATTCTTCTCCCTTGAACGGTCCTTTCAAAATCCTTGCCACTATCACATTGTCCATCAGCTTCTTCACAATCAGTTGGGTTCCATTGCACAGTTTCGGGGCATAAAGGTTTCGTAGCATTAAGATGACAGATCCAACTTTAAAACTCAAATGATGAGGCGGCATGCCAGGCAAATCCAAAGAACACTTGCATATTCACACTCAATCAGTGTTGGCAAGTAAGTTACATGAAGTAAGTTACTCGTTTAGTTACGCGTAACTAATATGAATAAGTTACGCCCAATGTTTGGCGTAACTAATGTAACTAATGTAACTAAATGTAACTAACTGTAACTAAATAAAACTAACTCTAACTTAATAGTACAAAATAAAAAAAATCACATTTCATCCTGAATCCCAATCGACTATTGACAAAATTCTTTTATTAGCAAGGCAACGGCAACCTGGCAAGGAATACATATTGAAATTACTATGGTCCTGATGAAAAGGAAATCTAATAAAATATTATATTCTTGGAGCATACAACAGATTTTTACTTACATTTAAAGTTTTCCCCTCTTTCTTGAGATTCCTGGACATTTCTTTTTTTATTGTGATTTATTTTTGTATGGTAAATTCAGATTTGATCTCAGATTTGGTCTTAAATTTCAGATTTGGCTCGCCCAAAGGAAATCAAACGAGATCTATTTTGTTTTATTATTTTTAATTTTTTTTTTCCAGAAATATAGTAATTTAAAAATGTTTTCCTTGCCAGGAATGCGAAGGCAATCAATCTTAATCATCCAGCTTTGCCATAAAGCAGTATAGTCAATCGTCATTCGAACGGGTTTGTGGACGGAACTTCTTAATTTCAATTTAACATAAAATGTGAGTTTTTGAATTTTAAAAATTCTATTAGTTATAGTTAGTTACATTTAGTTACAATTAGTTACATTTAGTTACATTAGTTACATTAGTTACATAAGTTACATTAGTTACGTGTAACTAATTAAAATTTCAAAGTTACGCGTAACTATCCAACACTGCGACTCAATGGAATGGTTTGCACATACCGAAAAAAACGATGCCTTGAGACATGAGATTTATTCATACGCCGCTGTTGGTTTCAGAATCACGGGAGTGATTTCGGAAATCCGCTTGCTATATCACCACTTTTGCCATGACTGATTGCTTTGAAATGCTGCAAACAGGATTTTCTTTGATTCGCAGGTTTAACGAAAGCTTCCGTGCTCAGTATGCTGTTCTTCCACCTTCCAACAGTGTTGCAGCAATTCCTGTAGATGCGAGAGCTAACGCAATTCCACTTTGAGCACGTATTGCTGCTAATATTAATTAAATCAAGAACATTTTTCCAGTTCCGCCGGGCGCATCAACAAATAAAATGCACGACTGGGTCTAATGCTCTAATGTGTGACAGTTGTCTAGGGGCTTGAGATTTTGAAAAAAATAAAATTTTCAAAATTCTTAAATAAATACTTAAACTAATTTGAGCTGAAAAAAAGTACACCATTTTATTTATTGGATAAATTTGAATTTATGAGAGTAAATTTATAAAAATCTGTCGAGCGGTTTAAAAAAAAAAAAGTTTTTTTTGAAAAAAAATTCAAAAAAATTCAAACACACCATTTCATAGGTATTCAGCAATTACATTTATTTATAACTAGCTGACCCGGCGAACTCCGTACCGCCTCTTTTTTTCTTGCGATTATAGGTACTATAAGGCAAGTTATGCATTCGAAAAAAAATTAAAAACATGGTTGTCTGTAAAGTCGGTTTACAGACGATAATTTAACGTGATAACCAGGTCACAAAACACTTCATGTGTATAGGTATCCCTCCAACCACCCAACCTACCTACAACCACCCACCATTTTTTTAGTTTTGTTCACCCCTTGAACACCAACCTCTCACCCCCACATACAACCACAAACCAACAGCCCACCATTCTTGAAAATGTGTTCCTCCTCCCCCACATTGTAAATCCCCCCTTCCTAACCACTACCAATCACCCACACCACCTACAACCAACCACCCACTATTTTTGACAATTGCACAATTTTTTCCTCACCCATAAGCCCTCCCCAGTACAACTATTTCTGACAATTCAATTCACTACACCCTCAAACCAAATCCAACCACCCATAACACCTACAACAACTTTATACCCAACACCGCAAACCACCCACCTACAGCCGCCAACCAACCACCAACCATTTTTGACAATTATTTTCCCTCACCCCCTCCCAACACGAAATCTGCCAAATCCAACCACCTACCCCACCTGCCACCACCTTCCAGTCACCCACCTTTTTTGACAACTTTTTCATCGCACCCCATCAAATCAACCATCCCCACCACCAAAACTGCCAACCAATCAACCCACCTACAACCGCCAACCAACCATCCACCATATTTGACAATTCGCCCTCCCCCTCCCCCAACCATACCAAATCCCCCCAAACACCAAACACCCATCCCACCTACAGCCACGAGGGAACCACCCATTAGCTTGACAATATTTATCTCACCACCCAAACCAGCTACAACCACCCACCATTTTTCCTCTTCCCGACACTACCCCTCCCCTCCCCCTCGCCTGGCCCACACACTCTCCCACCACAACCAACCAACTACCCAACACCCTCCCCTCCCACTTTATCGACTTTCTAAGCAATGAAAGCAAAGGCTAGGTAACGTGACTGTGACTGTGACATTTTTCCGTGCGTGCTGCTCATATATTCCAAACCGATTTATTAGACGTTATCTCGTCAAAAAAAAAATTCTAACAATCAAACATGACATTACGATGATAGAGAAGTCTGGAAAAGTGGGTCCGAAATTCTGTCTGTCTGTCAGTCTGTCTGTCTGTCTGTCTGTATTTCTGTCGGTCCGTGTGTCTGTCTGTCTGAATAGTTAATTACAGCTGGACCGATTTGCTTCAAACTTGGTACATAGTATTGTTATGACGTGCTACAGAGAGGTTTTTGGAATTAGCATTCTGGCTCTAAAACTAACGGTTTTTAGTGAAAATTTAATTTTTCTCAAAAACGGCTAATACGGTTTTGATAAAACTCTCTGAATAGTGTTTTCTGTGCAAACTTTATGTTTTAGTTTTAATAGATTTTTCAGGAAAACTCGCTTATAACGGTACCTCCCATAGGACCGGTTTTTAAAAATCAGATTTTCTCGTAAACCACTTGACGGATTTCGATGAAATTTTTGTAGAAGCCTCTTTAAAGACAAAAGAATGTTAATTTTTAAGTTTTTGAAAAAATAATTTCATACACTTAGGTTTTTCCCTGCTTTTTTTCCAAAATCTCAAACCCCAAGAATACTGTCCCATCCAGTCATGCACTTTATTTTTTGAATATTTTCGAAATTTCCAGTTTTTTCGTTTAACTATTTACAATGTAGGTACGTTTCAGCCAAAACCGTATGTACAATACCAGGCTGGAGAAATCGAACTCTTCCAGTAAATTAATGTCAGTTGAATTATCAAAAATTGACGCGTTTGATGTACCATCTACCATCTATTACCACCGACCATCTTCTACAATCTACCGTCTTCCACAATCTTTTATCATCTTCTACCATCTACCATTTTCTACCATTTACCACCTTCCACCATACACCATCGACCACCTGTCTTTGTATTCCTTCTTGTTCGCACATGTTAAATCATTATAAGTTTATTCATATTCCCTTGATTGCGAGGGTGCAGGGAACTAACTTCACGGGCACTACCTTCACATGGGAATTAACTTCACCACTGGTGGGAACTAATCTCACTTTTTATTGATGAAGTTAATTCCCACCGAAAGTGGGAATTAATTTCACCAAAAAATCGTGTGAAATAAATTCCCATCCAAAATTTGAAAATCTCAATAGATAAAAACTTTCGAAAAATTAAAGAGATCATATGGATTTAAGCAATTTATTATAATTTATAAGCAAAAGTTTTTACAAAAAGGGATAGACCTATTAAAGGAATACTTATGCATTATTCATATTTTCAAAGAAATTATTGTATTATAGAATGCACTGAAACTCAGTGTTGGCAAGTAAGTTACATGAAGTAAGTTACTCGTTTAGTTACGCGTAACTAATATGAATTAGTTACGCCCAATATTTGGCGTAACTAATGTAATTAATGTAACTAAATGTAACTAACTGTAACTAAATGAAACTAACTCTAACTTAATAATAAAAAATAAAAAAAATCACATTTCATCCTGAATCCCAATCGACTATTGATAAAATTCTTTTATTAGCAAGGTCAACGGCAACCTGCCAAGGAATACATATTGAAATTACTATGTTCCTGATGAAAAGGAAATCTAATAAAATATTATATTCTTGGAGCATACAATAGATTTTTACTTACATTTAAAGTTTTCCCTTCTTTCTTGAGATTCCAGGACATTTCTTTGTTTATTGTGATTTATTTTTGTATATTAAATTCCGATTTGATCTCAGATTTGGTCTCAAATTTCAGATTTGGCTCGCCCAAAGGAAATCCAACGAGATCTATTTTGTTTTATTATGTTTAAATTTTGTTTTGCAGAAATATAGTAATTTAAAAATGCATTCCTTGCCAGGTTGCCGTGGCCACAGCTGGCCCGACGGCAATCTCAATCATCCAGCTTTGAAATAAAACAGTGTAGTCAATCGTCATTCGATCGGGTTTGTGGACGGAACTTCTGATTTTCAATTTAACATAAAATGTGAGTTTTTGTATTTGAAAAATTCTATTAGTTATAGTAAGTTACATTTAGTTACAATTAGTTACATTTAGTTACATTAGTTACATAAGTTACATTAGTTACGTGTAACTAATTAAAATTTCAAAGTTACGCGTAACTATCCAACACTGCTGAAACTGCATTAGCAGCGAAAATAATTAAAACTAAATATTTGCAAAGATTAAGTTTAGTTTTAGTTAAAAATTCGAGCGAATGTTTAACTGAAACTTAAGTTGATCTTTGCAAACATTTTGTTTTAGTTATTTTTGCAACTAATGTTTGACTTTAGTTATACTTTAAAATTCGCGCGAATTTTTAACTTAAACTAAAGTTGATCTTTGCAAACATTTTGTTTTTTTTTAACTTGTTTTATTTAAAAATGGTATTTCGTTTTAGTAAAAAATTCGCGCGAATTTTTTACTAAAACGAAATACCATTTTTAAATAAAACAAGTTAAAAAAAAACAAAATGTTTGCAAAGATCAACTTTAGTTTAAGTTAAAAATTCGCGCGAATTTTAAAGTATAACTCAAGTTGATCTTTGCAAACATTTTGTTTTTTTTTTCAACTTGTTTTATTTAAAAATTGTATTTCGTTTTAGTAAAAAATTCGCGTGAATTTTATACTAAAACGAAATACCATTTTTTTGGATATGAAGTTTGCATTAACTTTAGCTTTAGTTAAAAATTCGCTCGAATTTTCAACTAAAACTAAAGTTAATTTTTGCAAACCTTTGGTTTTAATTATTTTCGCTGCAAATGCTTCTACCCTCTATTTTTTTAGTTTAGCATGCTAAACTTAATAACACAATAACGATAATTATATCATTTGCTGTAATAAGAAGTGAAGCTAACTTCATACAAAAGTGAAATCAATTCCCACAAAATAGTGAAATTAATTCCCACTTTCGGTGGGAATTAACTTCATCAAAAAAAAGTGAAATTAGTTCCCACCAGTGGTGAAGTTAATTCCCATGTGAAGGTAGTGCCCGTGAAGTTAGTTCCCTGCACCGATAGATGATAGAAGATGGTTTTTTTTTACTATGCACTCGCAATGGTGCAGGGAACTAACTTCACGGGCACTACCTTTTTTAAATAAAACAAGTTAAAAAAAAAAAACAAAATGTTTGCAAAGATCAACTTTAGTTTAAGTTAAAAATTCGCGCGAATTTTAAAGTATAACTAAAGTCAAACATTAGTTGCAAAAATAACTAAAACAAAATGTTTGCAAAGATCAACTTTAGTTTCAGTTAAACATTCGCTCGAATTTTTAACTAAAACTAAACTTAATCTTTGCAAATATTTAGTTTTAATTATTTTCGCTGCTAATGCAGTTTCAGGTAATACAATAATTTCTTTGAAAATATGAATAATGCATAAGTATTCCTTTAATAGGTCTATCCCTTTTTGTAAAAACTTTTGCTTATAAATTATAATAAATTGCTTAAATCCATGTGATCTCTTTAATTTTTCGAAAGTTTTTATCTATTGAGATTTTCAAATTTTGGATGGGAATTTATTTCACACGATTTTTTGGTGAAATTAATTCCCACTTTCGGTGGGAATTAACTTCATCAATAAAAAGTGAGATTAGTTCCCACCAGTGGTGAAGTTAATTCCCATGTGAAGGTAGTGCCCGTGAAGTTAGTTCCCTGCACCTCATCTATCATATGCAACCTTCTACCATCTAGAATCTTCTACCATCTACCATCTTGTTCTATCTACCATCTGCTACTATCAAAATTCTTCTATATAATCTACCATCTCCTGCTATCTACCAACTACCGTCTTTTACTATCAACTACCTTCTACCATCTTACATCTTCTAACATCAACCATCTTCTACCATCTAGCATCTTTTACCTTCTGCCATCTAGAATCTTCTCCCATCTACCATCTTGTTCTATCTACCATTTACCATCTTCTAGCATCTACCATCTCCTGACATCTGTCATATACTATCTTCTAACATCTACCATCTTCTACCTTTTACCTTCTCCTACCATTACCATCTTCTATCGTCTACCATCTCCAGCCATCTGCCATATGCCATCTTCTTCAATCTACCATCTACCAACTATCACCTTCTACTATCAACTTTCTTCTACCATCTTCCATTTTCTCCCATCTACCATTTTCTCCCTTCTTACATCTTCTTTCATCTTCCATCTTCTACCATTTAGCATCTTTTACCTTCTCTACCATCTTTTACCATTTATTTCTTTGAAATTTTTTTTCTTTAGAAAGCTTTTTGATGTTAAATTTTTTTAGAATACCTACATAGACATATGTACATATTGTATGTATGTACATACATATGTACATCATTTAAATGAAATTTGTAGCGTTCTAAAATATAACACATATTTTGTTTGTGTATATTTGTACTTCAAAACAAAAAACAATAAATTAATGTATCAAATTCTGACTGATATATATTTCAAATAATTGACACTTTCACACTATTTTTTTTTTATTTTTGCACGCAAGGTATGTCGTCGTAATTTTTGTTTACTTATAATTCATTTTTCTCACCGTTTACACCTTCCCTGAACTTCCACAAATATTTCAAGATCAAAATTTCCAAAATTGGTCCGGCCATTCTCGAGTTTTAGCGCTTCAAACGCACAGCAATTGATTTTTATATATAAGAAGATTTTTAGAAAAAAATTTAATAAGCAGTTTTCAAAATATGTATTAATTTAAAAAAAATTTTTTTATATGTTTTTAAAAATACAAAAATTATTTTTCAAAAATATTGGTATGCAGTACAAATTGAGCTACCTACAACTAAATATGTGTGAAATTTCGAAAGAATCGGTTGAGTCGTTTTCGAGATAGTCGAAAACAAAAAAAACGGTCCTAAGGAAAGTACCGTTCTTAGACATTTTGTAAAACTTTTTTTTCAGCCATATAATTGATCGTACCTAAAAAGCAACACTGATTTTTTTAAATCGAAATCGTTAGAGCCGTTTTTGAGAAGAATAAGCTTTAACGTAACGGTTATATCGCAGGTACCGTTATTTTTTGAGCTAAAAAAAAATTCAATTCCCCTCTGTACAATACCTAAAAAAATCTATATACCAAGTTTGGAGCAATTCAGCCCACCCGTTTGGGCTGTAGGTGTCTATACATACAGACAGACAGACATACAGACGGACAGAATTTTTAACTTTTTTTTTTCAAGACGAATGCATAACTTGCCTTATAGTACCTAAAATCGCAAGTCAAAAACTTTTTGATTATAAATATCGATATCATTGTATTTAAAATTAAATATTTCTTAACAACACTTATGTATGTTTTAAGTTAAAAATGTGTTTCCTGTCAGTTTTTAAATACTGCAATTATATTTTTTAAATTGTAATTCATTTAATCCGTATGAAACTAAGATTTGTCTAACCGAGCGAAGCCGGGTGCGTCAGCTAGTCTAATATATAAAAATAAGTTGCCTTATGTTCGGGCTCGATAAACTCGAGAATGGCTGGGCCGAATTCTTCCATATTTTTTTATAAAGGGAGCTATCTTATTAAGGAAGGTCTTTTTGTGAAATTTGGTCAAAATTCGGTAAGAGGCAAATCGCAAAATGCATTTTTAGTGCATTTAGTCATATTGATAACAACATTTTTTGTTAGGTCTTCTGAGTATGTCGACAAAGGTTTCCGGCCAAACTTCGGTAAAATAATTTGCCGCAACTGCAGTTTTATTGCATTCTGTCAAAATACTAACAAATCTTTTGGTATCATCTTCTGAGGATGCCTGCAAAGGTTTCTGTGAAGTTTGGTCAAAATTCTGTAAAGCGGTAGCGTGGTTCTTTTTGATCTAGCATTTTCGTCGACACATAAAGTATTTTTTCCGTAATTATAGAAAATTATTTTTATTTTCAATGTGTCAATTTAATTTTAATAAAATTGGAATAAGTTTGTAATTTGCGATTTTGGACAAATCATCGGGATGAAATGACTGAGGAAATATTACATCGAATGGGAAATATTTATTCAAACCAGAACTTGGATTTTAGCTACGATTCGATCTGAAAATAAAATAACATTAGCGCTTGCGTTGTCTGGGATTGCGCAAACTTTGTTAGACGGTGGTCGAACAGCTCACTCTGCATTAAAATTGCCATTGAACATGCAAGTAAATGAATTTCAAACATGTAACATTTCAAAAACATCTGGAATGGCAAAGGTTTTACAGCAATGTAAAATAATCATTTGGGATAAAAGCACGATGGTTCACAAGAAATTATAGGAAGCCCTTAATCGAACGTTAAGAGATTAACGAGGAAATCAACGTTTATTTGGTGGTGTATTGATATTGTTAGCAGGGGAATTTAGGCAAACATTTTTCCAATTTTTTATCACGGACAACTTTATGTTGGACGTTGGCGAGTGGGTAAACCGTCCTTACTGTTTATTTATGCATTAAATGCGAAAATAAAAAAAATTGTTTATCAAAAAGCTCTTGAGTAATGCAAATGGTTCATTTAAAAATTTTTTAAATTAAGTAATAAAATATATAAGAAAAATGATTAAATTGAGTTTAAGGTTGCATGATACACAACAATTTGTTTTCTGCTCCGGAGCGTAAATGAAGAGTGAGGATGGTTTCCCAACTAGGAAACACGCCACATTATAATCGCTGACGGCAAATCAGTTGAAGAAAAGGAAATTCGCGGAATTTGGCATTCTTCTCCTTTGAACGGTCCTTTCAAAATCCTTGCCACTACCACATTGTTCATCAGCTTCTTCACAATCAGTTGGGTTCCATTGCACAGTTTCGGGGCATAAAGGTTTTGTAGCATTAAGATGACAGATCCAACTGTAAAACTCAAATGATGAGGCGGCATGCCAGGCAAATCCAATGAACACTTGCATATTCACACCGAAAAAAACGATGCCTTGAGACATGAGATTTATTCATATCCCGCTGTTGGTTTCAGAATCACGGGAAGTGATTTCGGAAATCCGCTTGCTATATCACCACTTTTGCCATGACTGATTGCTTTGAAATGCTGCAAACAGGATTTTCTTTGATTCGCAGGTTTAACGAAAGCTTCAGTGATCAGTGTGCTGTTCTTTTACCTTCCAACATTGTTGCAGCAATTATTGTAGATGCGAGAGCTAACGCAATTCCACTTTGAGCACGTATTTCTGCTAATATTAATTAAATTAAGAACATTTTTCCAGTTCCGCCGGGCGCATCAACAAATAAAATGCACAACTGGGGGTAATGCTCTAATGTGTAACAGTTGTCTACGTGAATAATATTTAATTTTCTTCCTAAATTAACATGAGATTTTGATAAAATAAAATTTTCAAAATTCTTAAATAAATACTTAAACTAATTTGAGCTGAAAAAAAGTACACCATTTTATTTCGTGGATAAATTTGAATTTATGAGAGTAAATTTATAAAAATCTGTATAGCGGTTTTTTAAAAAAAAGTTTTTTTTGAAAAAAAATTTCAAAAAAAATTCAAACACGCCATTTCATAGGTATTCAGCAAATACATTTATTTATAATTTTTAGAAAAAAAAAATTAATAAGCAGTTTTCAAATTATTAATTTAAAAATTTTTTTTTAGATGCTTTTAAAAATACAAAAAAATATTTTTCAAAAATATTGGTATGCAGTACAAATTGAGCTTCCTACAACTATATATGTGTGAATTTTCGAAAGAATCGATTCAGTCGTTTTCGAGATAGTCGAAAACAAAAAAACGGTCCTATGGAAAGTACCGTTCTTAGACATTTTTTTAAAACTTTTTTTCAGCCATATATTGGTCGTACCTAAAAAGCAACACTGATTTTTTTAAATCGAAATCGTTACAGCCGTTTTTGAGAAGAATAAGCTTTAACGTAACGTTATTTTTTGAGCTAAAAAAATTTCAATTTCCCCTCTGTACAATACCTAAAATAAAATGCACGACTGGGTCGCACGAACTTGCTCTAATGAGTGACGGTGGTTTATGGGCTTGAGATTTTGATAAAAATAAAATTTTCAAAATTCTTAAATAAATACTTAAACTAATTTGAGCTGAAAAAAAAGTACGCCATTTTATTTCTTGGATAAATTTGAATTTATGAGAATAAATTTAGAAAAATCTGTGAAGCGCTTTTGAGAAAAAAAGTTTTTTTTGAAAAACTTTTTGAAAAAAATTTTCAAAAAAAATTCAAAAGCGCCAGTTCATAGTTATTCAGCAAATACATTTATTTAAAATTTTTAGAAAAAAAATTAATAAGCAGTTTTCAAAATATTAATTTTTTTAATTTTATTTTCTAAAATGCTTTTAAAAATACAAAAAAATATTTTTCAAAAATATTGGTATACAATACAAATTGAGCTACCTACAGCTATATGTGTGTGAAATTTCGAAAGAATCGGTTGAGTCGTTTTCGAGATAGTCGAAAGCAAAAAAAACGGTCCTATGGAAAGTACCGTTCTTAGACATTTTGTAAAACTTTTTTTTCAGCCATATAATTGGTCGTACCTAAAAAGCAACACTGATTTTTTTAAATCGAAATCGTTAGAGCCGTTTTTGAGAAGAATAAGCTTTAACGTAACGGTTATATCGCAGGTACCGTTATTTTTTGAGCTAAAAAAAAATTCAATTTCCCCTCTGTACAATACCTAAAAAAATCTATATACCAAGTTTGGAGCAATTCAGCCCACCCGTTTGGGCTGTAGGTGTCTATACATACAGACAGACAGACATACAGACGGACAGAATTTTTAACTTTTTTTTTTCAAGACGAATGCATAACTTGCCTTATAGTACCTAAAATCGCAAGTCAAAAACTTTTTGATTATAAATATCGATATCATTGTATTTAAAATTAAATATTTCTTAACAACACTTATGTATGTTTTAAGTTAAAAATGTGTTTCCTGTCAGTTTTTAAATACTGCAATTATATTTTTTAAATTGTAATTCATTTAATCCGTATGAAACTAAGATTTGTCTAACCGAGCGAAGCCGGGTGGGTCAGCTAGTCTAATATATAAAAATAAGTTGCCTTATGTTCGGGCTCGATAAACTCGAGAATGGCTGGGCCGAATTCTTCCATATTTTTTTATAAAGGGAGCTATCTTATTAAGGAAGGTCTTTTTGTGAAATTTGGTCAAAATTCGGTAAAGGGCAAATCGCAAAATGCATTTTTAGTGCATTTAGTCATATTGATAACAACATTTTTTGTTAGGTCTTCTGAGTATGTCGACAAAGGTTTCCGGCCAAACTTCGGTAAAATAATTTGCCGCAACTGCAGTTTTATTGCATTCTGTCAAAATACTAACAAATCTTTTGGTATCATCTTCTGAGGATGCCTGCAAAGGTTTCTGTGAAGTTTGGTCAAAATTCTGTAAAGCGGTAGCGTGGTTCTTTTTGATCTAGCATTTTCGTCGACACATAAAGTATTTTTTCCGTAATTATAGAAAATTATTTTTATTTTCAATGTGTCAATTTAATTTTAATAAAATTGGAATAAGTTTGTAATTTGCGATTTTGGACAAATCATCGGGATGAAATGACTGAGGAAATATTACATCGAATGGGAAATATTTATTCAAACCAGAACTTGGATTTTAGCTACGATTCGATCTGAAAATAAAATAACATTAGCGCTTGCGTTGTCTGGGATTGCGCAAACTTTGTTAGACGGTGGTCGAACAGCTCACTCTGCATTAAAATTGCCATTGAACATGCAAGTAAATGAATTTCAAACATGTAACATTTCAAAAACATCTGGAATGGCAAAGGTTTTACAGCAATGTAAAATAATCATTTGGGATAAAAGCACGATGGTTCACAAGAAATTATAGGAAGCCCTTAATCGAACGTTAAGAGATTAACCAGGAAATCAACGTTTATTTGGTGGTGTATTGATATTGTTAGCAGGGGAATTTAGGCAAACATTTTTCCAATTTTTTATCACGGACAACTTTATGTTGGACGTTGGCGAGTGGGTAAACCGTCCTTACTGTTTATTTATGAATTAAATGCGAAAATAAAAAAAATTGTTTATCAAAAAGCTCTTGAGTAATGCAAATGGTTCATTTAAAAATTTTTTAAATTAAGTAATAAAATATATAAGAAAAATGATTAAATTGAGTTTAAGGTTGCATGATACACAACAATTTGTTTTCTGCTCCGGAGCGTAAATGAAGAGTGAGGATGGTTTCCCAACTAGGAAACACGCCACATTATAATCGCTGACGGCAAATCAGTTGAAGAAAAGGAAATTCGCGGAATTTGGCATTCTTCTCCTTTGAACGGTCCTTTCAAAATCCTTGCCACTACCACATTGTTCATCAGCTTCTTCACAATCAGTTGGGTTCCATTGCACAGTTTCGGGGCATAAAGGTTTTGTAGCATTAAGATGACAGATCCAACTGTAAAACTCAAATGATGAGGCGGCATGCCAGGCAAATCCAATGAACACTTGCATATTCACACCGAAAAAAACGATGCCTTGAGACATGAGATTTATTCATACGCCGCTGTTGGTTTCAGAATCACGGGAAGTGATTTCGGAAATCCGCTTGCTATATCACCACTTTTGCCATGACTGATTGCTTTGAAATGCTGCAAACAGGATTTTCTTTGATTCGCAGGTTTAACGAAAGCTTCAGTGATCAGTGTGCTGTTCTTTTACCTTCCAACATTGTTGCAGCAATTATTGTAGATGCGAGAGCTAACGCAATTCCACTTTGAGCACGTATTTCTGCTAATATTAATTAAATTAAGAACATTTTTCCAGTTCCGCCGGGCGCATCAACAAATAAAATGCACGACTGGGGGTAATGCTCTAATGTGTAACAGTTGTCTACGTGAATAATATTTAATTTTCTTCCTAAATTAACATGAGATTTTGATAAAATAAAATTTTCAAAATTCTTAAATAAATACTTAAACTAATTTGAGCTGAAAAAAAGTACACCATTTTATTTCGTGGATAAATTTGAATTTATGAGAGTAAATTTATAAAAATCTGTGGAGCGGTTTTTTAAAAAAAAGTTTTTTTTGAAAAAAAATTTCAAAAAAAATTCAAACACGCCATTTCATAGGTATTCAGCAAATACATTTATTTATAATTTTTAGAAAAAAAAATTTAATAAGCAGTTTTCAAATTATTAATTTAAAAATTTTTTTTTAGATGCTTTTAAAAATACAAAAAAATATTTTTCAAAAATATTGGTATGCAGTACAAATTGAGCTTCCTACAACTATATATGTGTGAAATTTCGAAAGAATCGATTCAGTCGTTTTCGAGATAGTCGAAAACAAAAAAACGGTCCTATGGAAAGTACCGTTCTTAGACATTTTTTTAAAACTTTTTTTCAGCCATATATTGGTCGTACCTAAAAAGCAACACTGATTTTTTTAAATCGAAATCGTTACAGCCGTTTTTGAGAAGAATAAGCTTTAACGTAACGTTATTTTTTGAGCTAAAAAAAATTTCAATTTCCCCTCTGTACAATACCTAAAATAAAATGCACGACTGGGTCGCACGAACTTGCTCTAATGAGTGACGGTGGTTTATGGGCTTGAGATTTTGATAAAAATAAAATTTTCAAAATTCTTAAATAAATACTTAAACTAATTTGAGCTGAAAAAAAAGTACGCCATTTTATTTCTTGGATAAATTTGAATTTATGAGAATAAATTTAGAAAAATCTGTGGAGCGCTTTTGAGAAAAAAAGTTTTTTTTGAAAAACTTTTTGAAAAAAATTTTCAAAAAAAATTCAAAAGCGCCAGTTCATAGTTATTCAGCAAATACATTTATTTAAAATTTTTAGAAAAAAAATTAATAAGCAGTTTTCAAAATATTAATTTTTTTAATTTTATTTTCTAAAATGCTTTTAAAAATACAAAAAAATATTTTTCAAAAATATTGGTATACAATACAAATTGAGCTACCTACAGCTATATGTGTGTGAAATTTCGAAAGAATCGGTTGAGTCGTTTTCGAGATAGTCGAAAGCAAAAAAAACGGTCCTATGGAAAGTACCGTTCTTAGCCATTTTTTAAAACTTTTTTTTCAGCCATATGATTGGTCGTACCTAAAAAACGACACTGATTTTTTTAAATAAAAATCGTTAGAGCCGTTTTTGAGAAAAATAAGCTTTAAAATAACGGTTGTATGGCAGGTACCGTTATTTTTTGAGCTAAAAAAAAAATTTCAATTTCCTCTCTGTACAATACCTAAAAAAGTCTATATACCAAGTTTGAAGCAATTCGGCTCACCCGTTTGGGTTGTAGGTCTACATACAGACAGACAGACAGACAGACAGACAGACATACAGACGGACAGAATTTTTAGACCATCTTTTTTCGTCTTCGCTATCTTCGTAATGTCATGTTTGATTGTTATCTCAAAACTTTTTTTTTCGACGAATGCATAACTTGCCTTATAGTACCTATAATCGCAAGTAAAAATCTATATACGAAATTTGAAGCAATTCAGCCCACCCATTTGGGCTGTAGGTGTCTTTACATACAGACAGACAGACATACAGACGGACAGAATTTTTAACTTTTTTTTTCAAGACGAATGCATAACTTGCCTTATAGTACCTAAAATCTCAAGTAAAAAACTTTTTGATTATAAATATCGATATCATTGTATTTAAAATTAAATATTTCTTAACAACACTTATGTATGTTTTAAGTTAAAAATGTGTTTCCTGTCAGTTTTTAAATATTGCAATTATATTTTTACTTGCGATTATAGGTACTATAAGGCAAGTTATGCATTCGTCGAAAAAAAAAGTTTTGAGACAATCAAACATGACATTACGATGAAAGCGAAGACGAAAAAAGATAGTCTAAAAATTCTGTCCGTCTGTATGTCTGTCTGTCTGTCTGTCTGTCTGTCTGTCTGTCTGTCTGTCTGTCTGTCTGTCTGTCTGTCTGTCTGTCTGTCTGTTTGTAGACCTACAGCCCAAACGGGTTGGCCGAATTGCTTCAAACTTGGTATATAGACTTTTTTAGGTATTGTACAGAGGGGAAATTGAAATTTTTTTATAGCTCAAAAAATAACGGTACCTGCCATACAACCGTTACGTTAAAGCTTATTTTTCTCAAAAATGGCTCTAACGATTTCGATTTAAAAAAATCGTTGTTGCTTTTTAGGTACGATCAATCATATGGCTGAAAAAAAAATTTTAAAAAATGGCTAAAAACGGTACTTTCCATAGGACCGTTTTTTTTGCTTTCGACTATCTCGAAAACGACTCAACCGATTCTTTCGAAATTTCACACACATATAGCTGTAGGTAGCCTTATTTGTATTACATACCAATATTTTTAAAAAATATTTTTTTTGTAATTTTAAAAGCATTTTTTTAAAAAAAATTTAAAAAATTAATATTTTGAAAACTGCTTATTAAATTTTTTTCTAAAAATTTTAAATAAATGTATTTGCCGAATACCTACGAACTGGCGTTTTTGAATTTTTTTTAAAAATTTTTTTCAAAAAGTTTTTCAAAAAAAACTTTTTTTCTCAAAAACCGCTCCACAGATTTTTATAAATTTATTCTCATAAATTCAAATTTATCCAAGAAATAAAATGGCGTACCTTTTTTTCAGCTCAAATTAGTTTAAGTATTTATTTAAGAATTTTGAAAATTTTATTTTTATTAAAATCTCAAGCCCCTAAACCACTGTCACTCATTAGAGCAAGTTCGTGCGACCCAGTCGTGCATTTTATTTAAATTGTAATTCATTTAATCCATATGTAACTAAGATTTGTCTAACCGAGCGAAGCCGGGTGGGTCAGATAGTATTGTATTAAAAAAAAATTCTTTATTAAATAAAAAATATTTAGTAAATACTGTGCATTTGTGGAGCTTATTTTCTATTCGCTGCTGCCGCCGGCTGGCTCCGCTATGAGTTTACATTCCCTTCCAAACATATATAATACATTTTCATCGCTAGGTGCGCTTTCTTCTGTTTCCTCGGGTATTTTAAAGTAAACAGTCGATTAGCGGTCGAACGCAATCTGATGAATCTCCGAGAGTTTTTCTTGCCGACCTTCTCAAAGAAATACTCCCGCTTCAAGTGGAAGGGATTACAGTTTAAATGTTCTTTGTGAGATTCAAGATTTGTGGGACAATATTAGAGACTTTTTGATTTATCTTCTGGAAATAGGATCTTTGGAAGTTTCTTGTGCGACTTTCAGTGTGCCTTTTTCTGGAACTTGAGTCTCGGAAGGTTTCTCCACATATTTCAATTGCTTCAATTGCAATGGCTTCAATGGATGAGTAGTCAGACGATTGGAGGACGTTTTAGATGGAGGATCAATGGATTGAATAGTTGATTGAACCTGCGGTGCTGTGGCTGATTTGATTCCAGCTTCGGGCGTTATTTTTCTATATTCTCGTATACTTTACTTACTTAAGGTGGCGTAGAAGTCCATTGAGGGCCACGGCCTCAACCAACAATCTTCGCCAGCTAGGCCGGTCCCTAGCCAGTGGCCTCCAGTTGCGCACACCAAGTTGGTTGAGGTTGTTCTCCACTTGATCGCGCCACCTTAGATAGGGTCTTCCAGAACTGCGGTGGGCCTCTAGGTTGGAATTGAAGACTCGTCGGGCAGGAGCGTTTGAATGCATACGCTCTACATGGCCCAGCCATCTAAGCCGCTTTATTTTCAGCTTCTTAACCAAGTCAATGTCGCTGTATAGCCCCTACAGTTCGCCATTGAATCTTCTCCTCCATACTCCATTGATACATACAGGACCAAATATCGCCCGAAAAATCTTTCTCTCAAAGCACCCAACCCTGTATTTATCCCATTGTGTCAGTGTCCACGCATCTGCCCATACAGCAGGACCGGGATGATAAGGGTCTTGTAGTGTCTCTTTGGTCCTTTGAGAGAGGGCTTTGCTACTAAGATGCCTTCTAACACCGAAGAAACAGCGATTGACAAGAGTGATTCTTCGACTGATCTCTTCACTGATGTTGTTCTGAGCGGTTATAGTGGAACCCAAATAGACAAAGTCCTTGACAACTTCAAAGTTATATCTGTCCATTGTGACGTTTTGTCTGAGCCTACGGTGATGATCTTCTTCACCCGAGGACAGCATATACTTTGCTTTATCTGCGTTAACAGCCAGACCCATTTTCGCCGCCTCCACTTCAATACTTAAAAATGCTTCACTGACAGCGCGCTTCATTCTTCCAATAATGTCAATATCATCAGCATAGCCAAGTAATTAAACGAATTTAAGAAAAATCGTACCGCTGGTGTTGACATGCGAGTTGCGTACGATTACCTCAAGAATGATGTTGAAGAGGTAACATGACAGTGCGTCACCTTGTCGTAAGCCTTTCTCGACATTATATACGTCGGTGGTGTTCTTACCAACCTTGACGGAGAAAATCTCCTTTCTTGTAGATAGGGCACACAATGCTGAGGTTCCATTCGCCAGGCATACTTTCATCCGACTAGATTGTACAGATGAGCTGGTGTATGCTCCTCACCAAGTCATCTCCCGCTGCTTTGAAGAGTTCAGCTACATAAAGGTATTGGTCCGAGTCTATGTTGGCCCCTCGGAAAATGCGGACATCCATTACACTGGAGGCATCCCTGCTATCAATCGCAATGTGATTAATTTGGTTGACGGTATTTTGATCAGGAGACCACCAGGTCCCTTCAGGTGTGCTCATGACGTAGATGCCCAGAGAAAATCAAAAACGAAAATTGGAAGGCGTTATCTTTTGGTGGTGTATCATGGATTCAACCCATGATACAACTATTAAGATTACTTCTTCAAATTTTCATGTTTAATTTGCTCTGCGCATCTACGTCATGAACACACCTGTAGGGTGGTTGTCTATTTGGGTTCCACTGTAACCGCTCAGAACAACATCAGTGAAGAGATCAGTCGAAAAAAAATTCGCGCGAATTTTTTTTACACCCCAAATTGATTATCTCTTGGGCCAAATTTTTTTTCCGCCCGTTACGCTTTTGCACGAATCAAGATTTTTTTCTATTTTAAATATCAACTTAAGTATGCAGGTATATAGGTATGTATATTGTAAATTGACAATGTTTTCTAAAAGTTCAACTTTAATTTCGCAGCAAGAAAACTTATCTATAAAAATAATGCTATTCTTTGTCCTATTTATTATACATATTTTGAATAAATATTTTCAGTTCCTTAATGAAATATTTTTAATTTAGAATTTTTCAAGTTCTTTTGAGGGGTAAGACAATGCGTTTGAAAGTGACATTAGGCCATAATGGCCATATGACACTTTGGCAAAGCGACAGATGGCCATATTTTGAAATATGGCCACATGACACATTGGGAAAGTGTCATATTGCCATATTTCAAAATATGGCCATAAAACGCATAGCCAAATGTCAGGGCACCGTCAAGAACACACCATCGATTTTGACATTTTTCATTTTATCATGCGCAATGAAATATATTTATAAGTTGTATCATGGTTTAAATTCATAGTGCTTTTGAATAATAATCTGACATTTGTTTCATTAGGTGTGTTGAATCGGTGAACTCTCCTTAATAAACTTTGCGACTAACAAAACATTAAAAACACATCGAATGACCTACATTTGTACTCACCAAATAATTAATTGCAGCTACTTTATTATATAACGTTGAAATATTGCATACAAATCTAAAAAAAAAAATCCCTAAAGATTATTCTAACGGAGATAACATTACAGAAAAATCAATCTCGTTAGACTTTGTCATATGGTTAATAACGTCTCAAATTAAAAACGTCAAAAGAAACACACATACAATAACAAAAACAGATCAAATCTATTATATTTTGTTTGGGCGGCAAATCCGATCAAATTTGCATTTACAAAAAAAAAAAAAAAAAAAAAAAAAAAATGCACGACTGGGTCGCACGAACTTGTTCTAAATTGTGACAGTGGTCTGGGGCTTGAGATTTTGATAAAAATATGTTTTTCAAAATTCTTAAAAAAATATTTAAACTAATTTGAGCTGAAAAAATTTCGCCATTTTGTTTCTTGAATAAATTTGAATTAATGAGAATAAATTTATAAAAATCTGTGGGGCGATTTTTGAGAAAAAAAGTTTTTTTTTTGAAAAACTTTAAGAAAAAATAAAAAAATAAAAAATTTGTGTGCGTAATTCACACTCGGTTGAAGTGAAACTTCAAAGAAGTTGGTATACCTAATTTACGAGAGAATGAGATGAAAAACTCAGCCATCCAGCACCAGTTTTCGGATTACTTTCAAACCTTATGTTATGTATGACTAAATGCTTTCAACACGTATCTGTACAAATACAAAAGTTTCAACACATATTCAAGCATACAGACGTACCGACATACCTTGCGTCCTTTTGACTCCCTTTTAAAGTATGAACTCCAGGACGCCACTATTTAAAACAAGTCAAAAAAATATTCGAAAACTGACTATTTTCAAAAATTCAGGATACTTTTTTAAAATTTAAATAATTTTTTGAATGCCAATTTTTTATAAATACTTTTGTAATGTATTTGTTTGAATTTTACATTCTTCTTGAATTAAGTTTATTGAAACCTTTTGTTAAGCTTTTCTTGTTAGACAGCATTCAAATCACGTACCTATATTAACTAACATACTAACTTAATCGTACCAACGCGCCTGCTCACTCGATTTTGTTTAACATAATGCTTAGTAGACCTGAGTGAGAGGCAAAACGTATGATAGGAGAAAATGAGAGCTAGAATATAAAATACTGTCATAATTTTTTTTTTCATTCGTTCTCTTTCACAATAGATCTTTAAGGTCGCAGTGCGCTTTTCCCCAATTTAATTCATTCATGCAACTTAAAATAAAATGCATACGATGAAACATAACACAGTTTCCGAGCAAAGAAGTTCAAACTCTTGTGTTTATGTTTATTTATTAAATTCAGTCGTTTATAAACAGAGATGTCCGTTATTTGTATTTTTAGCCAAAACAACATTAAAAAAAAAAAAACATACTGTTTTCTTCATGTCTATCCTCTACCCGAACACCGAACTTGTCGAGTTGTAGAGGCTTAAGTAGGGTCAAAGATTCTTGGGGCTCTGTGTCACTAGAAGAGTCCCGAAAACCAAAGATTGTTCCCACCTCATCATCACCCATTCCTTCCCTCCCCTCCTATCCAACATCCATAAATCCCTCCTAATTCACTCCCTCTCCCTCTCCCCCCCCCTAATCCAGGGTGTCATGTGACCCGTGCCCATTGGATTGTTTGCAGCCAGGGGGTATACCGGCTGTATTCTAACGGAACCTCTTTGAAACAGGCAAAATCGAAGAGTAAGTGCCTTATCTGCTACAGGGGGTGTTGCAGATGGACCTGATTTCCCCCATAACTCGTGGGACCAAAAATTAATCAAAACAACAATAAAAAACAAAACAACATAAAAACAAAAACAGATGAGACCGGTTCTCCTTTTAAACCGGGCGACAGTACGGCGCCAAAGCTGTCTGGCGTTAGTTCTCCTGCAACATTGTGCAGTGGAGGGGTTGTGGCTACTCATGGCCCCTCTACAAGCGGTGTTCGCAGTGAGGTGAGAGTAGGCAAACATCTCTCTAGGCATGGGAATGGGACTAAGGACACACCTGGTCTCATCACCACTCCTAAAGCCACAGGGGTTAAACCTCTTCCGAAGGGCGTAGATTTGCAGAGCAGAAGGACTACTAAGGTCAAACCTGGTGGGCCTTCTGCTTCCAGCACCCCGGGGGGTAATCCTCCTCTTAGGAAAGGACAGCGGAGCATAGCTCCCTCGAAAGTCCTCTACAAAAACCGTCGCAATGCTGAACGGTCTCGACAACTCATAGAAGCAATTCCAGAGAGTGATAGAACCGTCCAGCAGAAAGAAAAATTAAGCTGGGCCTTGAAGGTATTGACCGAGGACATAAAGCCTGTGGACTGTACGTCCAAAAGGCAGAGGTCAATGGAGGAGGCTGCACCGGTTCCCAAAAGACCAAAGGGGAACAAAAGCAACCCTCCCTATCCTTCTGGGCTCATTAAGCAAAAATCTTTCAGCGACGCCTTGAAGGGAAAGATTGTCATCGCCGTTATTGACAGGAGTGATCCAGATGGCACGATCTCGTCCGATAGATGGCAGCTAGTAAAGATGAAGCTCTCGGCTAGCTTCTTAAGTTTGATGCTGGCAAACCCTGGTGCACCACCTATCACTAGTGATGGAGGCTGGTACCAGGGGCATGTCAAACTAGTTGTCTGCGAGGAACAGAGATCGTGTGATCTGTATAGGCTCGCGATCGGTGGTCTTGGGGAAGTATGGCCAGGAGCGAATCTTGAAGTCGTAGCAAAGGAGGATATCCCGAGCAGACCCAGAACTCGCACCTGGATCCCAGCTGAACCCTCCGCGTGGGATGAGATCATGCAGATAATCAGGTTAAGCAACCCGCATATACCTACTCACAACTGGAAGGTCGCCAAGCTGGATGAGCAGAAGGGTCTTTATAGATGCGCGCTAATTGTGATCAATAAAGAGTCTCTTGCCCATTTGGCAAAGACCCAAGGTGTGATTAGGTATGGGTTTGAATCTATAACCCTAAGGGTTTATAAAAAAGACGAGTTAGATGCAGGTATTATTCCTCCACATCCTTTGCTCTCTGACAACGAGGAGCCTATGTTGGAGGCATCGGCTTCTCCACCCGATAATGTGAGGATCACCTTTCCTTCAATGGGTGAGGAGGCGGATGTCTCTGACTCATCATCCTCTACTGGTAAAACGTTGTCTTCTCTTACCTTTGACGAACAGTTGATAGTAGAGACGTACGACTCCCTAAAAGGCTCTCTGAATGAGGATGAACTTCTCGGTTTATCTTCAGACGAGGATCTGAACGACACAGTGGTGGAGGCTTCTCTGCCTGATTGTAGCAACAATGCTGCAGTTAGTTCAGATTAACCTCCAGCACTCCAAAAAGGCTTCGGCCTCACTCCTCCTTCGGCTGACTAACACTCGGGAGGACATAGTCCTGATCCAGGAACCATGGATACACAACAACCAGGTCCGTGGACTCAGGACTCCGGGATACACACTGTATGCATCAGACATAGGTAACTTGAGGTCATGCATTATGGTGAAAAGTAGCATTAAAGTATTTTTACTCCCTAATTTCAGCAACCAAGATATGACTGTCGTAAGGCTAGAGACGGCTAAAGACCATTACTGGCTGGCATCGGCATATCTTGCCCACGACCTACCTATACCGGGTGATAACCTAGATAGGCTGGTCAAGGAAGCTGAAGTAACAAACTCTGCTCTCATCATCGGTAGTGATGTCAACGCCCATCATACAGTGTGGGGCAGTTCCGATATAAACAGAAGAGGTGAGTTACTTTTTGATTTCATCTTAAGCACTAACCTTATTGTAAGCAACATAGGCAACGAACCTACGTTTGTTACTAAAACCAGACGAGAGGTACTTGATATTACTCTTGTCTCCGATTTCATCTATTCAAGTATCAAGGATTGGAGGGTGTCACCAGACCATTCGTTCTCTGATCACCGTTATATCCAATTCAAATTAGAAGATGATCCCCCTTGCCAGGTAGCTTTCAGAAATCACAGGAAAACTAACTGTCTAAAGTACAGAGATACACTCAAAAACCTGATAGATTGTAATCTCTCAATACCCCATGTAATACCCAGGAGCTTGACAAGAAGGTTGATGATCTTACATTGGCCCTCAACAATGCTCTGGCAACCTCTTGTCCTCTCATAACACCAAGAGGCAAGAAGAAGCCTTTCTGGTGCAATACAGAACTAGAACCGCTTAGGAGAAATAGTCGTAAACTGTTTAACAAAGCCAAAAGCTCATGAAACGAATCGGACTGGGATTCATACAAGAAGTCCCTTCAAAAATACAAAAAAGAACTTAGGAAATCTAAAAGAATGTCTTGGAGAAATTTTTGTGGTAAAATCGAAAATGTCTCTGAAGCATCAAGGCTAAGGAAAGTTCTCTCAACAAACCCAGTAGTACCAAGTTTTATGAAAAAACCTGATGGCTCCTGGACGACATCGAGCGAGGAATCGCTCAATTTACTACTAGATACCCACTTTCCTAGTAGTTCCTCTGATATCAGTAATATTCACTCTAATAGGTCGATTATTCAAAATATCCCTGAAGGTCTGATCAACAGGGACAAACTGCTTTGGTCACTGAACAGCTTTGAGCCTTACAAGTCTGCTGGGCCAGATGGCATAATACCCGCTGAACTACAGAAGTCTTCAGATATTATTCTGCCTGTGTTGGAAAATATTATGAGAAGCTGTTTGGAACTGGTTCACATTCCCCGGTCATGGAGAGAAGTTAAAGTAGTGTTCAAACCAAAAGCGGGAAAAAGCTCCCAAACCAACCCTAAAGATCTAAGACCCATAAGCCTATCATCATTCCTTCTGAAAACCTTAGAACGTGTGATTGATATATATTTACGCAATAACATCGATACTAAACTTTTGTCGATGTCTCAACATGCTTACTGCAAAGGGAAATCGGTAGAAACTGCGCTACAATCACTTGTCCGCACTATCGAATACTCCCTCCATCACAAGGAATACACAATGGTGGCTTTCCTCGATATAGAAGGCACTTTTAACAACGTCGACACATCTGCAATCGCTAATGCACTCTCAGGTCTGAAGGTAGATGGCTCAGTTGGTAAACTGATCGACCAAATGCTGATAAGTAGGGTGATCAACTCAAAACTGGGTGTAACATCTGCAAGACGATCTGTTAGTAGAGGTACGCCACAAGGTGGTGTCCTATCTCCACTCCTTTGGAATTTAGTGGTAAATGAACTGTTAATAATACTGGAAGAGGGGGGATTCAATGTGATTGCCTATGCGGATGACATTGCTATAGCCGTTTCAGGAAAGCATCTCAGCACCTTATGTGAACTTCTTCAATCTGCACTCAATAAGCTCACAAATTGGGCAAGTCGTTGTGGACTAGGTGTTAACACCCACAAAACTGAACTTGTCCTCTTTTCAAGGAAATATAAAATTCCACACGTCGACCCTCCATCTATTAATGGTATAAGTCTTATATTCTCTGACGAAGCAAAATACTTGGGTCTTATTTTGGACAAGAAATTAAGCTGGAAACCCAATATACAAGAAAGAGTTAGGAAAGCCACAGTAGCCCTTTTCTCTTGCAAAAAAGCCATCGGCAATAAATGGGGTTTAGAGCCCCATGTTATGCATTGGCTATTCACATCGGTGATAAGACCGATTCTCACTTACGGGGTGGTCGTCTGGTGGCCTGCCCTAGACACAGCGTCGAATAGTGCTAAGCTCAGTAAAGTCCAACGTACCGCCTGCCTGTGTATAGGCGGTGCGCTGCGCACTACTCCCTCTGCAGCGCTAGAAATACTATTCAACGTGCTACCCCTAGATATTTTCAGCAAGCAAATCGCTGCTTGCTCAGTAATTCGCCTGAAGGCGATCTCTATATGGAAAAATAATAATTATGGCCATGCTAACATACTGAACACCTTCAGTATCCCCCAAAGTAACATAGACTACTCCACATCCCAACTTCATTTTGGTAAAAACTTCCAGGTAAGCATACCCTCTAGATCACTCTGGGAAGAAAATGCCTTCCAGGACGACGATCAAATTCAGTTTTTTACCGATGGGTCGAAAACAAATGATGGGGTGGGGGGAGGTGTATACTCTAATAGACTAAATCTTAGTCTCTCCTTCCGTCTACCAAACCATTGTAGCGTGTTCCAGGCGGAACTAATGGCAATTAAGGAGGTTTTATCTTGGCTTAAAGAAAACGTGATATCTTCTAAGGATATCATCATTTTCTCTGATAGTCAAGCCGCGCTGAAGTCCCTGGATTCCATCTCCTATAACTCTAAAACAGCTCTTGACTGTCGGTCATCTCTTAGAGAGATGACGGAACAGTTTAACATTCACCTCTGCTGGGTGCCAGGGCACAGAGATATTCCAGGGAACTGTAAGGCCGACGAACTTGCCAAAAAGGACCAACACTACCTATATTAACTGAACACAGTTACCTGGGTATTCCCATCGGTACATGTAAGCTTTTGCTAAGGCAAGAAGCTATGGATAGAACTAATCTTAGGTGTGCAAGTGGCAACACATGTCTAGCGAAAAAAGGGATTTGGCCAAAGCTGGATTCGAATCGCTCTAAGACTTTGATCTCTCTGAGCAGACGGCACATTAGCTCCATTATAGGTGTCATTACAGGACACTGCCTCATAGGTAGACACGCCATAAGACTTAGCGTGTTCGCAAACGACTTTTGCAGAAGTTGTATGGACGAAGAGGAGGAAGAGACAATTGCCCATCTTCTTTGTACATGCCCTGCACTAGCTCACAAAAGGAAACTCCATCTGGGAGAATACTTCTTCAACGATAGTAGTGATCTGTCTAACGTGGACACTAACTCTCTTTTAAAATTCATTAGAAGCACAAACTGGTTCTGAGTTACTAGGGGGAAACACCCCAAACTCGTGGTATCACAACGGTCCTCTTATGGACTAAGTGTGTTGGTCTTTTCAGCCAACAGCCACTTTAACCTAACCTAACCTTCATGTCTATTCTTTTTTACGAATTTTGAATGCTTTCGTAATATGTATGAATAATCGTGAGAAAACTGACGATATATCGATATATTGATTTTTTTCACCCGATAATTATCGATACTGTTAAAGAATATCGATACGATAAATATCGATATATTTTTTACTTGCCCATCCCTACAATGATCAAAACAAACAAATGCCATGGAGCACGTGCATGAATGAGTAAGATTATAGTATTTATATTCTCACTCGTTCGTGCACACGGTGAGCTAATGCGAGTCATCGGTGCCGCCATATTGGAATACTGAGCGTTACTTCCGTCAGTAAAATAGTATGTATATTTCTGTCTCATTCTTTCCTGGCTTCATCCTACACATTTTTGTATTTGTGTCTCTTACATGTCGTTTTTTCGTTGCATCCGGTTTGAAATCACAACGATTCTAAAGAAGTTTCACTTCAAAAATTCAAAAACTCCAATTCATAAGTATTCAAAAAAAACCATTTATTTATAATTTTTGAAAAAAATTTAATAGGTTAGCAGTTTTCAAAATATTAATTTAAAAATTTTTTTTAATTGCTTTTAAAAATACAAAAAAATATTTTTTTTAAAAGTATAGGTATGCAGTATAAATTGAGCTTTTTTTCTATCTTTATGTGTGAAATTTTGAAAGTTTCGGTTGAGCCGTTTTCGATATAGTCGAAAGCAAGAAACAGTCATTTGGAAAGTACCGTTCTTGAACATTTTTTAAAAGCTACACTAATTTTCCTAAATCAAAATCGTTAGAGCCGTTTTCGAGAAAAATAAGCTTTAACGTAACGGTTATATGGTAGGTACCGCTATTTTTTGAGCTAAAAATAAATTTCCATTTTTCTTCTGTACAATACCTAAAAAACTCTATATACCAAGTTTGAAACAATTCGGCCTACTCGTTTGGGCTGTAGGTGTTTATACATACAGACAGACAGACAGACAGACAGACATACAGACGGACAGAGTTTTTAGGATATCTTTTTTCGTCTTCGCTATCATCGTAATGTCATGTTTGATTGTTATCTCAAAACTTTTTTTTTTGACGAATGCATAACTTGCCTTATAGTACCTATCATCGGAAGTTAAAATCACATCTGCTATGGAAATAAAGTCATCCATGTAAGGAGGTTCGATTAGATATTTTTTCCAGTCCGCAAGGGCAATAAAGTCGATTCGACTCTGCGTTCGGCTTAATTTTATATCGCCGAATTCAAGATTATCATGATGTGCAATAAATAAGTAGAATAACTTACCTGTGAAAAGAAGATGCTAGCGATAAGGCTGATAAAGAACTTCGTTTTGAGACTTGATCCCAAATTTCTTTTTGTTTTGTGTAAAGAGTTGGATCAATTTCTGACCCCCATCCCCTGCACTAGAATAAAAAAAATTATGTAGTTGAAAAAATATTAATTATCCATTTATTTGGACCTCTACCTTATACTCTCCAGCTTTTTTTCGAAGCTCAACAACTTCCTTGTACCATTCAACAAAGTTTGTTGGTGGCTCAGCAAGGACGTGCATGACAGCATATTCGTTATCTGTATGATTTTGAGTTTTTTCTTTTTTCTGATGAACAAATCCAAAATTTTCCTTTCTGGTAATAGAATTACTGTTTCGGTCTCGAACAAAAGTTTTTGAAAATGGAGGAAGAGCGCTATTATCGGCAGTAGTAATTTGCCTTTGTATATAATTTTTGCTAATTAAGAATAAAGAAAAGTTTAATTGTAATTGAAACTATTAACAAGGAATAGGTGCAAATAAAACCTTACTTTTTAGTCGTCTTTCGTTCCACAACATCCGTAACCAGAGGCTCAAGTTCATGTAATGTAGCTGGAAGCACATAATAGTATAATAAATATTATTGAAACGTAAGCTTCTCTTAAATAACAACCAAGGAGGCAAAACTAAAATTTAATGACTACTAAAATTGCACATTGTTCATCTATCTATCTTCTATCTATATATATAAAAATGGATGTATGTTTGTTTGTTTGTTTGTTTGTTTGTTTGTAAATGTCTTATGGACTCCGAAACCACCCATCCAATTGAGCTCAAACTTTCAGAAAATCTTTGGTATTATTTCGAGAATGTTCCTGTAAAGTTTGGTCCAAATCGATCATCAAGTTTGCCCATAAGGAGAAGAAAGACACGCCGGGTCCTTGAAAAGCTTCTATATTAGAAATTTTGAATTTAAAAAATTATTTTTGTTTTTAATGATTGTAGCTTGCGGGTGGCTTGAAGGCTAAATATTTCCTGCAAGACTAAGCTGTGAAATGGGGTAAAAAAATAGTAGGTATCCTATTGATTTTTTTTTTAATTTCCCATAGAAAAAGCTATATTAATATGCTTTTTTAACGCTATCTACTGAAGTCTCTAATTTTGAAAAAAAATGCATGGTAAAGAAAATTGCAGTTAATTAGTACCTACGTAATATTGACTTAACAAAATTCAATGTAAGCTACAATATTGTGGTTCTTAATGCAGTTGAAGATAAACTTGCAGTAAAAGAAAAGAAACAGTTCGAAGGAAAAGTTTTATACATCATGCATATTCTCATATGCAACTGCAAATTCAATTTTATTTTTTTTTTTTGAGCAAGTTGCATTTTAAAATAATTCAAAAACAGTAAAGATGCAAAATAATAAATATTGGAAAAGGCAAAGCAGCAACATAAAGTCTTTGGGGAGGAGGAGGGGGATGATAGCGGTGAAAGATGAACGGCTAAACTGATTGAGTTCCTACAATTATATATTAAACGTGCTTAGTTTTTGTGTGTGATTAGTCAGTCAGTATAACAACCTACTTATTTCAATGATTGGATAAAAATAAACCAAAACCAAAAAGTTTAAACGATAATCATAAAATTAAATTGGTAGTTAGCGATGAAAACGCTATACTTTTGCCTGTTGGAACATTCAACTAACGATATTGTGCAAAAGGTTTTCTTTGATGTAATGACCAACTACAAAAATAACGATTGGCTTTGTGAACATGCACCAAAAAAAGGATGACGTCAACAAAATAAACTATCAACTTCAAATTGAAATTTATGACACACAAATGAAATACAAATCTATTGTTACAGTTATGAAGAAGGAACAAACTATCAACTACCCAATCGAATTCTTGAACTCATTGGAGCCATATGGAATGCCACCACATGAATTAGTTGATATTAATCCGCAATTCGCAACCTCCGAAGCTGTGCAACGGAACCAGACTTGCCGTACAAAAAACTCTTATCAAATTTAATCGAGGCCCAAATTATTACCGGCAAGGGCAAAGGCGAAGTTGTCCTGATTCCGCAAATACCAATTCTTTCGACAGATTTGCCGTTTAGCTTTGAACGAATGCAATTTCCGGTACGCCTAGCCTTCGCAATCACCATCAATAAAGCGCAAGGACAGTCGTTAACTATTGCTGGCCTTAATTTAAAAAATGCAAGCTTTTCCCACAGCCAATTGTATGTCAGATGATCCAGAGTTGGATCACCTAAAAATGTATACACATTTAAACACCTAATAAAAAAACTAAAAACATTGTATATCCGCTTGCTCTGCAGTAGTAAAATAAAATAATTTTAGCATTAAAAATCAAATAAGACAATACAAAATATAATACGACTTCTGTTTTTTAAGTTATTAAATTATAACCATAAGCCCCTTAAAAGTGGGCGTGTCTTAAAAATTTGAAACACTAACTGAGCTTTGATCAGTATTTAGGCATATATGTGTAAAACTACAGCTGAATCGAGTAGTTTTTAAACAATCTTACCTGAACAAAGATATTTTATCAAAATCACGCCTTTAAAAGTGGGCGTATATATATTTCTCAAATAACGAACTGAAAGAAAAAGGTTTAAATTAAATATTGGAAGTGCCTTAAATTTTTGAGACCACGTTTTTTGTTCTTTCATGAAAAGTGGGGGTAAGCCACGCCCAAAATTCAAAAATTTCTTTTCATACACAAACCTTTTAGTTTCTATTAAGAGATGCAAAATTTTGGCTTGCGGAGTCATTATAAATACCGTTTATTTACAAAAACAATTTTTGTATAGTTTCTAATGAAAAGTGGGTGTCAGCCACGCCCAAAACAAATTTTTTTTGATTTCATACACAAGATGTTTATATGCAAGTAATACCCGCAAAATTTAATGTTTTTGACTTTAATATAACAATTGTTATTTTATAAAAACAATATTGATGGTTTTGTATGAAAAATGGGCATCAGCCACTCCCAAACTGAAATATTTTTATTTGATTGGAAGAAGGTTTACCTAAAGCAAAATTTTAGCGTTATGCTTTTATCGTAACTGTACAAAAAACATATGTAATTTAATTTTATTAAATTGAAGTTGTTCATCAAAAATGGCGATTGTGGGCGTGTTTGTGGGCTGATTTTACCGGTTCAAGAACTTAGCCTTACTCTTACCAAAGATTATATATACCAAATTTCAGCTTTCTAGCTCAAAAATTGCGACTTCTAGAGAGCAGGGCCGGACAAGCTATACGTGCAAGGGGTGCAAATGCACAGGGCGCTGAAACCAATGGGCGCCTTGGGCGAGCGTTTAAATAGTCACCTCGTAACCACTACCTTCTTTTTTAATTCTCATTTATTTTTGTAGCTCACACCAATATTGATATTCATTATATAACTAACAGCTAATTTGAATTTAATGACAGATACAATTATGTATTTACATAATATCTACTATTCCAAAAATTAATCCATGTTTACCTTTTTATTCACACCCACCCCACAGTCCCACAGTAAAAACAAAACTTTATCTACCAAGTTAGCTTCAATAGATAGAGATACCTACCTACCTAGCTATATGCTATTTTTCTCTTTATAAGGCATCATCACGTATGAGAAATTTTATTTTATTTTCATAACCCACCCCTATGCAGTGTATCATAAAAAAAATGTCAACAGCATAAATACAGATAATTAACAGTGTGCATGTTGGTAACATGCACACGATGTCAGTGCTTCTATATGAAATCAAAGTGAGCAATGTTACTCAACTGAAATTCTGAGGTACAAAATTCATACTCATGTACACAACAGTGTGCAAAATTAAAAACTGCACCTATGAATTTTAACTCTTTCGGTTGAGTGTTTTTTGTACTATGTTTAAGTTTGTCATTGGCTTCTCTTTATGAGTGCAATCTTATCACTCGTCTGGAGAGATGAGAGATGACAAAGGGTTGAGTTAAAATTTAAATATGGAAATAATGAGTGATGACTGTTGATGAAGATGATGCGATGACTAATGATGAGGTTTGTCGTTATTGAGTGAATCTTTTTTGTTCAATTTTCTTTTTTTCTTTTTTTTGTTCTTGCCTGCCAGTCATTGTTTCCATTAAAAAAAAAAGAATTTTTTGACTAACACAGGGTGATCGGTGTGAGCAAAGATACCTAATATAACAAAAAATACTTGTATTATTTTTGGTGTGAGGTTGTTTAAAGAGCTAGAGCGAGTAGGCTGAATTGAGACAAGAAACAAATCGTATGAAAGGGGGGCCTATTCATCTCCGTTTAGCCAGGAGGCGCAATTTTCTAAAAACATGACTTAAATTGGAACAAAAATAATTAAAAAATAACGGTAACTCCTACAATGCCATGCCATATCTTTATGTAAAGCCAGAAATCTCCTCCTTTTTAGTGTTTTTAAATAAAGCTATTTAAGTGATCAGTTTTCAAAATATTAACTTTCAAACTCAAAATTATGGCAACAAAAAAATAGAAAAAAATTTCAAACTAATTTTTTTCAAAATTTGATGTATTCAAGTATTATTTTTGTTATCGAAACTCAATGCTCTTATTAGTTTTGGGTCAGACACTGAAAACCGTATGGCTCTATGACTTTTTGTTGCCAAGCTATTCAAAAGTATCCGAACCTTATTGTTCATAAAAAACACACAAGGCTATTTTTCGTGTTTTTATGCAAAAATATAGGTTCTTTTATTTTTGAATAGCTTGGGAACAAGAAATCCTAGAGACATACGGTTTTTAATGTTGGACTTGAAGCAAATAAGAGCATTAAATTTTGGCAAAAAAAATACTAAATAAGGTAAAATTTTGAAATAAAATTAGTTTGAAAATTTGATTTTAACTTTTTTTTTTAATTTTGAGTTTGAAAATTTATATTTTGAAAAAATTTCAATAAAATAAATATTTTTCAAAGCAAAATAGGTAAAAGAAGAGGTTTTTGGCCTTAAAAAATGGCATAGCATGGTGTTATAGAAGTTATTTTGTTATTTTTTAATAATTTTTGTTTCCAATTTTAGTCATGTTTTAAGAAAATCGCCCCTCTCAGCTAAACGGAAGGGAATAGACCCCCCTCCCACATGAGTTTTTCTTGTCCCAACCCAACCTACTCGCTCTAGCAGTTTGGCACACCTTAAGTGAATCACCCTTCATAAGCTTTCGCCTATGTTAATTCACAAACTGTACGTTACACAACCTACCTCAAATATATCTTGTATTATCTCCTATAATTGTGTGATATATTTGTTGACTTAAATTTACGATTATTTTTGTATTCTTCAGTTACTATTATTACTCGTTAAAAAACGCTTTGCAAAGTCTATCCCTTGAGTAATGAGGAAATGACTTCTTCCAAAAATCACCAAAATCACCGCAATTGAGGGCGCCAATGATAAAGCTTGCACAGGGCGCTAATTTAGCTCGGGCCGGCCCTGCTAGAGAGTATACATACGGACGGACGGACGGATGGACGGACGGACGGACAGACGGACGGACGGACAGACGGACGGACGGACATGGCTAAATCGACTAGCCTTTTGATTCTGAGTCAGAATATATATACTTTTCTATGCCTAACGGTATTATTTCTCTTTGTTACCAACTCCACACCAAATACAATATACCCATTCTAAGGAATAGATATAAACAGTATAGTGCACTCGGGCGTATGTGTACTTTTCTGAGTTTATTTAATTAAAAACAAAAATACTATCCACGTTCTCATAGTTTAGACAAACTAATTGGACGGTATAAAAATAATAAATTAAGAAGTCAAACTTATCACGCTATCTGCTCGGAAGGGCAGGACAACGTCTGCCGGGACAGCTAGTAATAAAATAAACTGTGACTATAAGAAATAAACTTTAAGAGGAAATTTTATGGTGAATAGCACGCCTGCCGAGTTTCTTATTCCAAACCGGAGGACCGACACAGTTCTGGAAGACACCTAAAATTGACTGAACAAGTTGAGAACGCCTTCAACCAACTTGATGTGCGCAACTAAAGGCCACTGCCTAAGGAGCGGCCTAGGTGGCGGGGTTCGTTTGTTGAAGTCGTGGTCAACAATGGATTGTGTGTTACCCCTTAAGTAAGTAAGTAAGCTGACTCGGCGGCGTGGTGTATTGCCAAACTGTATATCAGCACAAATTCCCATGTTCTGTGCAGAACTAATTCCTGCTTAGAGCTTGCTAAACAAATTCAGAATTATTATCTTAAGACCAAACTGTATGCTGCCAGGGAGTGATCTGTTCTCGCATGTAGTTTCATATAATAGGTCTGTTTGATGTCGGCACTGGGGCACCCTGGTGAGCAATCTACACACCACGTGGGAAATATCTCAAAGCTGGTGTGACTTGCAGTCGAAGTCCTGTGCCGTCAAGATGTCAATCTCATTACCGTTGAAGCTACGCTGAAATTTATCACCAAGAAACTGGAAGATAATCATTGAGAGTTAACTTCAGGTCTAGCACCACCTTTGCACTTACGCGACGCATTTCACAACGTACCACAAATTCGACTACCCTTCTTATTTATTTTGTACATTCACATTGATCTGCCTCTGATCGGAAAAGCACACGGTTGTGTTATGATCCGTCGGTTAAAGTACTATCGTCCATCTTTTCGTCAACAACAGTGTTAATGTGCAAAAAAAAAAATTAAAGTAAAAAAAAAAGCCAAAAAACACAAAAACAATAAATTCAATTACCGTAAATTAAATCAAAACCTCTCACCCAAAAATTTAAATTGAAAATTATTCCAGTGAATCTAATTTTTAAGTGCACAAAAATAAACAAGCGGTAAATTCCTTTTGCTTCCCATCCTTCATCTGCACACTACACAGATCATGGGCTTAAGCATTACACATGCTGAGTGGAATTATTGTTTATTTAATTTACAATGCATGCGCAATATGCAGTGGGTGGGCTTATGATTATGCACACACATAATCCTTTATTTGGCTTTTTTTACCAGGTGTGGCTCAGGGCATATTTCTATGAATGCCACTGATGTGATGGAAATATGTTTTTGAAAAGTTCATTGAGGGAACTATAGTTTGATATCGACTATGAATTTTCGTGTGATTTGATTTTGTTAAATGTCCTTTTTTTATGATTATGGGTAATTTTCGTGATGACTTAAGCAACATTCCTGGGCTTAGAAAACATTTCTATGCAGCATACGTTCATACTGCAAAATACAGGCCAGCTGTATTGGCACTCAGTCGAACCCAAATATGCTCAAATTCTGATCCATAAGAAATTACACTATACTGGTACAGCTTAGTGTCACCATTGTATATGAAATCCATAGTAGTCTGGAGCAAAGAGGATATAAAAAGAGTCCCAACTTGTGCCTTGTTTTGTTTTTTTCTACAAGCTATAGCTGTCATATTGTTCTTTTTGTTAAACATGTGTGTGTGCTACAGCTGTCATATTGTTCTTTTTGTTAAGCATGTGTGCTGTAGTGATCCACTACATGCGACTCATCCCTTACCATTAGTATATCCATTTTCACTCCCAAGCCACCGCATAGAATTTCATGTTGAAGATATTCTTTTTGTTGCGCAAACGATCCTCATGATCATCATATCCAGAAACCCATAGCGCCGCCTAAACACTGCAATTAATTAATTGTCGCCTGTTGTCATCTGAAACCACTGCGCCAGATACACAACTATATGGGACAGTGCATGGCAAACGCAAAGGGAAAGAACGAGCTTCATTAATATGTCATCACCCAAAATTCATTGATACTTTACACTGCAATTGTCAATCGCTATTGTCGCTCGTTGTGTATCCCGACTCGATATAGCTATGGCTATAGATACCGATAAGAGATACACAACAAATAGAGCCAGTGTGATATGTACGCATTTTTGACATCGATATCAATTGGCAATAAAAATTTATGTTTTACGATGAGAACGCATTTTTATGAAAATACATGATAATGAATTTTCATAGGACAAGTGTTTAAGTATGGTTTGTGGTGGGGATGGAAATGGACATGCAAATGGTTTGTATAAATAGGCAAAGGATGATGAGGAATATTTAGAATTTGGTTAATCTTCAAACTCAAAAGGTCGCAGCCAAAGCATTGAGACAGCGGGCCCTAGAGTGAATAAAAAAAAACTTAAAATACAATAAATTCTCCCCGTTCAACTATTCTCCTTTGCGACAAAGGAAAGCACGGTTGGGTACGGGTCATTACATGGTGGCAGCGGTGGGATTGTTCTAAAAATCCTCTACCGAAAACAAAAAACAAAAATAAATAATTTTTTTTTTTTTAAAGAAAAGCTTTGCCATAACAAGAGACCACTCTTGATGCGTTCTGGGGCTATACACCAGAAAAAAAAAAAATTAAGAAATACAATTTTTGTTACTGTGTTAGAAGACCTGCAACTCTAAGACCTTGCTAGCTTTAGAGCGAAAGCATTTGGCAAACGGCAGGCAGTGAATTAAGACCCAGGGTAACATTCATCTTTAGGGCGTGAAGCTTACTGGGCATTGAGCAACAATATCAGGAGCAGCAACAACATCATCAGAAGCAGTAACAACAACAACAATAAAGAGCAACAGCAGTAACAACAACAACAATAAACAGCAACAGCAGCAACAACAACAACAACAACAACAAAAAACTAAAAGCAGCAAATTATTTAAGTAAGAATTTTTAAAAACCATTTATATATATTTTGGAACATCTTTTTCTTCCCATTTTTTTTTGTCTTCCTCCCCTCCCCCAAATAATTTTTTTTCCTTCAAAATTGTCAAGACACGACGAGACCTACAACGGTTGGAAAATTTTCTTTTTCTTCCTTTTAATCTAATAGAATCCGAAACAATGGCTTTTCAGGTCAATATTAGTGATATTTTTAATATAGTGCCCACCTTCAATGGTGATCCGAGTGAATTAAACAAATTCATCGCATGTGGGAACATCTTGTTCTCGTCATGTAAAAAAGAGGAACATGCAACATTAATCGAAATTGTAAAAACTAGGCTACAAGGTCCGGCCTTCGAACTAATACAGTTCAATTCTTTTACAAAGTGGAGTGAATTAGTAATTAAACTAGAGAAAGAGTATAAGGAAACCAAGACTCGTTTTGTCGCCCAAAGTGAACTTCTGGTGGCTCAAGAAAACACCAAAGAGTCAGTTAAGGAATTTGGGGACAAAATATCAAAACTATTAACCTCCCTTAACTCGCCAACATTCGCAGATATTAGTGATGCATCCATCAGGAAGTACCTGGTCGACGAGAATGAAAAACTGGCTATTCAAACATTTGAGGATGGTCTCTTGAATCCAAACTTACGTTTGATGGTTCAAGCTCACGGGGAAAAGAGCTTGAAAAATATAATAACTTTCGCAGAAAACCATGCTGCAAGAATAGATAGGCAGATGCCTACCTATTGAAATAAACCCCCCTTACAGCCAAATTCACCCTCAAACTTTTCCTTCTGACCCACCTGTCAAATTTTCGGGATCTTGGGACATTCTGCCCAAACCTGTTACCGCAACAAGACCTTACCTAACATTAACCCAAAAACAGAAGTTGTTAAATGCAATTATTGCAACAAAAATTATCATACGGAAAGTGAGTGTAGACTTCGAAAACTACACTCACAAACCAAGTAAATCCAAATAACCCTTTTAAAAATGACAGAAAAACTGGTGAGCAACGACAGGTGAACTTCCACCACACAATGCCAGAAAGCCATTTTTCTTATAATAATGCGGGAAACGACACTTGTCGGGTCGAAGAGATCGGCTATCCTTCCCGGCAACAAGTTCAGGCCGACATACACCAACCTCAAGAGTAGTGGCAAGCATAATCATCGAATTGCTCCCCTACAATGACTTGACCATAATTAGAATTCCATTCACAGACGGTAAATATAGATCTCTGGTTTTCGACACTGGTGCTGAAATAAGTATAATTAAAACACCTACAGCCAAACCCATAAAAAACAATAAAAATAACATAACGATTTCAACCATGGGCGGTCATAAGGTAATGAGTACCAGTGTTGTGAATCAGTGTCTATGGGTCGGCTGTGATGATGACAAAATTATAATTAACCACCCCTTTCATATTCTAGATGTATGTACCGACATGGATTTTGACGGCGCTGATGATCTGCGGGCTCATCAGGATGATATCTTAGATACTTATGGTGTAGCTTGATGAACGTGTTCCTCGTGGGGCCGGAATAGGCGGAGGGTGTTTCTGACAGTATCTCTTGTAAACTAAGAATCCCACTATTGCAATGGTGATGAGTAGTCCAAGTGAACTCACGATGCTGTGGGGAATGTTATGTACCGGATATGATTGGGTAATTCCAGCTGCTGACGTCTGATCTGATCTCGCAGTTCATTCAACTCTTGATTTGCAGAGCTGGTATTTGACATGTTGTAGTGAAGTGTGGCTAACTGAATCGCCTTTTGAAACGGATTATCTTGAATTAATCTGGTGTATGAAGCTTGAACCTTAGATGAATAAATTTGTTGGCCTTGAAGTGTCAAATGCTTATTTTTTGCCACACAATACGGTTGAAGTTTCAGCAAACCATTTCCTTCTAATGCTATAAATGGTGTTTGTTGCTTGCAAACGACATTAAGCATAGTTTCTTCGTTAACTGCAAATATCCATTGATTTAATTCAGGAAGCTTGGTCCACACTGAATTAGCCTTGATCATTTTTAGTTCGCATGTTGACAGATCTGATTTATTTTTAAGGAAGTTGATTTCGCACAAACTCAAATTAGTTCCAGCTTGATATACCGGATGGGTTTGTCTACATAAATGATGATCTCCGTTAGTAGTGGTACATCTAGAAAGTTCATCTTCGGTTATGGGATAATATTGATCATGGTGAGCACTCACAGCTAGGACGTCTGTTGACAATTGTATGGTTATGTAGCTGTTATTAGTTGCTGCTGGGATGGGAATTAGCTTGTATGCTATGAATTCTTCTAACCCGAGTAACGGCAGTTCAATGTTGAATACGATATGATTTGAGCTAATGTGTCCCTCGACATTCATTAGCTTATAGAGTTGTAGGATTTGGTCAGGTTCTACTGGAATCCGAAGACCTGGTGGAAGATGACTTTTTATTTTACCTACTTCAATTTTAAGTTGTTGATAGGTGATCAAAAGATGATTTACTCGTCCTTGGTGAGTATCTGCCAAAACATCTGTTATGGATGTCTGCATTCTTTGAATGTTAATGATTATAAGGGTAGCGTGGGTGCACCAGGACATAAATAATTCTTTCAGTTTGGATTGGTATAGTTCTTCAGTGACATTGTTTACACGATTGAACAATTGACTCAGTTGATTATCAAGCGCATGTTGTCTTTTTGACATATCGTCTTGGCTTAATTTCATGATGTTGACTGTGGAGTCTAGAATGGAAGTGTGATTTTTTAAAAGGTTAATAAGTTGATCCTCGTTCGATTGGATGCTTTCTAAACGTTGCGACATTTCACTAGCGTATTTGAAGTCAAGCAATCCAAAGAGTGAATTTGCTATGTTTCCGACAACGTCGATGGCACCTCGTTTAATTCTTCCAGAGGACTTGTTTGATGGAATAATATTACCTTCATCTAATTCGTGTGTTATAAGCCGCAGCTGTTGTATAACTTGGGAGCAGAGTTCTTTGGAGGGAAGTTTATTGCAAATATGATCCAATATTGTAGTACTGTTGTCTAATGCTTGGAATTCCTTCATGTATGGCTCGAGATTATAGAACACTACAAGGTTCCATCTGTGATAAATCAGACTTATTATTCCAAGTCGTTGAAAGTGAATTCCAGGGGAAGCATTGTTGAATTATATAACCTCTATGTCACTTGCAATTACAATTGGAAGAATAAGACCAATTAACAATAGTGTAGTGAAGACGTTTGGGTTTGTTGAGTCCGCCCTAGTTTGAGTTGTTGTTTTTCTTGCTGTCTTTGATGATGATGATTCACTAGAATCAGACTTATCATTTCTTCGCTTCCGTTCGGATGATGGCGCGTTTGTTTGAGGTTCAGGCGCAGCTTCATTATTTTCTAACAAAAGTGCAAGTTTGTGTATTGGACGCTGCAAAACGCCTGATTTTGTTCGTACGTCTACGACACGTACCAAACCGTCGTTTCCATAGTGCACCTTTTCGATTCTACCTAGCGGCCATTTCATAACAGGAGTGTTGTCTTCTTTCATAATTACCACGGTGCCAGTTTTAATGTTTCTAGATTGCGTTTTCCATTTTGTTCTCAGTTCAGAGTTCATTTAAATATTCTTGAGACCATAGATTCCAAAATTCTCGTTTGATGTAAGATACTACCTTCCATCTGGTTAATGAGGTACCCTTGATCGGTTCAGCCTTGTTATCAGCGACTGCTTTTAATGAATCCCCAATCAAAAAATGACCAGGTGTTAGTACGCTTAGGTCGTTTGGATCATTGGATAGTGTTGTAAGAGGTCTCGAATTTAAAATTGCTTCTATTTCTGTAGTGATAGTACAAATCTCCTCGTAGGTTAATGAAGCTGTGGCTGTTTTGCATAGTAGCAAATGTTTTGCAGATTTGACTGCTGCTTCCCACAATCCTCCAAATTGTGGAGCTCGTGGTGGAATAAAATGGAAATCTATTCCCTTCGAACTGCATGAATTAATGACTTTATTTTGTGCTTGCTTTGAATATATGCTTGTTTTGGGCTCTTCTAGATGATTTTTGGCTCCGACAAAATTGGTGGCATTATCGCAATACAGATTTTTAATGTGGCCACGTCGGCTCATAAATCTTCGCAGGGCTCCAAGGAATGCATCTGTAGTTAAAATCACTGACGACTTCGATGTGAACCGCCTTTGTGGCGAAGCAGCAAAATATTGATAAGTAACATTTTTGAGCTCGGCTCCCTCTCGTTCGGTAATGAACCCATAATGGACCGCAGAAATCCACTCCTGTGTTGATGAATGGACGTGATGGTTGCACTCTTGGCGCTGGCAAATTTCCCATTATTTGCGAGTACATTTTCGGTTTCGCTTTGACGCAAAATATGCAGCGCTGGACAATAGAGCGGGCAATGTTCTTGCCCTTGATTGGCCAAAATCGCTGCCTCGTGATTGCCAATAGGCCTTTTGGTCCAATATGATTATTATTGAAGTGTAGATCCGTCATGAGCATTTTTACGAGTGCGTGAGAATATGGCAACAGCATTGGATGCTTGCTGTCGTATGGTAAATTTGATGCTTGAAGTCTGCCTCCGACACGCAGAAGATCATCTTGGTCTAAAAATACCGCGAGTCCCTTCAATGGACTTTCCTTATCTAGTTCTTTGTGTGCCTTCAAGAAGCGTATGTCTTTATGAAAACCGTGATTTTGGACTTCCTTGATAATAAACTGCATGGATATTTCTAGTTCCGAGGTTGATAATGACCATGCGGTTCTGTTGCCTTTTTTTGGGGTTTGTCTGACGGATTTAAGTGCATCCTTGAGTTTACCTTGTACATGATCGTCGTCATTAGTGGTTAATAACGCATCTTCCTTCCTTTCATGTGTCCATATTTTGCTGAGTTTCTAAGGGGGTGGCCAAATTGGTTCCGATTAATGCAAAAATCTCGGACCATACTTCCATAGTGTATGATCCTGCAGTTTCTCCGGGGATATGTCTCTGGATAAAACATCAGCTGGATTTTCAGCTGATTGCACATATCGCCATTAATTAGTGCTGGTTAGAGATTCGATGTTGGCAATTCGACGTCCAACAAATGTCTGGAAGGATTCTGAATTTGAATTAATCCAACTCAATACAATTTGGGAGTCAGACCACAGAAAACTATTGGTGTTGTCCAATTTTAGGTCACTCTTGACTCGTTTTGAGAGTTCGGCAGCTAGTAGTGCTGCACATAGTTCTAGACGTGGAATTGTCATCGATCTCATTCCTGATGCCGTTTTAGTAGTTGGTGCAACTCGAGATTTGGAGCACAGCAGTCGTACTACGATTGTACCATCCTTGTTAACTGATCTGATATATACAGCAGCCCCGTAGGCCTTCTCTGAAGTATCTGCAAAGGTATGCATTTGCATTGATGAGGTAATGTAATGACCAAAAACGTGTCTAGGAATTTGGAATTTGTCTAATTCCTGGAGGCCTTGGTAGTAATTGTTCCACCTGGTGTACATTTCTTCTGGTAGGGAAGCATCCCAGTCGTACTTAAGTTCCCACAATTCTTGCAAAAAGAGCTTTGCGACGATTACTACTGGAGCGACTATTCCGAGTGGATCAAAAAGACGTGCTATATCTGAGGGTACAGATCGCTTTGTGAATCTTTTTGACGTTCTATAATTTGTTTTTATGCAGAAGACGTCTGACTTGGGTCGGCATATTAGCCCAAGAGTCTTGACAGCGCCTTCGTTATTGTCGTCGGTGAGAAATATCTTCTGATCTTCTAATGGAATGTTATCAAGTAATTGTTGGTGGTTTGAACACTACTTTTTTAACTGGAGCCCTCACTCCCGCAGCAACAATGACAATTGTGACTGGATGTCTTTTGCTACTACGATGCTGTCTGCACCTGCCATAACGTCGTCAACGTAGAAGTCCTTGAGCAAAACTTGCGAGCCTAATGGATATTTTGCAGAATATTCTGTAGCTAAGACCTGCAGGCATTTTGTTGCGAGATATGGAGCTGAAGTGGTTCCGTACGTCACGGTATGAAGTTTATAACATTTTATAGGCTCAGTTCGATTGGGTCGCCACCATATCAGCTGAAAATGTTGGTCTTCTTCTCCTATACTATTTGCCTATACATTTTTTGAATGTCGGCCTTAATACAAAATTTTGGCAGTCTAAAACGCAATAATATTGAAAACAATTCGTCTTGAATTGTTGGTCCAGAATAGAGTAAGTCGTTCAACGACAGATTAGTTGACGTCTTTGCAGAGGCATCAAAGACTACTCGTAACTTTGTACTACTACTTTCTGGCTTGAGCACGCAATGATGAGGCAGAAAGTAATGTGGTGTTGGAATTGATTTAAAATCAATCTCTGTCATGTGTTGTAGTTGAATGTACTCATCCATGAATTTTCGGTACTGGTTATATAATTCTGGCCTTCGGTCTAATCTGCGTTCCAACGCATGAAATCGACTGAGGGCAATGTCGCTAGATGACCCTAGTTTATTTGCTTCCTCAGCAAAGGATAGACTGACAACGTATCTTCCCGTTGCGTCTCTTGACGTCGATTGATAAAAATGTTCTTCACATTTTTCTTCTGCGATGGTGCGACTTGATGTTGGACACAAAAGTTCTTCGGTTTGCCAAAACTTGCTGATTGTTTGCTCGAGGGATGATTCCTCGGTAGCTATTCCACAAACTGTATTTCTAGATGAATCTTCGTTCATCTTTCCAGTGACTATCCACCCTTATAGCGTATTTTGGAGTAGGGGTAATTCGGTGTCAAGTTTAATCTGACCAACGCAGAGTAACTGATGGTAAAATTCGGCTCCGATGAGCAGATCAATATTATTTCTTTGGTTGAACTGCGGGTCAGCTAGTACGACATTCCTTGGGAATTTCCACGTAGATATATCAACTGTGTGTGTTGGCTGAGGGGATACAATCTGAGGCAATACGATTGCTTCGAGCCTGGTGGTGAAATTTGTATTAGTCGATTTTAAACATATGTTGGCTCTTTTATTTGAATCCCTTTTTGAATTTCCTCTTCCTTGTATGATCATGGGGCGGGAAGATAAGGGTATGTTTAGTTTGCGAATCATTCTTTCTGTGACGATGTTCATTTGTGAGCCGGAATCCAAAATAGCGCGACAGTTGATCGGTGAGCCATCTTGATCTATCAAATGTATGATAACGGTGCTGAGGAATACGTAACCCTCTTTCTTGTGTTTGCTTAACGCTGCTAATGTCGCATTATTAACTTCGGATATAGTGGATGGTTCTGGATCTGGTGGTGCCACGTCTTTAGTACCGGAATTCAAAATTGATGCACTCGATTTCGGTTGGGTGAATTTGGGCAAGTGCACTAAAGAATTGTGTTTTTTAGCACATTTTGAACAGCCTCGCAGTCGACAGTTGAAGGAGGTATGTCCATCCTGGAGACAGTTCACGCACAAATTATTTCTTCTCACATGGTTTAATCGTTCCAAAAGCGTAAGGTTCAAGAATGTACGGCAAGAGTATAATTGATGCTGATTCTTGCACAGCGTACAATTTTTATTCTGGATGGTAATGGAGCTCGTTGCCTTTGGGTACCTTCGCCTTCCTTCTTCGATGTCCCTTCTGTTGCCCTTTACACTAAGTGCCTCTAATGACTGGAAACGAGTTTCTAGAAACTTGAGAAATTCATCTAGCGGCTGCAGTTCCTTGGGGTTGGTCAAGGTTTGTTCATATAGTGTATGAGTGGACTTATCTAGCTTCTTTGTGAGTTTGTGAAGCAGTATTGGATCCCATTCAGCAATATCTAATCCAAGGTTGGTGAGGCCATGCATACATTCTTGTGTTGTATCATGAAGGTCTTTTAATGCCGCAGCGGATGCTGCGTCTGACGACCGAGACGGTTGACCCAAGAGTCGGTTGAGTAGTGCGGATACTTGTAGTCTGGGATTGCTGTATCTTGCTTGGAGCAACTTCCAAGCTGATGAGTAGTTTTCCTCCGATAGAGCCACATGTCTTATGACCCGTTCTGCTTCTCCTGTAAGGTTAGCTTTGAGGTAGAACATTTTTCGCAGCTTGACATCTTTTGTTTGTCTACCATCTGGGTAAACAAATCATGAAATTGAGGCCATTTTAGGTAATCCATGTCGAATTTTGGTAGCGTTATTTTTGGCAGATTCATCTTTTGGGGTAGTAGTACCCGGTTGATGGGGTGGCAGGCTGGTTTCAAGCTGCTGTGCTAATGAAATGAGGACGTTATGCACCTACCTCTTCTTCCAGCTCTATGAATCTGCCTTGGATGTATCTAATTTTTTCTGGAGCTTCCGTTGATCCTCCAATCGAATTGTGAATTTCTTCGATTTGCATCCAATGTCTTTGGATCGTTTTTTCTTGGAGGTCATAAAATTGTTTTGACTTCCCTGTGTGTTTTGCATTGTTCAAGGCCCTTCGCAGTGAAGAGATTATTGTTTCTTGTTTGCGAGAAAGCCTTTGCATATCTTCACTCTGGCTTGAGTGTAAAATAGCCTGGCCTTCGGATTTGGTGCTGTCGCCACCAGTATTGAGTTTTCCTCTTCTAGTGGAATTTTGGCGTTGTCGACCTTATTCTGTTTTTCTAATTCCTTAATTTTGGCAGAGAATTCTTCTCTATATGAGCTATACACCCTTTTGACTGAGTCGAAATACATGTTGACGTGGTATGCATGTAACAACTCAGTCGGATGCTCTTCTTGAATCGCTGTGTTCATGGACTCGAATTTTTCCCATAGTTCGTCCAGTTTGGCCGTCAGTTTTTGGAAATACGGGAGTGTCTTCCTGTCTGGCCCATCCTTCTTATAGTTCGTTAGTAAACGCTGGATGTTGCCTCCAGTCTCCTGTTGTTTTGCAGCCTTCTCATCCATATTTGATGTCATCGATGTACGTTGTTGATGTATCCCCTTGATTGTAGTATGTTTGAAGGTATTCCAGTGTCTAAGCCCTGGTCATGCTTTCTATACGATGAAAATTGCCCCTTACCTCTGATGGGGGAAGCAATTCTTTGTTTTAGAGTTTTTATCAGTGTTAAAGCCCTGATAACGCTTAAGTACCTTGATAGTTACCCCTTACCTCTGGTGGGGAGAAGCAACTATCACGTCGGGGTCACCAAATGTAGACGATTGTTCTATCGTCTTTATGTTGTCCAGATCACAGTTCTTGTACTGTGACTGGGGTGGAGTATATAGTGCAGCACTATAACTCCTTGAGATGACAAAAACAGCTTCAAGCAGACTCACTTGATATAAATAAAAGTCTTGGGTACTGTTTCGTTGCTATCTGAAATCAATTTTATTTCCTACCGATATTTATACTTAAAAATATGCTTAGTCTATATTTATTTACAATTTGGTTGGTGTGACAAATAATGCCGAATTAACAAAAAAGTGAATTTGAAAATAATTAAAGTGTGCAAGGTGTTTTGTTACATTATTGGTTGAAACTTAAATTAATGCTGAAAATGCAGAAGGCACTAAAATTGAGTTTTATATTATGAATATTATGAAAGTGCAAAAGTCATTACAGTATGTAAAGAAAGAAAAAATATTTGAATACGAATTTTATACTTTATGAAGACTGTTTTGTGGAACTGAACACTGAGTACTTTTCCTTATCATAAAGCGGGCGTTTCCGCTAATGTATCAAAAGCAAATAGAGAAATCCATTCGGTACCCAAATCTGTAACATTTAATGGAACTAAAAATGTGCACAAAGATTACTCAATTCAAGTCAAAACTGACCTTCAAGAAGATTGTACAACTGAAGGGTCTAACTATACTGGCTCTAACTCCTCTCAATGTCATACAGACAATAGTGTAGGGGGTACAGAAAAAGTATGGGAATCGTCGAATGATACCGCCTGCCTTCGGGCTTGCCTACGGGTCGGATCAGACGATTCATCAAAACAAGACTACGATAAAATTGTTAGCAAAACACTTCCTTAGGAAAAAGTTATAATTAAAAATAAGCCTATGGTAACAGAAACCATAGCACAAAATGATATAAGCCCAGCAGAAAGTAAGACTGGGATAGCAAAAAATAAATACATAACACTTGTGCAACGTAGTCAGCAAATGATAGAAGTTCCATTTAATTCCAATAAATCACTGGTGATAGTAATAAAGAAAAAAGAAATAATTCCAGGGGTGTACGTAGGTGAAACTATAGTTAAACCTGAAAAAAATAAAATAAAATTATTATTAATGAATACTTTAGAAGAAAAAAAAACCTTCATCCAAACGACTTAAATTTAGAATGGGATACTCTTGACAACTATAATATTATTTCAGCTGAAAGTCATATAGATCGTTTGCAGAAGAGGCTATCAGATTTACAAACAATTATAAAACTGGACCATTGCAATCAAGAGGAAGAAAAATCAATATTGAACATCTGTAGAGAATTCAATGATTTGTTCTTCCTCAAAGGTGACCACCTTACCTACACCAATGCAATGGAACATAAAATAATAACCAACGACAATAAGCCCCCATTATTCTTAAAACCATACAGACTTCCCGAAACTCAGAAGCAAGAAATTCACAAGCAGGCAAACGAAATGATTGATGATTCAATCATACAACCTAGCTTCAGTCACTCTAACTCACCTCTGCTCTTGGTTCCGAAAAAAATCTGGTGACGATGGCGAAACAAAATGGAGAGTAGTCGCAGACTTCAGAAAATTAAATGAACAAACAATCGGAGATGCATACCCATTGCCAAATATCACAGACATTTTCGACCAGCTAGGTCAGGCAAAATATTTCAGCACTCTTGATTTAGCCAAAGGGTTTCACCAAATATTGGTAGCCGAAGCTGATAAAGAAAAAACCGCGTTCAGCACACCATTTGGTCACTATGAATATAACCGTATGCCATTTGATTTGAAAAACGCCCCTGCTACGTTCCAACGCCTCATGAATAATGTTCTCATGGGACTGCAGGGTATCGAATGTTTTGTTTATGTAGATGACATCGTCATCTATGGGTATGATCTTGATAGCCACAACCAAAAGCTCGTTAACATTCTGAAACGTCTAAGGAAGCATAATTTGAAACTCCAACCAGAAACGTGTAACTTTCTTAAAAAAGAATTAATTTACTTGGGGCATATTATTTCAGAAGATGGAATCAAGCCTGATCCCGAAAAGATCACGGCAGTTAGAACATTTCCCGTGCCCAAAAAGACAAAAGATGTTAAATCATTTTTAGGTTTCGTGGTTTCGTAGGTTTCGATACTAATACTATCGAAAGTTCATTCCCAATTTTGCAAATTTAGCCAAACCAATGACAAAACTTTTATGGAAAGACGCTATCTTTAAATGGGATGCCTTCTGCGACGAATCTTTCAGAAGCTTAAAACAAAAAATTATAGAACCTCCCATACTTTCTTATCCTGATTTTTCTAAAGAATTCATTGTTAATACTGACTAGTGATATAGCTTTAGGGGCGGTTCTTTCTCAAGGTCCGATTGGACACGATAAACCAATTTCATTTATAAGTCGAACCCTCAATGATCAAGAAACAAGATACACAACGTCGGAAAAGGAGTTGTTAGCAATTGTCTATGCACTTAAACAGTTTCGACCATATATCTATGGACGAAAGTTCATTATTTACACAGACCATAACAATTTACTATGGTTAATTGGACAAAAAACCCCACATCCAGATTGTAACGATGGCGCATCTTGATGCAAGAATACGACTTCAACATTATTCACAAACAAGGTAAATGTAATGTCATCGCAGACGCTCTCAGTAGGGTAAAAATTAACAACGACATTAAGGTACTGGTGACAACCCGCAACCAAGCTAGAAATCAAGTAAGCCAAGTAAATATACAAGATGATGAGGTAGAAAATATAGAAGTCTTGTCAATCTTCACTCTTACGGAAAATAATGGGTCAATTTTTGAAAACAAAACAACTAAAATTAAAGTAATAATATTACCAATAATAGAATCAGTAGACGAAGAATTTTTACAAAATAAATGTTCAAATTTTAATAAACCAAACATAGGAGAATTTTCCACATTTCTACTTTACCCATCCCAATCAGAACCGACAAAGATATAAAAATAATTAAAACATGCCTCACTTCGGTTAGCGACCTTAATACTGATGAACAGTCTATCGGATTTTCGTTACCCCACATGGACACTGAATCAAAAATTAAATTAAAAACAATTTTAGAATACATTTTTCAAAATCAAAACAAGGTCGTTTACGTTTTTACCAATGAAAAGATATTTTTAGATAATATCGAGTCCATAAAACGGTACTTTATGAATTCCATGACTCCCCCTCGGAGGTCACCAAGGCATAACAAGGACTATAAAGAAAATTAAGCAACAATATTACTGGCCAACAATGAACAGAGACATAAAAAACTATATACTACAATGTAAATCCTGTCAGACAAACAAGTTAATACAGAATCCCCGAGTTCCCATGAAGATTACCACAACAAGCTCAACTCTGTTCGAAAGAGCAGCTTTAGATATTGTAGGGCCTCTTCCCATTAGTTACGAGAACCATAAATATCTCCTTACCTTCCAAGACGACCTGACAAAATTTACTGAGGCTAAACCACTAGAAACTGCAGAAGCCTCTACAGTAGCTAGGGAGTTTGCCGAAAAAATTGTATGTCGCTTTGGATTTCCTGAAGCACTCCTTACGGATCAAGGCACGAACTTTCTCAGCCAATTGTTCAAGGAAATTTGCAAACTTCTTAAAATAAAAAAAATTCAAACTACTCCATACCACCCTCAAACTAATGGTGCACTTGAACGTAGACACCGCACACTAGCTGAATATCTAAGGCATTATTTGAATCGCGATCCCCTTTCATGGAACACATGGATCCCGTACGCTATTTTTGTGTTCAACTCAACCCCACATAGCACCACTGGCTATACGCCACACCAACTATTGTACGGTTATCCGGCCAGGATTCCAGCTATTCTTGGAAGAAATCCGCAACCTACCTATAATTATGAAAATTACTACAACGAACTAAAGTCCCGATTGCAGCACGGATTCCATATTGCCAAGGAGACTTTAGTAGGTAATAAATAAAAGTCAAAAAAATATTATGACAAGCATTCGAAACAAAAACATTTAATGTAGGAGACAAAGTTCTTATCAAAAACCATACAAGAAAGAACAAATTCTCTTCTCTATGGGAAGGACCATTTGAAATAACAAAAATTATTTCCGACGAAACGACGGAAATAACTATAAGAAACAAAACGAAAGTAGTACACAATAATGATCTGAAGCCCTTCATGGAATAATCCCTAATAAGAAAAAAAAAAAGTATTAAGAAAAAAAAAAACATTTTCTTTTTAGAAATGGAAACAATAGATTACGTACCGGATTCCTATTGGTTGCTATACAATATAGTGGCAAATGTCGAAATTCCTCTAAGAAAAGGATTAACAAAAATTGGCAATGGCTATCCTAATCGAATTAATATCCCGACTGAAATCGTCTCAATTATACAAGCTATAATTGAGATAGATGAAAGTGATGAATGTATGAAAATCAAAGATTGTCAAGAGTCTAAAGGAACTTACATCAACGGTAACAAAATCAGCTCCCAAACGGCTACTTATGTTAAGTTCGGGGATATAATTAGTTTTGAGATTCGCCAGGAGAATTTCAACCTTAGACCGTGTCCAGCATACGTTGCAAGACGTCGGCGAGCACACCCTTCAATTGATGTCTTGTCCGAATGGACACGCCCGTACCAACCAAATACACATGTCGTGTTCCCAGAAGGATTTAATCCAGAGACAGGCGATTAAATTTTTTTTGTGTCCATCACAATGGCCTCGGAAATAAAAGTAATAATTAGATAATACATTAATTGTATTCCATTGAAGTATTTTAGTTTGAGATTTTATGATCATTTAGTTTATAAAGCAAGTAAATCGTTCCCCTTTGTTCATACCTGTTCATCTAAAACAAACAATAAAACTACTGTGCCAGTGATAACAAAAGAATACTTTTCATCTTTCTTTTCCGCTCACCTACCCATTACACAGTCGCACAGATGAAAAAGAACTGAGTAAATATGCAATCATTTTTTTCAGAACATGAAGTTCACAATTCTCCTCCTTGGACTTCTGAGTATTAGTTATGGGAATTTGATTATAAGCCAAATCGAACAAAAGGCTGGTATTTACTTTGAAGTAATAGGACCCGCTGAGTTATATACTCATGAGTGGAAACTCGAAGTGTGTTATGACTTGAAGCATTTGACTAAAGCACTTGGTGAGGCATCCACAATTATCACCGAAATCACTAATATATGCCAACAACTTAAGGATAAAGATCAGTTTAAATAATATGTGACGCAGCATTATCTGAAATGCACCACTTAATGTAAGACATCGGAGTGAAATATAGTCTTTTAAACCCACACTACCGACAAAAAAGAGCATTATTCAATGCTGTAGGCATTTTAAGCAAATCACTCTTCGGTACATTGGATGAAGATGACGCACAATTCAACAATAAGGAGATACAAAAACTTAGGGAAAATGAAGACCGTGTGGTATCCCTTGTTAAAAAACAAACTCCTATCCTCGAAACAACCAAGAACGTTTTAAGCAAGTCATAAGCAGCTATCAAAAATCAAATGATGGTAATCAACTCTAAATTAGATTATACAAAAAAAAATGTTGGATAGACTGATTAATACGACAAACATTGTCGCTTTCACTGAATTGGAATCCCTCACATCCTTAGTCACACTCATCATCGTAAGATACCTAAACGCATTAGACGATATACTTGATTTAGTTACAGACATAACCCATGGCAAACCTCACCCATCCATTATAACTCCTGAGCAATTAGAAGTAGTGTTAACAAAAATTAAACAAGAACTCCCATCAAACACAAAATTACCTAGTACTCAGATAGATAACAACGTTATATCTCTTTATAAAATTTGCACTACCAAAGTAGCAATCCATGATAAAAAAATAATATACGAAATTAAAATACCAATTCCGTTTGTTGAAAAATATATTTTATACAAAAGTATTCCTTTGCCAACTATACATAAAAATAACTTCGTGTTCATACACCCTACCTCCCAATACATTTTTCTCGATTACAACAAAGAACATTACTATCAATTAAATACAGCAGAGTTATCTCTCTGCAAATCCCAAAATGATAAATTCATATATCCCCTTACACATCCGTTATTGAGTACTAAATCAGAAAACCCACAATGTGAAATCCAATAGTTAAACAGAATATCAGTTATTCCCAACTCATGCGAAATAAGACAATCCAACCATTCAACAGTATGGATCCAACTATCGCAGAAGAATAAATGGATTTTCTCAACTTTTAATAATTATTATAATGACGAAATATGTGACGAAAACATAACCTCACATAAATTACACGGTACGGCCATAATAGAAATCATAGGGCATTGTTACCTTAAAACAAAGACATGACAATACACACTTTTAACGAAAATTCTACAACAATTAGCAAATTTTACATTCCTCCGATAAACATTTCAAAACTACTTATAAATAATACTTCAAGTTTACCAAAATACCCCAACAACAACCATTATTAAATTCTCTAGCCATGAAGACTTAAAATTAATATCTGAACAAATAAGCGAGTTAAAAGCAGACGAGGCAAAACCGCTGACAAATCTAAGTGAACATCACGTTCATCATTATATACTTATCTACACGATTATAATTATAATTTTAATATTGAGTTGCTTCAGAAGATACCAAACCTACAAAGTGAAAAATGAACCAAGACCCATTGCTTCGGATATTAAACTAGGAAGAAATCAAATCAAAGAAAACGACAAAGTACAAACTGAAATACAACTCCATGACGAAAACTCCCAAAAATCCTCATCTAAAGATACCATAGTAGAAACGAATTTTGATTCAAAACCTGAACCCTCTCCAAAACTTGTCTTACGCCAATATCCCAAGTAACCAATAAAATATATATACATATATAAGATTGTTAAAATTAAAAAAAAAAAAAAAAAAAAAAAAAAAATTTTTGTGCGTAATTCATACTCGGTTGAAGTGAAACATCAAAGAAGTTGGTATACCTAATTTACGAGAGAATGAGATGAAAAACTCAGCCACCCAGCACCAGTTTTCGGATTACTTTCAAACCTTATGTTATATATGACTAAATGCTTTCAACACGTATCTGTACAAATACAAAAGTTTCAACACATATTCAAGCATACAGACGTACCGACATACTTTGCGTCGTTTTGACTCCCTTTTTAAGGTTGAACTCCAGGACGCCACTATTTAAAACCAGTCAAAAAAATATTCGAAAACTGACTATTTTCAAAAATTCAGGATACTTTTTTAAAATTTAAATAATTTTTTGAATGCCAATTTTTTATAAATACTTTTGTTATGTATTTGTTTGAATTTTACATTCTTCTTGAATTAAGTTTATTGAAACCTTTTGTAAAGCTTTTCTTGTTAGACAGCATTCAAATCACGTACCTATATTAACTAACATACTAACTTAATCGTACCAACGCGCCTGCTCACTCGCTTTTGTTTAACATAATGCTTAGTAGACCTGAGTGAGAGGCAAAACGTATGATAGGAGAAAATGAGAGCTAGAATATAAAATACTGTGTCATAATTTTTTTTTTTCATTCGTTCTCTCTTAGACTTGTTGCGATATATATTTTTTTTTAATTGATTTACATATTTGCTTAAAAGTGTCATGTTGCATTTCCGTTTCGTCAAGTTTAAAATTACCCCGATATTAAAGAAGTTTCACTTCAATAATAGCACACCACGCTGACATCTTACTAAAAAGCTGTAATACGCAGCCGCATACAGTGTACAGTAGCTCACGTAGTTTTCACATATACTAACACACGTTAAATGCTCAAATACAAGCACGTATTAAACAGTGTGCAATATAAATACACACCGACATCTGCTCTCTCGCTCTGGCTCACAAATTACAGGCGACTATGCTTAGAAGACGGGAGTGGGGACGCTACGAAGTATGGGACAAAGAGGAGAGACCGATAATATAAAATAGTATGTATATTTCTGTCTCATTCTTTCCTGGCTTCATCCTACGCATTTTTGTATTTGTGTCTCTTAACTGTCGTTTTTTCTGTTGCATCCGGTTTGAAATCACAACGATTCTAAAGAAGTTTCACTTCAAAAACCTGGGTAGTTACCAGATAAATAAGGGCACCTTCTTTAAAACTACCTCAAATACTAACCTTCCTAAAAGAAACCAATTTGGAGGAAGTGCTGTAGGACGAGTATCCTCATCCAGCTCTAAAAGGGGCACAATAGATATTTAAGGTCGCAGTGCGCTTTTACCCAATTTAATTCATTCATGCAACTTAAAATAAAATGCATACGATGAAACATAACACAGTTTCCGAGCAAAGAAGTTCAAACTCTTGTGTTTATGTTCCGCATTTTTATTTATTAAATTCAGTCGTTTATAAACAGAGATGTCCGTTAATTGTATTTTTAGCCAAAACAACATTTAAAAAAAAAACATACTGTTTTCTTCATGTCTATTCTTTTTTACGAATTTTGAATGCTTTCGTAATATGTATGAATAATCATGAGAAAACTGACGATATATCGATATATTGATTTTTTTCACCCGATAATTATCGATACTGTTAAAGAATATCGATACGATAAATATCGATATATTTTTTACTTACCCATCCCTATATTGATCAAAACAAACAAATGCCATGGAGCACGTGCATGAATGAGTAGGATTATAGTATTTATATTCTCACTCGTTCGTGCACACGGTGAGCTAATGCGAGTCATCGGTGCCGCCATATTGGAATACTGAGCGTTACTTCCGTCAGAAAAATAGTATGTATATTTCTGTCTCATTCTTTCCTGGCTTCATCCTACACATTTTTGTATTTGTGTCTCTTACATGTCGTTTTTTCGTTGCATCCGGTTTGAAATCACAACGATTCTAAAGAAGTTTCACTTCAAAAAAAATAAAAAAAAAAAAAAACTCTTTTATAAAAACTAAATAAGTTACTATAAAAACAAAAACAAAACTTAAATGTTTAAATTATTAATGTAAGACATCATGTTCTAAAATTTTTTTTTTTTTTAGATAAATATTTTACATTTTTACATATCTACATTTATATGCTTCATTTATATTGTCAAATTAAAAAAAAATTATATCTTTTAATTAAACGAAAACTACAATACTATTTTTATGAAATGTAATCCTTTCATCCTTTCGCAACTTTACAGAAAATTATCCTCTTCAAGGTATAATTTTCTTTCTTCAAGGGGAGTGGGATGTAGTGATCCACTATATGCGACTCATCCCTTACCATTAGTATATCCATTTTCACTCCCAAGCCAGCGCATAGAATTGCATGTTGAAGATATTCTTTTTGTTGCGCAAACGATCCTCATGATCATCATATCCAGAAACCCATAGCGCCGCCTAAACACTGCAATTAATTAATTGTCGCCTGTTGTCATCTGAAACCACTGCGCCAGATACACAACTATATGGGACAGTGCATGGCAAACGCAAAGGGAAAGCACGAGCTTCATGAACATGTCATCACCCAAAATTCATTGATACTTTACACTGCAATTGTCAATCGCTATTGTCGCTCGTTGTGTATCCGGACTCAATATAGGTATGGCTATAGATACCGATAAGAGATACACAACAAATAGAGACAGTGTGAAGTGCATGAGTTATTATTTAATGGTGTAACTGACCGGAGTCATTTTAGCTACTTTTAGATGTGTACGCATTTTGGGTATCGATATCAATTGGCAATAAAAATTGATGTCTTACGATGAGAACGCATTTTTATGAAAATACATGATAATGCATTTTCATAGGACAAGTGGAAATGGACATGCAAATGATTTCTATAAATAGGCAAAGGATGATGAGTAATATTAAGAATTTGGTTAATCTTCAAACTCAAAAGGTCGCAGCCAAAGCATTGAGACAGCGGGCCCTAGAGTGAATAAAAAAAAACTTAAAATACAATAAATATTCTTTTTATTATTGACGAAATTCTCCCCGTTCAACTCTTCTCCTTTGCGACAAAGGAAAGCACGGTTGAGTACGGGTCATTACAGTGCGTTACATAAACAAAAACTCGAACCACACACCTCATCGTTTCTTCTTGTTGTTTCACACGGACAATGAATACAATAGAAAAGAGACCACGAAAATTTTAGCAGAGGAGGATGAAACGTAGTAAAGATAAAGATTTTAAGCAAACGGCAATATACTTCTTTCCCTCTCGCTCCTATAGTCAAAATCAAATGTGAAATCCTACTTTGAAGGAAAACAACAACTGTAAACAACAACAACACCAGGAAGAATTTAATTGTTTTCCCTCAAAGTAGTGATTTAACATTTCTCTTTGACGTATTCGCATACTTCTCTATTGGACTCTATATATATATATATCCTCTTTGGTCTGGAGCACTGGTCCTCCAGTCCAGACTACTATAGATTTAATATACAATGATGTCAATATATTTTTTTCGTAACGGCTTAAGCCTAGTACTCAGATCGCGCTAAACTAAATTTTATCTCTACAATTTTTATCTCTACACACAATTGCTAAAAAGGCGCGCTAAATTTTGAAGTTGGAGAGAAAACTGTAGCAAATCGAGTTTAACAGAGCACAAGAAATAAAAGACCGTACTTGAGTAGAAAAAGGAAAAAGTGTGATTCAATAATTGAAAGTTTGACAATTATCTACAAGATGGACCAGTGTTGCCAGAATAACAAAAGAACACAAGAAGTTTTAAGTTATATTCACAATTCCCCCATTATAATGAAAAAACTTATTTGGCAACCTGGACTTCTAATCCCATACCCTTACAACAAAATTCAATTTTTAATTTTTTAACTGCTTTCGTTTATACATCTGCTAACATCCTGTCTGTATCAATGTATTCAAAGATGATTTTATTTGCGTTAATCTGCTCCCTGACGAAATGATGACGCACGTCTATGTGTTTTGTACGTGCTCTGTACGCATTGAGAACAGCCAAGTCCAAAGCACTTTTGTTGTCGCAGTAGATTTTTGTTGAAGCTGTGTCTTCGAGTAACTCATTTAAAAACGTTGCAACCACAGAGCTTCTTGAGTTGCTGATGACATTGAAATATACTGAGCTTCTGTGGTCGATAATGCAACAGTAGGTTGCCTTTTGGTGCTCCAGGAAATAGCAGCATCCTGTAGCTTGAATACGTATCCGGTTGTTGATCGCCTCTCGTCTGTATCAGATGCCCAGTCAGCATCGCAATATCCCACTAAATCGTTGCTACCATCTTTGGTAAACACCAGCTTCGTATTGATGGTGCCCTTTAAGTAACGAAAAATTCTTTTTATGGCATTGCAATGTGACTTACCGGGATTTTGATTATAGCGACTCAAACAGCTAACGGGAAGCGATAAGTCTGGACGTGCAACGAACATTATGCACCCAATGGCTTCTTGATAAGGCACATTTTTCATTCCTGCAATTTCTTCTTCATTTTTTGGGCACATTTCTTTTGAGATAATCTGGTTGGCATCAAATGGAGTTGGAATCCATCATTCCAAGCCGCTGGAGAATCTCCTTAATGTACTGCTCCTGGTCAATAGAGATGGTACCGTTGTTTCGATCGCGCTGCAGTTGCATACCTAGTACGAAGCGCAGCTTTGATTTCAAGTGCGTTTTCATCATCGCATCGTTTGACATCACCAATAGATCGTCCACATATACTGCTACAAATAACTTTTTATTCCCCACTAATATGTAGTAAACACAGGGATCAGCTGAAGATTTCTTAATTCCAAAGGCTGCCAATGCTGAATCCAGTTTGATGTTCTAAACCCTGCTCGATTGTTTGAGACCGTAAAGCGATTTGTGTAGCTTGCAAACCTTGGTTGTATCACCGCTCATACCTTCGGGTGGGATCATGAAGATATCCTCGCTGAGTTCTCCTTGGAGAAATGCGGACACCGCGTCCATCTGGTCGATCTACAGGTCAAATCGAACTGCCAAAGCTAAGAGTGCCCTTCTGGAACTGTAGCGCATATGTTTCCCCATAATCGACGCCTTTTCTTTGCGCACAGCCCTTCACTACTAAACGGGCTTTGTATTTGACGATTTTACCTGTGGCATCTCTTTTTGTACGGAACACCCACTTGCAGTCAATTGGTTTTCGGTTCGATGGCAGCGTCTCCAGCGTCCAAGTCTTGTTTTGGTTCAAAGCCTCGAGCTCTTCATTTATGGCTACATGCCATAAGCTGGCATCCGCTCTGGCCATAGCTCACTGTGACTGGATCATTTAGTTCCAAACTTGCGGCTACCATACTCACAAAATCAGGCCTCTGTATAGGCTTCGGTGGGCGAGATGATCGTCGTGCTTCGGGGACTTAAACTTCTGTGCTTGCTGGTGGTAAATAGTCTTCATCTTCAGGCTGAATTGTTGTGTCACTTTCCGAGTAAAAGGTTTCATCAGATGATTCGGATAGATGGGATGAGGAACTTGCATTGTGATGAGAATTGGTTTCTGGTGGTTCAATGGTTCCTTCCTCTTCAGATGTGCTGACATTAAGAGGTTCAGACTCATCCCCCATTGAATCGTCATAGCATATAGAAACACAATCATTTTCGTTTGCACTGAGACTCTTATTTTTTGGCTTATCACCTTCGTTTTCAAAGAAAACAACATCCCTGCTTACGTAAACCTTTTCTGTCTTGGTGTTTACTAGACGATAAGCTTTCGAGTTTTCACAATATCCCATTACTAGGCATTCCCTGGATTTCGGGTCAAATTTCTTTCTTAATTGTTTTGGTATGTGTACCATTGCACGACAACCAAAAACTTTAAAGAATTCCAAATTTGGTTTCTGCCCATTCCATGTCTCTTGAGGAGTCTTGGCTTTCAATCCCTTTCTTGGAGAACGGTTGGTTATATACACTGCCGTCGTTACAGCTTCGCCCCAAAACTCGGTTTCCAATTTTGCATCGAAGAGCAAACAGCGGGCCTTTTCTACGATCGTCCTGTTGGTTCTCTCGGCAAGAACATTCTGCTCCGGTGTGTATGGTGCGGATGTTTGGTGCTGAATTCCATGCTTACGTAGACACGAGAGTAATGCCGCATTACAGTTTCAGTGCCGTTGTCGGTGCGCAGAGTTTTTATTTTTCTTTGAGTTTGGTTTTTAACCAGACGCATGAATTCTTCAATCTTGTCTTTTAACTGGATTTTTTTCTTTCATCAGATATAAGAAATATTTTCTACTGTAGTCGTCCACCAAAACTAGAAAATAACGCGCACCCCCAATAGAATTTACACTCATAGGACCGCAAACATCAGAGTGAACTATCTGTCGAATCTCAGTCACACGAGTTCCAATATTCTTGAACGGCATTCTAGTTTGTTTGCCTTTACAACAAACGACACACGAGATGTTTTTATCGGCCACGGTGAAGTTCACGCCATTTGTCATATCCTTAAGTTTTTTTAAATTGTCAAAACTGAGATGCCCCATCCGGCGATGCCACAAATTCATATCATGACTAACACGAACTGAGAAGTTTGCGCACATCGGTGTTGGCAGATGCAACCTGTAGACATCTGACTCAAGGAACGCAGTAACAATAGGATTTTTCTCTTTGTTGAAAATTTCAGCTCGATTTCCATAAAACTTGACACTGTTTCCCCCTTTTGCTAGTCTGCTTACGGAGAGAAGGTTCACACAAAGATTCGGGACATACAAAACGTCTTTCACAGTTGCAGTCTCACCATTCGACAATTGAATTTCAACATCACCCATGCACTCTACATTTAATCGATTTTTATCTGCAATGACTACTTCACTGTTACTAGGTGTTGTGACATTTTTGAGCCAATCTCGCCGCAATGTCATGTGGGCTGACGCCCCAGAGTCCAGAAACCAAGCCTGAGTGTTAACTTCGCTTACAACCAATGACGTAAACAACACATTTTGGTTTCCTTTCGACTTTTGCTGCTGCGATTTCGGATTGGAACAATCCCTGGCAAAACAATTCAATTCACCATTAAGAGTTATATATTGAAGTTGAATTATATAGTTATGTAAAAATCAATTCAAGTAACTTAAAATCTTATAACTTTTTTAAGACCAATTTCATTGAACTTGATAATTACCTTGGAAACGTTGACTGGAAAAATGAATTCTTAAATTTAAATTTAAAGGATATGTTTGATCATTTTGCAGGTTTTATACAAAATGCTTTTGAATTATTTTTGCCGAACAGAATAAAAAGATTGTATCAAAGCCCCCATTGTATAATAATGGAAGGTTGTCTCACCTAAAAAATCTAAAAAACAAATCTTTTGCCAAATTCAAAAAATCTAATGATTTGAATGATAAAAATCAATTTTGTAAGCTCCGTAAAGAATTTATTATTCTTAGTAAATTCTCGCACAGAAATTATGTCATGAACGTTGAGTTTAACTTAAAAAATGACCCAAAACAATTCTGGTCATTCATTAATGTTAAACGAAAATCACTAGGAAATCCAAATTCTATGATTTTCAAAGGAGTAGAAATTAATAAGACTCTTGGGCTTTTTGCTCAGTTTTTCGAATCGGTTTACTCAAATTTTCAGAGTAACATTGTCATTCCTTCTAATGTGCAGCCTAAGGTGGATAAAGGGTCCTTGCAGCTTGCTTTTGTTGATGTTTTTGAAGGATTGCAAAGCCTTAAACCGAATGCAAAACCTGGTATGGATGGCATTCCTGCGATTATTTTAAAAAGGTGTTCACAGTCCCTCAGTCTTCCTTTGCTAATAATTTTCAATCTGTCTTTGTCTACCGGAATGTTCTTGGATGAATGGAAATCCTCTTTCTTGATCCGTATTTTTAAATCGGGCCTGAAAAACAACGTGGAAAACTATAGGGGAATATGCAAACTATCAGCTATTCCAAAACTTTTAGAAACTTTAATTAAAATAAAACTTGATTTTCTCGTCAAGGAACATTTAAGTAATGTCCAGCATGGATTTGTTTCAGGAAGGTCGACTGTTACTAATTTAGCCTGTTTTTCTTCTTTCGTGGTTGAATCTATTGAAAACCAAAGCCAAGTTGATGCTGTTTATACGGACTTCAGCAAGGCTTTTGATTCAGTTTGTCACAACTTACTGCTTCGTAAGCTTGAAGTATTTGGTATTCACTCGTGTCTACTCAAATGGATCGGTTCATTCCTAATTGGTAGAGTTCAAGAAGTAAAAATTCATGAATTTACTTCAAGGCCTATTAGATGTACTTCAGGTGTTCCTCAGGGCAGTCATCTTGGCCCACTGCTGTTTATTATATATTATATTTATTGATGATATTGTCAACTATATCAATTTTTCACAATGTCTTGTATATGCTGATGACCTCAAACTATATTTGAAAGTAACAAGCGATTCTGACTGCCTAAAACTCCAACTGGATTTGGATAATTTATCCCAATGGTGTAAATCAAACTGTCTGAACTTAAATGTTAAAAAATGCTTTGTAATTTCTATCTCTAGGAAACATTTTATGTACGAGTTTCCATATTCTCTTGAATGTAGTCATCTTCAGAGAACTGTACAAGTTAAAGATTTAGGTGTTACATTCGACTCCAAATTTTCATTTGCTCCTTATATTGATGCTATTGCCGCCAAAGCCAAATCTATGTTAGGATTTATAAAAAAAAAATTCGACTGATTTTTCCGACCCCTACACTCTTGTTGCGTTGTATACTACCTTAGTAAGATCTAATCTTGAATATGCAGATGTCATCTGGAACCCTCACCAAAATATATTCTCTGATAGAATTCAAAAGATCCAGAATCGTTTTACAAGGTATGTTTTTTATAAAATGCATTGGAGTTTCTGTCCAAATTCTCTTGCCAGGCAAAATCTTTTGGGTTTGCAGGGACTTAAATCTCGTAGAACTTTTCATGATATAGTTTTTGTGCGTGATATTTTGTGCTACCACATTAAGTGTCCTACTTTACTATCCTTAATTTGTATATATGCTCCAACCAGACCATTAAGGGAAAGACACCTTCTTTTTCAGCCTAGACATAGAACTAACTAACTTGAGTGACGTTTGATCTGTCAAAGTGGTAAAGCGTTTTATAAATAGCTCTGCAAAAAAGTCTTTAAAAATCAGAAAAAGTGCGCGAAAAAAAAATTCAAAAAAACTTACCAAATAATTTCTTGTTTGGCAATTTCACCTTCCCAGTAAAAATTTGGTGTAAGTCTTACCAACTAAGATACATTTTTCTAATTTAGTTTCAATACTAAACCTAACCTAAATAAATGAATAAGAGAGGTCTGCTGGAAATCTCGCCCGACCACCTCAGAGAAGATAAACGCAGAACCTTTTTAATGGAAGCTAATGCAACATCTAAAGGTGCAGAGACCACTAACGAATCATCCTCGGTACTTACCATTGAAAGTTTTAAACAAATTTTGGAGGAAAGCAATAGGAAACTTGTCAGTGAACTTGCTTCAAAAGCCGATCTACAAGTAATTTGCACAGAAATAACAAATTTAAAAATTAAGTATGATGAGATTTCTGCTTAAGTTGTTCAACTTGAGCACAAAAATAATGTCTTAGAAGACCAAATGGAGATATTGTTGAAGAAAGGATTGGAGTCAAATGTTGTCGTGCACCTTCCCACTGAGGTCAACGGAGGCGAGATGGTAGAAAAAGCTAAATCGCTATGCGCGGACTTGATGGATACGTATACGACTGACGCAAGGGCGGAGATAGATCACACTTATTTGGTATCTAATCCTAAAGCGCGTACTGGGATAATTGTAGTAAGAATGAGATCACGGAATGCTTCCTGGGCAGTACTCAAAAACACTAGAAAGCTCAAAGGTACTCAATTCCACATCCATAACGATCTCCCGTACAACACGCGGCGTAGAAAAAGTAGACTCCTCCAAATGGTAAAATTTCTTCGAGGTAGATTCCCTCAAGTGAAAACCCAGCTTAGAGATGATAAGCTTTTTATAGGGAACAATGTGTTTACTTGGGATTTAGCTAAAGATGAAGTGAAATGCGGACTTAATGATCCACTGGAGGTGCTGCGAAACATTTTTGGCGATTGCATGCCGTTTTCTTCACTGCAAAATTTTAAGAATGAAATACAACATGTAAACAAAATCGTAAGAAATGACAAACACAAAACGTCAACTTCAACAGTGCCACCTGAAGATAGTAACGTTTCATCTCTACAATCTCGTGAAACAGCCGCTGTAAATAGTTTGGGTGCCCACACAAGCAGGGGCGATCAGACAGTTGACCGTTTACATGGTTCAGCACTTTGAGATAAAATCGTCTACCAGAATCAAAATATATTTATAGATTTAAGAATATTAGGGTATAATGTCGCTGGGCTAAAAAATAAATTGTCTACGAGTTTTTTTAATTACTTTCATATATTTGCACTTTTTGAAACACATGTTCTAGAAGATGAAGAGGAGAAATTTGAGGGAATATTTAAGGAATTTAAACTTAAATGGGTTCCAGCAGTTAAATCAAGTAAGTTTGGAAGAGGTAGTGGCGGAAAATTGCTTGGATATAGTAAGAGTCTTGAAGGAGTTGTACATTTTAAACAAGTTGTAGAAATTGATGTTTTGAGAGAAAAAGTCAAAGAATCTGACTTTTTCATCGTACCGATTTACTTGAATTGCAACCACTGGCAAAGGGATTACGAACAACTCTGTGACGCAATACTGGATTTGGGGTCAATGGATTTACTTCTTGTTGGTGACTTCAACGCAAGGATCGGGATTTCGCAAAATAACTTCGTAAGTGGATTTGGATCAAACATTCTTAACCAAAACCGGAAATCGAAAGACGAAGTGTGTGATGCAAAAGGCGCTAAAATTCTTGAAGTTGCCGACGCTTTAGATGCAAAGATTTTGAATGGAAGCTGCAAAGGAGACTCGAACGGGGAATATACATTTATTCGAGGAACGGCATGCTCAGTTATTGATTACTGTTTTATGTCCGGGATGTGGAACTCAATTGTAAATAATTTTAAAGTAGCTGCGCAAACTTTCTCAGACCATATGCCTTTGGAGATTTTTTGTAAAATGGAGGAAACAGGAGAAACACTCATCGCAAAGCATCTAAGCTTGTTGCCAAAATTATTGTGGAGAAACAGTTTTCAAATAGAGTACCAGCAAAACTTAAACAAGGAACTTGTTTATCGTAGATCAGAAAACAAACCCCTACGCATGGAGGACCTTACTCAAATAATAGTGGAAGCTGTCCCAGTAGGCAATAGAAGAAGTAGGAAGAATACTTTCAAGAAAAGCTGGTTTGATGGTGAGTGCCTTAAAGCTAGAAAAAAAGCCTTTTCATTTTTAAGACTACTAAGGGAATATAACTCATCGTTTTTCAAAACAATGTATGCAGCAGCTAATAGTGAGTTCAAGCATTTATGTAGGGATAAAAGAAAACATTTTGAGCAAGCAAATGTATCCATTTTAAATACGACTAGATCTTCAGCTGAATTTTGGAAAGCCGCGAAAACCATAAATGGGAGATCTAATCAAATTTCAACATCGTTGCAGGCCACAGAACTACGAGGTCATTTCAAAAATCTACTCAACACCTCGCAATTCTCACCTTTGTTACACTATGCAGCCCCATTTTTTATCGACGAGTTTTTAGATGCGCCATTCACAGTTTTTGAGCTGCAAAATGTAATTTATAAGTCTAAGTCCGGAAAAGCTCCAGGAGACGATCGTATACCAGTTGAGTTTTTTAAAAATTTCTCAAATGAATTCCTGTACGCATTAACAACGGAGTACAACAGAATTTTCGAGACAGCAAGTGTTCCAGGAAGTTTTAAAAGAACAATTATATTCCCTCTACATAAAAAAGGGAACTACGATAACCCTGAAAACTATCGAGGCATATCGTTCTTAAACACTTCTGCCAAATTGTTTAGTGCGCTTATTTTCAACAGGCTTACGAATTGGATTGATAACAAGGGAATACTGAATGAATTTCAAGCTGGATTCCGGAAGAACTATTCGACGCTGGACCAAATCTTCACTTTGATGAACATAGCAGAGAGTTTCAAAAGAAGGAGTAAGAAGCTTTATGCTTTCTTCGTTGACTTTCGTGCCGCTTTTGATTCAATTTCTCGTGAAGCACTTTTTTACAAACTGTATAGATGCGGAATCTCATCCAAAATTGTCAATGTATTAAAAGCTATGTACGAAAACAACGTGGCCTATGTTTGGGATGGTGAACTTGTTTCAGAGGAATTTGAAACACAGATGGGAGTCAAGCAGGGATGCGTTTTAAGCACATTGCTCTTCATCGTATTTATAAATGATATCCTTGAGACTATTGGAGGTGGAATACAGTTTGGAAGTTTGCGAATTCCTTGTTTAATTTTTGCAGACGATATAGTTCTCCTGTCAGAATCTGTAACAGGAATGCAGCTTATGATAAACAATCTTGAGAGATACTGCAATCTCTGGAATCTAACAGTCAATTTAGACAAATCCAAAATGATGGTCTTCAGAGATGGTGGTGGTAGATATTCCCGTAATGAAAAATGGACTTATAAAGGTGAAAATGTGGCTATAGTTCGGGAGTATAAGTACCTTGGAGTATCAATCACAGCGAATCTTAGCATGAAAAAACACTTCCAGTACAAGCTAGGTGAAGCAAAAAGAGCTGTTTCTTGTGTTTGGGGTCGATGCTTTAGCAGCAAATATATTGAACATAGTTCAAAAATAAAGTAATTTCGTGCCACCGCTGCTGCTACATTGCTTTATGGAGCTCAAGTTTGGGGTTATAGCCAAATCGAAGATGTTGAAAGATTCTTGAGATATTTTCTGAAACGAATTTTCCGCCTACCATCAAGCACACCAAATTATATGCTTCACCTTGAAACAAAAGTACCGCCTTTGTTCTAAGACACTCTTAAGCTACATTTCGAGTATATAATTAAAGTGTTGGAAATGGACGACGGGAGGCTGCCTAAGCGAGTACTTAAACATGTTTTAACTACAAAAGGTCAACTTGTTGAAAGATGGGAGGAGCTGCGGACGGATCTAGGAAACTACGGGAGAATTTCGGGAGATATAAACCCTGCGGACTTAAGGAGCGTGTTTAATGAAATCTTGAAAAAAATTAGCGACTCTACCTATGAAAGATGCCAAATGGATGCACAATCGTCTCAATTTAGAATCGTGTACAGCCAGCTCAACTACGACCTTTGTGGAAATACTTATTTTCAGGATCGTTTTACTCTGAACATGATTAATGTAATTTTTAAAATAAGAGGTGAATTATTAAAGTTAAATTACATCCCACATCGAGCGGACCTGCCTATACTATGTGACCTATGTAATCTTAGGGAAAGGGAGGACGTATTTCACTTCATCGCAAGATGCCCAATCTTAAATGAGTTCCGTGTGAGATACTTTGGTGTTAACACATTGGATATAAGCGAAGTGTTGAGCATTCTGAATGGTAATCTGGGCTGGGAGATTTTATACAAATATACATCAACCGCACTAAGCTACAGGCAACGAATTATTGAGGGCGACTTTTAATAAAATTAAATTATGAATTATGAAAATAATATAAAACAAATGTCAATCTGGTAGACGGCCTCTGGCCACACCATATAAAACTTAGAATAATCGAATTGTAATAATTTAGTTTTAAATATTGTGTGAAATAAAGTTTTTGCCAACTAACTAGAACTAACTACGGAGTGAACGAACCAATCTCAAGGTGAGTTAGACAGTTTAATGAAATAAACGGTCATATTGATCTCACATTTTCCAGAATCAAATTCAAAAATGAGCTGTATTATTAATTTTTAAGATTGTAATTATCACTCTAGTTTTAGTTTTTTTAAGCTTATTTACATTATTTAAATATTTTAATAGTAATCTGTTGAGTCTGAAACTCGTAGATAAATAAATAAATAAATAAATAAATAAAAAAATGCCCAAATCGATTGCATTGAAAACATCGTACACGCTTTTTATTTTTCACAAAAGAATTCTTACTGTAAAAAGCTACAGTGTTACTTGGTGCATGGGTCACATCTTGGAGCAATTTTGTCTTAATCGAGTCGGATGTTATAGTGGCTCCGGTATTCTCCAGTCCCATTATCATCGGCTGATAATGTTCTGGCAGACCAGCGAAAAGCAACGTACCCACCCATTCATTATTAATGGTTAGCCCTGTGCCTTACAATTTATGAGCAGTAAAGACTATTTTGTTCACGAAATCCTCCATTGATTCGCTGTCGTCTAACTTGGCTGTGATCAAAGTCTTCAACAACCCAACTTTCCTCGTCAAACCTGAGTCGTCAAACGCCTTCTTTAGATTGTCCCAGACTTCTTTGGCGGTCGTGACGTATTGGACGTGGACGTAGTTGATAGGATCTATCAGCAAGATCAATTTGGATTTCGCCTTCGTGATTAGTTTCTCATCCTTGGATGTGCCTTTGACACAGTCCCAAAGTTCTTCATATTCCAAAAGATTTAGGACTGCGAATTTCCACGAGTCCTTTGAGTTTCTCAATGGAAATAGAAGAATGCGAATGGCTAGCGGCGGCCATTTTGTAACCTCAAACAAAAAGAAATGATTGGTTTTACTTATCTTCAATTATTTAGGTAATCCGTGGAAATTATGGCTGCAAAATTATTTTTATCGGTTCGCGACTTTCCCTATAGTTTCTTGTGCTTAACTTTATGCGAATTCTGGGCTCATAACCTGTAGCAAATCGAGTTTAACGGAGCATAAGAAATAAAAGGCCGTACTTGAGTAGAAAAAGGAAAAATTGTGATTCAATAATTGAAAGTTTGACAAGTATCTGCAAGATGGACCAGTGTTGCCAGAATAACAAAAGAACAAAAGAAGTTTTAAGTTATATTCACAATAAAAACAGCTGTTTTGTGTTTTACAAATCTGTGAACTGTGATAGTTCGTGAAATATGCCTTAAAAATAATCTTGCTAATTTCGATTTTATCTAAAATTTATGCAATTTTTTCTCGAACCATAACGCGATAATTAAAGTTTTAAAAACTTATTATTTAATTTTGTACAGAGCAATAGTGAACCATGCAATTATGAAAATTGTACGCGGAGCTACAGTACGATTGGAAATCTGCGTACACATCTTAAGACTCATAGAGGTTTGTACTAGTGATTTAATTAAATAACCAGAAATTATATAATGTATACCATTAATTAAGAGGATTATCGATTTAAATGCAATGAAGAAGGGTGCGGCAAGGCTTTTAAAACATCAAATACCTAGTCTAAGGATTCACATACGTTTCCATACTAAAATTAAGCCATATGAATGTGAAGTTGTAGAATGTGATTAAGCATTATTTAACACTATATACAGATGAGCAAAGGACCATTGAACAATCTTAATTTGGTATTACGAGTAAAAATGATTTTTTTTGTAGATTACACGCTCTCTTGCGGCTTCATAATGGGAAGACATTCAATTGTGAGCAGTGTCAGAAATGTTTCACTACCTTGGGCGATTTGAAGAAGCATATGCGAACACATACTCAAGAGCGAACATAACGTTGTCAAGAAGACAGCTGTGGAAAGGCCTTTACTGCTTCGCATCATTTGAAAACTCACATTCATACTTATCCCGGAGAAAGACCATATCCTTGCCAAGAAAACAGTTGTCAAAAGCCTTTTAGCACCTCACATAGTTTGAAGTTACACAAGAAGACACACCCAAGGCAGTCAGAAAGCAGGAAATTGAGTAAACACAAGTCTAAGCGTTGCAGTTGAGCATAATCTTCATTTATGGATGCACGTTCGGATTATGTTGTCATAAATAACAATAGCCAATCTACCAATATGGATATTGATTCATATTTTGTTCACTTTGATCATTCCAACAGTACTCTCGGAACTCGGATGTCAGGGTGGCTGTTCTTATGAAAAAGCATGTCACCATTCCGCTACTACTGGATGTCGTGGTGATAAGAAATCCCAAGTAAATGAAGATATTGACGATGTGGCTCCGTTCATAGGAGTGGAGGTTGTTGCTCTGATAAGACAGCACCGCCAAAGCAATGCAGAGGATCGTCATCTTCCGCTCCCACAATTCCTGATGATGTAAAACAACCTTCTTTTGGTTGCTGCTTAAGAGAAGCCTCGAAACATACAACTCCACCAAAAGTGTCACCGGCTACGAAGAATTATCGTGTACATGCAAAAGCCGGTGCAGGGAACTAACTTCACGGGCACTACCTTCACATGGGAATTAACTTCACCACTGGTGGGAACTAATTTCACTTTTTTCTGATGAAGTTAATTCCCACCGAAAGTGGGAATTAATTTCACTATTTTGTGGGAATTGATTTCACTTTTGTATGAAGTTATTTCCCACGGTGAATGGGAGATAACTTCACTTCTTATTACAGTAAATGATATAATTATCGTTATTGTGTTATTTAGTTTAGCATGATAAACTAAAAAAAAAGAGGGCAGAAGCATTTGCAGCGAAAATAATTAAAACCAAATGTTTGCAAAAATTAACTTTAGTTTTAGTTGAAAATTCGCGCGAATTTTTAACTAAAACTAAAGTTAATTTTTCTAAACTTTTGGTTTTTCTTGCAACTTGTTTTATTTATAAGTAATTGTTTTAATGCAAACTTCATATCCAAAAAAATGGTATTTCGTTTTAGTATAAAATTCGCGCGAATTTTTTACTAAAACGAAATACAATTTTTAAATAAAACAAGTTGAAAAAAAACAAAATGTTTGCAAAGATCAACTTGGGTTATACTTTAAAATTCGCGCGAATTTTAAAGTATAACAAAAGTCAAACATTAGTTGCGAAAATAACTAAAACAAAATGTTTGCAAAGATCAACTTTAGTTTTAGTTAAATATTCGCGCGAATTTTTAACTTAAACTAAAGTTAATCTTTGCAAACATTTAATTTTAATTATTTTCGCTGCTAATGCAGTTTCAGTGCATTCTATAATACAATAATTTCTTTGAAAATATGAATAATGCATAAGTATTTCTTTAATAGGTACCTATATCCCTTTTTGAAAAAACTTTTGCTTATAAATTATAATAAATTGCTTAAATCCATATGATCTCTTTAATTGTTCGAAAGTTTTTCTCTTGAGATTTTCAAATTTTGGATGGGAATTTATTTCACACGATTTTTTGGTGAAATTAATTCCCACTTTCGGTGGGAATTAACTTCATCAATAAAAAGTGAGATTAGTTCCCACCAGTGGTGAAGTTAATTCCCATGTGAAGGTAGTGCCCATGAAGTTAGTTCCCTGCACCGCAAAAGCCTGGCAGAAGGAGTCGCTAATGGTTGTTGCGTTGTGATATGCACGAAGACACTTCAAGCTCTTGAAGATTGCTAACTCGCAAGAACATTAACCTTATGTTGTGTCCAATTCAAGGTCAAGCTAGTGGTGTATTTCCTTCATTTTGTATTTCCCCACGATATTTTGTTTTTGCATTTTATATTTACATCACGTTGGAAAATTCTAATGAAAGTGCTTTTTACAATAATAAAACAAAGTTTAATTTTATTATCTTTTCTGAATGTTTTAATCATCAAACTAACAACCTGAATCAAAGTGATAATAGATGTCTTAAGCTTGAAACATCTGAAAATAATTCCTTTAAACTGAAGGATCTGAAGATCTATACCAAGTGCTAGACAGAAAAGCCAAAAATTGTACCTCTTCTTTAAGGACCAAACTCCCAAGTTGTTGATTGAATTTAACATTTGATTTTATTAATTTACATAAAATCATTTAAATTTGACAGAAAGGAATGTTTAACAAAGTATACACTTATTAATTTTTTTACAATCTGACAATTATTTGTCCTCGCCAGCTGATAAAGCATCTTCTAAGCATTGAATAAATTTAACTCTGCTCTCCGTTCGATTGCCTCCCTTCAGTTGATCCTTCAAAGTGTATTTAAATATTCGTTAAGAAAACAAACAAAAAAATAACCAAGCAAACCTGAACAAACCAACTTTGCGACTCAAGTTGGACTATTTCAAGTGCACCGCGTATGCAGTCGCACAGGATCGCACTGTAGCGCAAGTTAGTCAAATCTCGTGGTAGTTCCACAAACTCGGCCAGAGGATTTGTTTTAAATATCAACGAGAATTCATCGGAGGCAGCTGACTAATTCGATATTGTCGGTTGGACACTGTGGTAAATGCGGAATGCATGCTGAATCCGATCCGCTGTTTCGCGCATTTCAAGACATCGCGGAGCCGATGTTTGAGGCAGAAAGTCCTCAATCGGACGCATACCCATGTTGTAGCCAATCCGTTCGAGGTGCTTGTTCACATCGTCGAAGTTCTCATAATCGACTTGATGCAGTTGATGTTAATAATTTGAGGTTGTCTGGAAGGTGCTGCTGTTTGATTCAAGTCCACACTCCACCATAGCTGGTTGATAGATACATGTCTGGCCATCGGGAAGCTGCAGTAGATGTACCGGTTGCGAGATTGTTGCTGTGCAGAATGCAGCAATTGGATGAGTTGCTGCTGACCCTGATGGACTTGTTGGCCCAGAATGTGCTGCATGCCCCCATTGGGCATTACTGCGATGACCTGTAACTGGGTGGTTTGCACTCCTTGCACGCCTCAAATGAGAAACGTATCTCCGTCGAAATGTCTTAAGATGTGTGTTTAAAACCATTAGACCACGTTGAACACACATAAGAGCGTATTCTTCTTCACAGCCAAACAAAAGAAAGGGAGAGAAATAAAATATAATATCAGAAATTACAAATAAATACAAAATATTACCTTCTTAGATCATTTGAAGTCTGAACCAAATGATTAATGCACTGAGATACAAACATATTTTTTGACAAGAAGCGATAAACCTCAAAATTTATCTTGCGAAATAATGTATTTTACATTCTTTCGCAAGCTAAATTTTGTGGAGACTTTTTTAGCCTGACAGCTGGAATTTAGCTTGAAGTGAGTACTGCTTAGCTAAAAACCCAAGCTAAAATTTATCTTGGGTGGAAATTTGTATGGAAGATAAATTTTAGCACGATGTGAGTACTAGGCTTAAAGCCGTGTACGTCAGAAATGATGTTGCTTGCCAACTTCTACCACAATAAAGTCAATGTTCAAACACAGACTTTAATTTAATGTGGTTCAAATCATACCCTTATTGTGACTAAGACAATAGACAACTGACTAAAAGAGCACCAACGCGCATCAGTGAATGACGTTTGTCATGACAACCACGAGGCAAACTCATGTGAGTGTTCAGAGGTTATTCTAAACAAGAACACTCATTGTATTACCTATATATTAATAAACAAAAGATTGAACTAAAATATTCTTTTATTTTACTTTACATGGTGCCGAAACCAAAATTTCCAAATAAAAGAATAAACGAAAATGGCCGATAACGAAACTTGTAATTTCCTACGGCCATGAAGCCACTTATTATAGAACATGACAAGGATATGGCCAGAGAGTGGAAGCTGTGGAAACAGCAGTATTCATATTTCGAGGTTGCTACAGGTATGGTCAACAAACCAAACAATATTGTAGGGAAAACTTTCTCGCCAGTCACTGGCAAGAAGTGAACGCCACAGGTGCCATCTACTTGCGAAACATCCTTCTTACTCGCAACGTGCTGAACGCACCCAATGGAATCCACCTAAAGAAGGTTCCACAAAAAGGAATCCAATTTCAAAATGGACTCTACGTCCATTTCAGATTCCACAAATTTTCCAGGCTCCAACAGCCTTCCAGAATATTCTCGTTCCCATTATCTCAGTGGAAAGGCACAATGGAACGAGAAAGAGATTACGCACTAGTTCAGTTGATACCTCGTTCACACCCAAAAATTACTGGCATAGTGATTACACTAGTTAGGGTACAAGATGACACCCATGACATAGAGAATGTCAAACCTGCGAAATGTGACAGATAGCTGCCAAATAGCAAATTGAGTAAAGTAGACGATGCGGCCGATTATTTTCCTCGACTTGTCAAACCGCACCTTCATTTTTATAGTGTCAGCCTGCTACTCATGGTTTAATAGTGTCATTTCTGTAATAGAACTCAATGTAAGTGTGACTCCAAAACTGAAAGGACCATAAGCTGTCCATAAAAATAAAATAAAGCCGATGTTACATCCATTGTCGCCAAATAGGAAAACAAGACTAGTAATTTCTTTTTTTTTAGAAAATGTCATCCCCTCGATTATATGACCGAGATAATGATAAATACATGTTACGTCTAAGGAAAACATAATGACATTCTGCTATCACAATAGTGCCAACAAATTGATACCAATGTCCTTTCCGTGACACATGTCAAATCTAAACGAGTAGTGAAATCCATATCACAGTAGAGGATTCACATAACGAAATACACTGATTCATATTATTAATGAAGATACTAGCGTTACCTCGACAGATTCTTCGCTTTACTGCCTTTTTAACTCTGACAGAAGTAGTCTACTAATAACAATACCTGACTATAATCGTGATCAAAATCCTTCTATTTCCGTACTCAGTACGATATATAATTATGTCACCCGGTATAACCAATACCTCACCTCAGACAATTCCACTCAGATTATTCAATCTGACATGCGTATTTGAAAATTATAATTTGCATTTGACAAAGTGTGCAGTAAGCATTACCCCCTTAATGCTTCCTATCGCACGTAATCTACTTTGTCAACAAACAAACAGACCAGATACTGGGAAGAGGAAATATACTGGAAAACAGGGCGTTGGCTACCTGGAATATGGTAGTGTGGATTGAAAAATTGTCGGTAGACTTCATTTTGTAGAAAGACACTGACGGAATAAGAACTCTGCAACAGAACGAGCAGTTTTATTTCAAGCAGCCGAATCGCGCCCCAATTTTTGTGAATTCTTGTATTTGCTGATGCAGCAAATAATCCAATTGCATGGGCGATTGGAAGTTTTACTCCATTTATAAAAGCAATCGCTTTTATAATTATAAAAAGGTAAGGTGGATTTTCTTCATTGTCCATGGAGATAGAATAACATTATTTTATCTCAGTGAGCAATGAGGAATATGCGAAGCCACATGGTAGGCATGATCCTAATCGAGGATTTCCTTTTTTTATTCATTTCTTAGGAAATATCCATATCTGAGGAGGAATTAGAGGCAACATATAGCCATCGGCACAGGGCGGGCGAGGCTGCTCCCCAATTAATTAAATTAAAATAAGAAGACGAAAGACCGGTTCACGCTTTCTTATTGAAGAAGCCATCATCCCACCCCCAATTGGGGAATACATCTCTTTGTGTATTGCGCACATGCTCGACAATTTCCTTGAAATTTTTGTATAAACATCCATACGCATAAATATACGATGCTCACGACATGCTTCAGCGTGACGAAACTGTCGCCTTTTTTATTCAGGCCAAACCAACAGAATCATCCCTTTTGCTATCACACACTGCAACGAGGAAAAATCCTCGAAAGTATTCACTCTTCTTTCCTTTTGGGAAGGATTCATACACGAGTTAACGTCGAGCGTTGATCCGCTCGGCAGCTCGCCGACGTTCACGACATATACCAGCAACAATTCACGCCCACGTGCCTCCGCCTGGCGGTACGATAGCGTGACACATTATCACCTTTATTATCCATCTGTAAACTCATCATTTTAAACAACTCTACCAGGGTACCCAGTCTCGAAAAGGCTGTAGGCCCCAACGTAGTTTGGATAAATTGTTCCAGCAGATACTCACCAGGACGCCAGGCGAGTGTATTCGACACAGGTGCCGGTCCTAAGCACATCATCAACTTCTATTACAAAGTTTGGAGCACCGAGGGATACTCACCAACAACATCTTTACTCACATCTCTAGCTACATCTTTACTTGCATCTCTACTCACATCTATACTCACCTGTACCGGATTTATATACATATTAAAGAAAAAGTATTTCACAATTTGTGCTATCAGGTAACAGATTTTTGTAGTTATTAGTACTGTATTATTCAGGGAGCATTAGAAGCTCAGTGCACCATACAAATATCGTTGGCCAAGTCATTATCGCCATATACCCCACTTAACTTTTGAGTGCATAAGGTATAGAACCACGGGCCGTGGTATATATAAGCTGTTTCAAGCTTACATAGTTGGTGGCAGGACCTGACGCCTCCTCCACCACCCACTAGCTGCAGTTTAAGCAATTAATTATGAAAGTGCATGAAGTTAGAGGAGATTAAGTGTGAATTTTAATTAAGTGTATGCAATATATGCACAGAAATATGTGTAATAATCCAAGATAGAAGTGAATTCCCACCAATAATTAATTTTTTTGATTTCCATTATCGTGTTGAGATAAATTTCTTTAAAAGAGAGCTAATTTAATTCGCGAGCACTTTTGAATAATGTTTCTGGAGCCCGTGCTTCCATTTGATAACTCGGGAATTTGATTTATAAGAGCGTGCTTTCTTTGAATTTTTTCTTGTTCATTCGTTTCGAACCGTTGTCATAAGCTGGTCAAGCTATCGGCATCCTGAATCCAGGATCCATTTGTTTGTTTTCTTTTTGTTATTTTTCGCGCTCCACTTTTTCATTTTTCACTCCGTCTTCACGACAATCCAGTTCCGCGTCGGTAGCGCCCACTTTTTATCCGCGTTTTGACCCCGCGTTTTGGCATTCACTTATGTGAACAGTTTTTAAGCATTGACTTAATTTGTTTTAACGTTTGCAGAACGAAATTTAATATTGTAAATTTTCTATACTAACAACCGCGAGAATCATTTCTATTTATACTTTATTTTTGCGGGAATATTGATTGTGTCCATTGCATCTGAGACAGATTAATAAACGTATTAAAGATACAGGTTGGTGAATTCAAGGCAACATTCACAACCAACCAAGCTATATAGCATGAGCCTAGAGTATCGATCTAAACAAGAGGTCGCCTGATATATCAATTAATGAAGAAGATAATATCATTTAAATTTTAACTAATCACTTTACAGGTTGTTCCGGAAGTGCACTTCAGTTACAGCGTAATTGAAAAACTTTATCTGAATCCTACCCGATTGGTAGCAAATAATAAAATTTCACTTGTTGCATGTACTTGATATATATTTATACATTGACATTATTTGATATACATATATACTCGATTGCATGATTGAAGGCGAATTGTATTCATTCATGCAAGGTTTTTCTTCACTATATTCGTGTTGATCTTTGTGTTGTTTGGGGTTTATATTTAAAATAATATCATATCTGGCTGACAATATCTATCATATAAAAGAATCTCAGTACTCAGATTAGTTCGTTTATACGTGTTTTATGTGAATAATCCAGATATTTCTTAATAGAATATCTTCCGTCTGATATCATTGAATTTTGCCTTTTTAATTTGTCCGAACATATCGGCGCGGCGGTGAGATTTGGACGCCGCGGTAAAGCATTTTTTTTTTTGCGAATCCTAAGCGAAAATACAGTCGGTCTGCGAATAGAATACCGATCATACAAGTGATTGAGTTTCCTCTTGTCGTCTTAGAATAGTAAGATAACAAAACCGATCTCGTATTCGCAATATATAGATATTGCAAATTATTTAATAAGAGACAAAAGTATTCTTTTGTCGCTATAATTCAAACTTTAGATATATAAAGAAATAATAGATAGGTATAATTAATTACTTTTGTTCGCAATTTATATTCATTAAAGTTTAGTATTGTTTTTTGATAACGAGTTAATTAGTAGGTAAAGAATATCCAGATAAAAATATAACTCTTTTTATTTGAGAAAAAAAAAAAAGATATTTTTGATTAAGTTAATATCTTGTTTGCTTGTAAGTTTATTTTCAATAAAATTAGATTTCGTTTATAACGATTTTTGAAATTCTTGCTAATGGATTTACATACATATATTTTGGAATTTTTATGAAGGTCCTTCTAGTTTTCAGGATGATTGAGTAAGTTATTCGTAGGGAGGGTGGTAACCCTCGCACTTCCTTCAGTCGGAACAAGGCAATGTACGAGGTGAAATACTCTTAGATGGTATAAGTAGTGCAACAGTAGGGAGATAGAGTTTAGTATCATGGTTAGATACTAGGTTTTGGAGAAGATGAAGATATAGGCAAGCAAATTTTTTTTTGCTTGCTTGTCATTTCTGGGGCTGCCCATAAACTTTTTATGAGTCGTGGGGACTCATAGGTCCGCGGACAGCCAAGGTCGTAGGCGAGGTAGTTAATTCTCGCGTGCGAATTGGGTGGGTTGAGAGACCAGGGGGATCACTTAACATCTCAGATCCTCCCTCCCTGCAATGTTAGTCACCTCATCCACATTCTGCATTACATCGTGGCAGCAGAATGGTAGGAAGTTAATTTAAGAGTCATGCAACCACGACCACCTATGGATTGCTTTCTTTCAGATACGTACGTGCCATGTTCAAAGGGTGGACATAATAATTCTTCTCATCCGAACTATGATTAATCTCATTGGATAGTAAGGGGTGTGATCATGAATCTTCTTTTCTCTTCAATCAATTCTTGTCAGTCTTGTCGTCATTGGCTATGAGGGCCCTTAAGCATACGAACATTTCTTATTCGAACTCGCACATCTTGAGTTCAACGGTCGGCAGAAAAAAAAGAGGTTACACCTGTCAAGTAGATCCCGGAGCAAGTGCCCACGGCCTGGCTGAGCTAGCCATGGCTAAGGTACTGCCGGCCACCGCGACGGTCGATCTCGACCACGGTTATACGTTGTCGCATGCCGTTCTTATCGATTGTTCTTAACGAATATTTTATGAGAAAGGGGCGTTGCCGGCATAGGATCGCTTCCGTCCCTTCAATACAGAAATAGTTAGCTATAATTAGATTAGTGGGTGCGATCTGGAGTGGAGTTTTCGGAATTGTGTATATCGATCTTAATTTCAGCATTTCGATTCTAGTTATGAGCAGTGGATCTAAGTAGAGTCCATGGTTTTAGGTGTAGGCTACGACATGATATAGCTACAAGGAGAACACCTATTACTTGTAGCGGATAGGCGCTAGCATGCTGACAGGTACCCTCTAGGCTGTTCCACGGTGCTTTGTGGTCAGCACCTATGGTACGCCGTTAGATGGTTCGTGCTTCTGTGATGGGGATGGATAGGGAATATGGAAGATGGAAAAGGAGTAAGAAGAGCTGGAAGCCGTGTTTGCTAAGTGTAAGTATGTCTTTTATAGGGGTACTGGATACACAGATACGCGGTTGGCTGACGATGGAGATGCTGTGCTTTAGTATGGGTATCAAGGATGTATGGGTGCTCGTCTCTTCTTGCTTCCTCTTTCGTTTTGTTGATGGGATGTTGGTTTTGATCTGAATGTCCATAGGAGATTCATATGTGAAATTTTATTTCTCATTAAATTTTTTTTCTTTATTTTCTTATTTTACGTTACAGATGGTGCCCAACGTGGGGCCCGAATTAGTCGATGAAGCTTAGATTAGAATTGAATAAAGATAGGTCGATTCTGAGTGACGTAGTAGGAAGTTAAGAAATTTTCAGAATTTTTAGATTTTTTTCAGTTTTTGAGTTAAAGTTGTTTGTTTGATGATCAGGTCTCTTAGATAGAGGAACACCATCGAGATTAGTGGTGCAGGCACTATTTTGTCCAGTGATTTAGTGAATTCCTTCCTGAGTCAGCTGTTGCATTAGGTCTACACATTTTTCTCTACCTCTTGTCACATAGGTTTGTCTTCGATCTCTGTCCGGATTGAGCAGGGTTTTGCTTGGTCGTCAGTTGCTGAGGTGTTGACATGTCCAAATGGTGAAGTCCGAGATTTCGGTCGTAGGAGAGTAGATTGAGCAGATCTTCTGACCGGTGGTTGGAGCTTTTTGCCCGACGCACGTCAGCTTCAGAAGCTGGTCACTCGCTCAAATACGACACAAATTGTTTCAACTACAAATAAACTTACTTTTGTTAATTATTGTATTACCCAGATTGTTTTAGGAGTTTATAGTTGTTTTCGATAGATGTTAGGAAGTGATGGTATGGCGATGGGACATGAAGCGCTAACCGGTAGTTGGAGTTTTATACCCGATGTACATCGGCAGTAGCGTAATATCATCGTCACATACCCGAACAACTTTTCGCCTAGAGGAAATTGTCTTTTCTAATACAATAGAACGCCGTAAAGTTACCAAGTCTACACACACTAATATTTTTGATTTTTTTTTTGAATCGGTTATGTTGCCGAACCGAAAAATGTACACTTTGTTCCAAAGAAGGGAGGGTTACAGTCTCTCGAATCTTTTATGAAATACAAATTTATATATTTAGATATTTTGAGATAATATTCAGTTTAGTATTATTTTGTTTTTTTGATAGTTAGAAGGCAATATAACTTCTAAGGTATCCAGTATTTTTGAGTATTCCGTCAATCAAGTTGGGACGTAACTTCTTGATTGTCGTGTAAGTTGGGATAGTGCCCGTTTTTAATTCTTTTGGGATAGAGCCCGTTTACAGTTTAAGTTACAGTGTACAGTTATTGGGATAGAGCCCGCATTTATTTTCAATTTTTGAAGTTTAGATTATTGAGTACCAAATAAAGTTTTTGAATATCAATTAAGTATTGACATCCAGTTTTTGAATTCTTATTGATAGAATTAAGCATACATTTTAGGAATATAACTAGCTTTGAAGAAATTTTGAAGTATTTTCTTTAGAAGCCTATACGTATACAATTACTTTTACTATTAAGCACTTTTTGATCTATATTATCGTTACATTTTTGAATTACTTAGTCCTGATATATCCGTTGGAGGCTTTGCTCACGGTATATTTGAAATTTTTTTTGACACTTACACTTTTGACTTACAATTTTTTTTTCTGTTGTCTAATACTTGAGTAGTAACCGTTCGAGGAATTTCTCACGGTCTACTTGAATTTATTTTACTTACCGGATTTTCAATACAGTCTGTCCGTTTGTTCTCACCAATAAATGAGTGGTGCAAACCGGAAGACAATTACTCAAAGTTTATATAACCCAGATTTACGTGACGTCATCAATATGCCACTAAAACCAAATTATGGCGGAGAGCCAGCCCAGGAGGTTCAAGATGATGATGAACATTCTGAGAATGGGTTTGATAGAACTGGAAATGACAGAGTGGTCATCCTTGCCGAGGTTGACGAGTTGAGCGCAGAGGAAGCACAACGTCGTAAGGATGCCGCTGCTCATTCAGCATTTATCCAAGACATTGTCTCAGCTTCCATAGAAACACATCGTTGCGACGAAAGAAGGTTCATTAAATAGCAATTAGCTCAAAGCCAGACCTATCTTTTAGAACAAGCCGCCAACTTGATTAGAGGTAATCCTCCAAACCCAATCCCACCCCCTGCTGCTCAACCTTCAACCCAGCCTAAAGCTACACGTAATATTACTAGTAAGCCTGCTGTCAGTACAGACGCTGCACGCGTAGTTTCTGTCAATGCACCAACGTGAGCAAGGAGGAACCTCACCGAACAGTCGACGATTTGGCCGCGATGTTGACACCCACATATCCGCCAGCAGTTAATCGAGTGTCTCTAGGTATTAACCCAGCGCAGATGTCTCAAGGTGCGAATGTGGATGATTATTTAACTCGAATGAACGCGTTTAACTTCAACGACTCTCCACCGACTTCGTTTGCTTAGAGACGACCGCCTTCTAATTCGACGACTTCTAACAGGACACCTCAGTACCACAAGTGGGGACTGAATTTCGACGGCAAGAATATGTCAGTTGACGACTTCTTGTTCCGTCTAGAATGCATCCGGTACAGCAACAACGTACCATGGGACGAGATAGTGATGCACTTTTATCACTTCGTGTCTGGTTCAGTTGAAGCTTGGTTCTGGATGTATTTGAAAAACAATAAAAACACTTCATGGGTTTCATTAAAGTCTGCTTTGGTAGAAAAATACCCCAGCCTGGGAACCGATACGGAACTTTTATGTAAGCTCTCAGATCGGAAGATGCAGAATGACGAGTCGTTCAACGATTTCTACGACTCAATTCTCAGTATTAATTCAAAGATGCGGACTCCACGTCCAGAGAAGGAATTAATCGAAATTATCAAAACGAACGTCAGAAGGAGGATGAGCGAGTTGCTCATCACTTACAATACTTCAAGTCTCAGGGAATTGGCATATTTTTGCCGCGCCAATGAGAAGTCTCAATCCTAGTACGAGACGACGCGTCCTAGTTTTGTGCCAGCAACACAGCGTCCACCGATGAAGCGATATGCCAATGAGCTGAAGGAAGAGCCTCATTCCGATTCAACTGTTGTTGAACCCAATAGCATAGAAGCTATTTCAAAAGATCCAAAGCTGCACAAGTGTTGGAAATGCCAAGAAGTTGGTCCCCACTTCCGTGATTGTAGCAGCAAAGCCAAGAATGTCTTTTGGTTCCGCTGTGGATTAGCGGACGCGTATAGTCCGACTTGCCCAAAGTGCACAGCGGGAAACGAGTGGAGGAACAACCCATCAACCGGGGGGGTTCGCTCCGACTAGACTTACCCGGAACTCAAGTGTCTTAGCCGACAAAGCCTCTTGAACTTCCGAAGATTACTATTTTAAAGCCACATAAGAACACTAATGAATTACCAAACAATGGTTACAATGATTGTAGAACAATCCCTATTTTAGAAGAACCGAAACCAAATACAAATTTGAATTACAGTAATAACTTAACAGAACCATTGTACCGAAAACCATTCCATGAAAGGTTACGTAATTATATTGAAGTAAGTAAGCGAATTGTTACTTTCCCAGAGTTGTCCAAACGGATACGACGGATAAGGGAGCGCTTCCATTAGAAGCGGACTACTTACCGCGACATAGCTTCAGCAACCATAGGCCAAGGATCGAATGACCCACGTCCTTATGTGACGGTTGGTCTGTTTGGTGATAACTTCTTAAGTCTTCTAGATTCAGGGGCAAGTATTAGTTGCTTAGGCACCGACATACTTCAATATTTGAAGAAATAAAAACGTTACGGTAAGGAAGGTAGAGACTACCGTGTCCATGGCCGATGGACACAAGCAATTCATAGTGGGATTGACCACTACAGCGATCCAATACAAGGGAGTGACAAAAGATATCGATCTTAACATTGTGCCATCTTTAAGCCAACGCCTATATTAAGGCGTTGACTTTTGGCAAAAATTCCAGATCGCACCTCATATAATTGCGGGTCTTTCAGGAATTACGACTGGTGGGCCAGATGAGAGACCCACCAACCAAATAAAGTTGAATGATGAAAAGTCTAAACGACTAGAAGCTGTTGTTCGTAGATTTCCTTCTTTCGCAGTCCATGGACTCGGGAAAACGAACCTAGTGCAGCATTATATAGACACGGGTGATGCCGTACTAATAAAACAAAGGTACTATCCCGTTTCTCCTTCGATACAAACTCTTATGTACGCGGAATTGGACCGCATGCTTTCGTTGGGAGTCATCGAGGAAAGTTCCAGCGCATGGAGTTCCCTGGTAAGAACCGATTGTGTTTGGACTTTCGGAAGAGGGGCTGCTTGCACGTCTGACAGAGACGCGCTATATTTCTAGCGTGGATCTGAAGGATGCGTTTTGCCAGATACTACTGGAGCAAAGTTTGAGAGAAAAGACCGCTTTTACGGTACCTGGCCGACCACTGTACCTATTTAAGGTCATGCCCTTCGGTCTATGTAATGCAGCACAAAGTCTAAGCTACTTAATGAGTCGTGTAATCCAATCGGTATTACCAGATCAAGTTTTTGTATACTTGGACGAACTATTGGTTGTGTCGAAGGATTTCGACGAACATCTGGAGACTCTGGAGATAGTCGGAAAGTGCTTGACGAATGCAGGACTGACGATAAGCGTCGAGAAGTCGAAGTTTCGTTTTGATGAGCTTCACTATCTCGGTTATAAGGTCGGTCAGGGTTGTCTGAAAATTGATCCGGATAAGATTTCAGCGATTACTAGCTGTCCTTTACCAACCACAACTCGCCAAGTCCGCCGGTTTCTCGGTATGGCAGATTGGTATCGGCAATTTGTTAAGTATTTCAGCACCCTAGCCGCACCCTTGACCGAGACACTGAAAAAGGGAAAAGCCTTCAAGCTAAGTCCAGAAGCTATTGAAGCTTTCCTGCAAATCAAACAAGCTTTGACTTCAGTGCCTTTACTAGTCAATCCGGACTTCTCCAAAGAATTCATCATTCTCTGCGACGCATCCGCGACTGGCATCTGATGTGTACTCTGTCACCGGGACGAATCCAGGGCGGAGCAGCCCATATACTACTTCTCCCGGGAACTGAATGCTGCGTAGAGAAACTATTCGGTGACAGAGCGCGAGTGCTTAGCAGCTTTTGAAGGTATCCAAAAGTACAGATCTTACGTTGAGGGATACCACTTTCGCATTATTACGGACCATTCCAGCCTGAAATGGCTGATGACTTTGAAAGATCCAACCGGAAGATAAGCGAGGTGGAGTATGCGACTCCAAGGCTTTGATTTTGTGATAGAGCATAGAAAGGGAACATTGAATGTCGTGCCAGATGCTCTATCTAGAGCATTTGAAGACGAAGAGTTGACAGTGTCAGCTTTCCTTTCATGTCTACCGCAGATCGGAACCTCGGAGGTACTCCACATCGACCTTGAGGATCCGTCCTTTAAGTCAGAAGGTTATCTTGATATCATCAGTCATATCAGGAAGGAACAGGAACGGTTACCTGACCTCAAATTGTCGGAAGGGTATGTATACAAACGCACTAAACATGCGGTTGGTAATCCCTTGGCCGACGGAGCCTTGGCCTTGGAAGTTGTGGGTTCCATCCGAGATGACGGAATCTCTGATCTCATTGGCTCACAACCCGCCGCGTGCTTCGCATGGTGGGGTGGTGAAGACAATTTACCGGTTACGAGATAGATTCTACTGGCCAGGTATGTTCACTCAGGTCAAGCTATAAGTAGACCTGTGTGAAGCGTGCAAGACCAGTAAGGCAGCTAACATGACTTTAAGAGCTGAGATGGGAAACAGTTTCGAGGTAGATAGGCCGTTTCAACATTTATATGTCGATTTTCTCGGGCCATACCCTAGGTCAAGATCCGTAAATGTTTACATCGTAATCGTGTTAGATCAGTTAACCAATTTCGTCTTCATCAAACCACTACGCAAGGCAACAGCCGCAAGGGTGGTCAAATTCCTGAAAGATGACGTTTTCTTGATTTACGGAGTGCCAGAGAGCATTCTCTCTGATAATGGTACGTAATTTGTTGGGAAGGAGTTCCAAAAACTCATTGATATTTTCGGGGTCAAACACTACCGGACGGCAGTGTATGCTCCCCAGTCAAATGCGAGTGAATCGTTCAATATTGGCGGCCATGCGGTCGTATGTCAATCCTCGACAGACGGATTGGGACGCCCATCGGTCTTCGATCAGTAGTGCCTTGCGCACGTAGGTGCATTCAACCCTCTCAATGTCCCGATACGAAGCCTTATTTGGGCAACGCATGATAGAGCACGGGGCAGATTATCGCCTGCTTAGAGATTTGGGTGGACTGAACTGTTCGGAGATAGATTGGCTTCCCAAGGTCGCTAAGATGAACATCGTTCATTCGTATCTGAAACAAGCCTTGATAAAAACTCACGCAGCATACGAAAAGAATTACAATCTTCGGAGTAGGAACGTGACATTTAAAGTAGGTGATCAGATCTATAAAAGAAATCATGTCTTAAGTGACGCAACTAAACATCTGAGTGCGAAGTTGTGCCCAAAGTTCATTAAAGTTCGTGTGAGCCAAGTGATTGGTAATAACTTGTATGAAGTGGAAGATAGGCGAAGGCACAGGTCGACGTGTCATATTAAAGATCTTAAGAGATAGGTCTTTAGATCCCGGACTTACATACAAATAACCTGACTTTCCCATAAATTTCAACCGATGAAATTTTACATAAATTCACAAACGATACGTTCGAGTGTAACAAAGTACTCAAAGAGACACAAGTTCTGCTTTAAGTAATTTTTTTATCTTATGCCCGGCTCTCAGCTGTGCATGAGACTCTTGGTTTAAATTGCAAACCTTTCTCTTCTATGTTTCAGATAACCAATAGAGCACACAAACAACGTCAATTTACACATCGTGTAAATTTTCTTTTGTCTTCGACCGACTAGACGTAAAAGAGTCGCAGTGTCATCCCGATACGACGAGTGAGAGGACCATAAGTACTAAATCCATTTTGCGAGAAGTTCTCCTTTTCTTAGAAATTAGACTTAGTAGACTTAGTCGAACTTCCATGTTTTGTAGGGAAAACTTTCTCTCCAGTCACTGGCAAGAAGTGAACGCCACAGGTGCCATCTACTTGCGAAACATCCTTCTTACTCGCAACGTGCTGAACGCACGCAATGGAATCCACCCAAAGAAGGTTCCACAAAAAGGAATCCAATTTCAAAATGGACTCTACGTCCATTTCAGATTCCACCAATTTTCCAGGCTCCAACAGCCTTCCAGAATATTCTCGTTCCCATTATCTCAGTGGAAAGGCACAATGGAACGAGAAAGAGATTACGCACTAGTTCAGTTGATACCTTGTTCACACCCAAAAATTACTGGCATAGTGATTACACTAGTTAGGGTACAAGATGACACCCATGACATAGAGAATGTCAAACCTGCGAAATGTGACAGATAGCTGCCAAATAGCAAATTGAGTAAAGTAGTCGATGCGGCCGATTATTTTCCTTGACTTGTCAAACCGCACCTACATTTTTATAGTGTCAGCCTGCTACTCATGGTTTAATAGTGTCATTTCTGTAATAGAACTCAATGTAAGTGTGACTCCAAAACTGAAAGGACCAAAAGCTGTCCATAAAAATAAAATAAAGCCGATGTTACATCCATTGTCGCCAAACAAGCATTTTCTCTTTTTTTAGAAAATGTCATCCCCTCGATTATATGACCGAGATAATGATAAATACATGTTACGTCTAAGGAAAACATAATGGCATTCTGCTATCACACCAGTGCTAACAAACTGATACCAATGTCCTATCCCTGACACATGTCAAATCTAAACGAGTAGTGAAATCCATATCACAGTAGAGGATTCACATAAGGAAATACACTGATTCATATTATTAATGAAGAAACGTCACCTCGACAGATTCCTCGCTTTACTGACTTTTTAACTCTGACAGAAGTAGTCTACAAATAACAATACCTGACTATAGTCGTGATCAAAATCCTTCTATTTCCGTACTCAGTACGATATATAATTATGTCACCCGGTATAACCAATACCTCACCTCAGACAATTCCACTCAGATTATTCAATCTGGCATGCGTATTTGAAAATTATAATTTGCATTTGACAAAGTGTGCAGTGAGCATTACCCCCTTAATGCTTCCTATCGCACTTAATCTACTTTTTCAACAAACAAACAGACCAGATACTGAAAAGAGGAAATATACTGGAAAACAGGGCGTTGGCTACCTGGAATATGGTAGTGTGGATTGAAAAATTGTCGGTAGACTTCATTTTGAAGAAAGACACTGACGGAATAAGATCTCTGCAACAGAACGAGAAGTTTTATTTCAAGCAGCCGAACCGCGCCCCAATATTTGTGAATTCTTGTATTTGCTGATGCAGCAAATAATCCAATTGCATGGGCAGGGCAATTGGAAGTTTTACTCCATTTATAAAAGCAATCGCTTTTATAATTATAAAAAGGTAAGGTGGATTTTCTTCATTGTCCATGGAGATAGAATAACATTATTTTATCTCAGTGAGCAATGAGGAATATGCGAAGCCACATGGTAGGCACGATCCTGATCGAGTATTTCCTTTTTTTTATTCATTTCTTATTAAATATATATATCTGAGGAGGAATTAGAGGCAACATATAGCCATCGGCACAAGACGGGCGAGGCTGCTCCCCAATTAATTAAATTAAAATAAGAAGACGAAAGACCAATCCACGTTTTCTTATTGAAGAAGCCATCATCCCACCCCCAATTTGGGAATACATCTCTTTGTGTATTGCGCACATGCTCGACAATTTCCTTGAAATTTTTGTATATACATCCATACGCATAAATATACGATGCTCACGACACGCTTCAGCGTGACGAAACTGTCGCCTTTTTTATTCAGGCCAAACTAACGGAATCTTCCCTTTTGCTATCACACACTGCAACGAGGAAAAATCCTCGAAAGTATTCACTCTTCTTTCCTTTTGGGAAGGATTCATACACGAGTGAACGTCGAGCGTTGATCCGCTCGCCAGCTCGCCGACGTTCACGACATACACCAGCGACAATTTACGCCCACGTGCCTCCGCCTGGCGGTACGATAGCGTGACACATTATCACCTTTATTATCCACTTGTAAACTCACCATTTTAAAAAACTCTACCAGGGTACCCAGTCTCGAAAAGGCTGTAGGCCCCAACGTAGTTTGGATAAATTGTTCCAGCAGATACTCACCAGGACGCCTGGCGATTGTATTCAACACAGTTGCCGGTCCTTAGCACATCATCAACTTCTATTACAAAGTTTGGAGCACCGAGGGATACTCACCAACAACATCTTTACTCACATCTCTAGCTACATCTTTACTTGCATCTTTACTTACATCTATACTCACCTGTACCGAATTTACATACATATTAAAGAAAAAGTATTTCACAATTTGTGCTATCAGGTAACAGGTTTTTGTACTTATTAGTACTGTATTATTGAGGGAGCATAAGAAGCTCAGTGCACCATACAAATATCGTTGGCCAAGTCATTATCGCCATATACCCCACGTAACTTTTGAGTGCATGAGGTATAGAACCACGGGCCGTGGTATATAGAAGCTGTTTGAAGCTTACATAGTTGGTGGCAGGACCTGACGCCTCCTCCACCACCCACTAGCTGCAGTTTAAGCATTTTATTATGAAAGTGCATGAAGTTAGAGAAGATTAAGTGTGAATTTTAATTAAGTGTATGCAATATATGCACAGAAATATGTGTAATAATCCAAGGGAGAAGTGAATTCCCACCAATAATAAATTTTTTTTATTTCCATTATCGTGTTGAGATCGATTTCTTTAAAAGAGAGCTAATTTAATTTGCGAGCACTTTTGAATAATGTTTCTGGAGCTCGTGCCTCCATTTGATAACTCGGGAATTTGATTTATAAGAGCGTGCTTTCCTTGAAATTTTTCTTGTTCATTCGTTTCGAACCATGGTCAAGCTATCGGCATCCTGAATCCAGGATCCATTTGTTTGTTTTCTTTTTGTTAATTTTCGCGTTACACTTTTTCGTTTTTGACTCCGTCTTCACGACAATCCAGTTCCGCGTCGGTAGCGCCCACTTCTTATCCGCGTTTTGACCCCGCGTTTTGGCATTCACTTATGTGAACAGTTTTTAAGCATTGACTTAATTTGTTTTAACGTTTGCAGAACGAAATTTAATATTGTAAATTTTCTATACTAACAACCGCGAGAATCATTTCTATTTATACTTTATTTTTGCGGGAATATTGATTGTGTCCATTGCATCTGAGACAGATTAATAAACGTATTAAAGATACAGGTTGGTGAATTCAAGGCAACATTCACAACCAACCAAGCTATATAGCATGAGCCTAGAGTAGCGATCTAAACAAGAGGTCGCCTGATATATCAATTAATGAAGAAGATAATATCATTTAAATTTTAACTAATCACTTTACAGGTTGTTCCGGAAGTGCACTTCTGTTACAGCGTAATTGAAAAACTTTATCTGGATCCTACCCGATTGGTAGCAGATAATAAAATTTCACTTTTTGCATTTACTTGATTTATATTTATACATTGACATTATTTGATATACATATATACTCGATATAGTTTTTCTTGACTATATTCGTGTTGATCTTTGTGTTGTTTGGGGTTTATATTTCAAATAATATCATATCTGCCTGACTATATCTATCATATAAAAGAATCTCAGTACTCAGATTAGTTCGTTTATACGTGTTTTATGTGAATAATCCAGAGATTTGGTAACAGAATATCTTCCGTCTGATATCATTGAATTTTTCCTTTTTAATTTGTCCGAACATCTCGGTGGTAAAGCATTTTTTTTTTCGAATCCTATGCGAAACTACAGTCGGTCCGCGAATAGAATACCGATTATACAAGTGATTGAGTTTCCTCTTGTCGTCTTAGAATAGTTAGATATTTGCAATATATAGATATTGCAAATTATTTAATAGGAGACAATAGTATTCTTTTGTCGCTATAATTCAAACTTATGATATATAAAGAAATTATTGATAGGTATAATTAATTACTTTTGTTCGCAATTTATATTCATTAAAGTTTAGTATTGTTTTTTGATAACGAGTTAATTAGTAGGTAAAGAATATCCAGATAAAAATATAACTCTTTTTATTTGAGAAAAAAAAAAAGATATTTTTGATTAAGTTAATATCTTGTTTGCTTGTAAGTTTATTTTCAATAAAATTAGATTTCGTTTATAACGATTTTTGAAATTCTTGCTAATGGATTTACATACATATATTTTGGAATTTTTATGAAGGTCTTTCTAGTTTTCAGGATGATTGAGTAAGTTATTCGTAGGGAGGGTGGTAACCCTCGCACTTCCTTCAGTCGGAACAAGGCAATGTACGAGGTGAAATACTCTTAGATGGTATTAGTAGTGCAACAGTAGGGAGATAGAGTTTAGTATCATGGTTAGATACTAGGTTTTGGAGAAGATGAAGATATAGGCAAGCAAATTTTTTTTTGCTTGCTTGTCATTTCTGGGGCTGCCCATAAACTTTTTATGAGTCGTGGGGACTCATAGGTCCGCGGACAGCCAAGGTCGTAGGCGAGGTAGTTAATTCTCGCGTGCGAATTGGGTGGGTTGAGAGACCAGGGGGATCACTTAACATCTCAGATCCTCCCTCCCTGCAATGTTAGTCACCTCATCCACATTCTGCATTACATCGTGGCAGCAGAATGGTAGGAAGTTAATTTAAGAGTCATGCAACCACGACCACCTATGGATTGCTTTCTTTCAGATACGTACGTGCCATGTTCAAAGGGTGGACATAATAATTCTTCTCATCCGAACTATGATTAATCTCATTGGATAGTAAGGGGTGTGATCATGAATCTTCTTTTCTCTTCAATCAAATCTTGTCAGTCTTGTCGTCATTGGCTATGAGGGCCCTTAAGCATACGAACATTTCTTATTCGAACTCGCACATCTTGAGTTCAACGGTCGGCAGAAAAAAAAGAGGTTACACCTGTCAAGTAGATCCCGGAGCAAGTGCCCACGGCCTGGCTGAGCTAGCCATGGCTAAGATACTGCCGGCCACCGCGACGGTCGATCTCGACCACGGTTCTACGTTGTCGCATGCCGTTCTTATCGATTGTTCTTAACGAATATTTTATGAGAAAGGGGCGTTGCCGGCATAGGATCGCTTCCGTCCCTTCAATACAGAAATAGTTAGCTATAATTAGATTAGTGGGTGCGATCTGGAGTGGAGTTTTCGGAATTGTGTATATCGATCTTAATTTCAGCATTTCGATTCTAGTTATGAGCAGTGGATCTAAGTAGAGTCCATGGTTTTAGGTGTAGGCTACGACATGATATAGCTACAAGGAGAACACCTATTACTTGTAGCGGATAGGCGCTAGCATGCTGACAGGTACCCTCTAGGCTGTTCCACGGTGCTTTGTGGTCAGCACCTATGGTACGCCGTTAGATGGTTCGTGCTTCTGTGATGGGGATGGATAGGGAATATGGAAGATGGAAAAGGAGTAAGAAGAGCTGGAAGCCGTGTTTGCTAAGTGTAAGTATGTCTTTTATAGGGGTACTGGATACACAGATACGCGGTTGGCTGACGATGGAGATGCTGTGCTTTAGTATGGGTATCAAGGATGTATGGGTGCTCGTCTCTTCTTGCTTCCTCTTTCGTTTTGTTGATGGGATGTTGGTTTTGATCTGAATGTCCATAGGAGATTCATATGTGAAATTTTATTTCTCATTAAATTTTTTTTCTTTATTTTCTTATTTTACGTTACAGATGGTGCCCAACGTGGGGCCCGAATTAGTCGATGAAGATTAGATTAGAATTGAATAAAGATAGGTCGATTCTGAGTGACGTAGTAGGAAGTTAAGAATTTTTCAGAATTTTTAGATTTTTTTCAGTTTTTGAGTTAAAGTTGTTTGTTTGATGATCAGGTCTCTTAGATAGAGGAACACCATCGAGATTAGTGGTGCAGGCACTATTTTGTCCAGTGATTTAGTGAATTCCTTCCTGAGTCAGCTGTTGCATTAGGTCTACACATTTTTCTCTACCTCTTGTCACATAGGTTTGTCTTCGATCTCTGTCCGGATTGAGCAGGGTTTTGCTTGGTCGTCAGTTGCTGAGGTGTTGACATGTCCAAATGGTGAAGTCCGAGATTTCGGTCGTAGGAGAGTAGATTGAGCAGATCTTCTGACCGGTGGTTGGAGCTTTTTGCCCGACGCACGTCAGCTTCAGAAGCTGGTCACTCGCTCAAATACGACCCAAATTGTTTCAACTACAAATAAACTTACTTTTGTTAATTATTGTATTACCCAGATTGTTTTAGGAGTTTATAGTTGTTTTCGATAGATGTTAGGAAGTGATGGTATGGCGATGGGACATGAAGCGCTAACCGGTAGTTGGAGTTTTATACCCGATGTACATCGGCAGTAGCGTAATATCATCGTCACATACCCGAACAACTTTTCGCCTAGAGGAAACTGTCTTTTCTAATACAATAGAACGCCGTAAAGTTACCAAGTCTACACACACTAATATTTTTGATTTTTTTTTTGAATCGGTTATGTTGCCGAACCGAAAAATGTACACTTTGTTCCAAAGAAGGGAGGGTTACAGTCTCTCGAATCTTTTATGAAATACAAATTTATATATTTAGATATTTTGAGATAATATTCAGTTTAGTATTATTTTGTTTTTTTGATAGTTAGAAGGCAATATAACTTCTAAGGTATCCAGTATTTTTGAGTATTCCGTCAATCAAGTTGGGACGTAACTTCTTGATTGTCGTGTAAGTTGGGATAGTGCCCGTTTTTAATTCTTTTGGGATAGAGCCCGTTTACAGTTTAAGTTACAGTGTACAGTTATTGGGATAGAGCCCGCATTTATTTTCAATTTTTGAAGTTTAGATTATTGAGTACCAAATAAAGTTTTTGAATATCAATTAAGTATTGACATCCAGTTTTTGAATTCTTATTGATAGAATTAAGCATACATTTTAGGAATATAACTAGCTTTGAAGAAATTTTGAAGTATTTTCTTTAGAAGCCTATACGTATACAATTACTTTTACTATTAAGCACTTTTTGATCTATATTATCGTTACATTTTTGAATTACTTAGTCCTGATATATCCGTTAGAGGCTTTGCTCACGGTATATTTGAAATTTTTTTTGACACTTACACTTTTGACTTACAATTTTTTTTTCTGTTGTCTAATACTTGAGTAGTAACCGTTCGAGGAATTTCTCACGGTCTACTTGAATTTATTTTACTTACCGGATTTTCAATACAGTCTGTTCGTTTGTTCTCACCAATAAATGAGTGGTGCAAACCGGAAGACAATTACTCAAAGTTTATATAACCCAGATTTACGTGACGTCATCAATATGCCACTAAAACCAAATTATGGCGGAGAGCCAGCCCAGGAGGTTCAAGATGATGATGAACATTCTGAGAATGGGTTTGATAGAACTGGAAATGACAGAGTGGTCATCCTTGCCGAGGTTGACGAGTTGAGCGCAGAGGAAGCACAACGTCGTAAGGATACCGCTGATCATTCAGCATTTATCCAAGACATTGTCTCAGCTTCCATAGAAACACATCGTTGCGACGAAAGAAGGTTCATTAAAGAGCAATTAGCTCAAAGCCAGACCTATCTTTTAGAACAAGCCGCCAACTTGATTAGAGGTAATCCTCCAAACCCAATCCCACCCCCTGCTGCTCAACCTTCAACCCAGCCTAAAGCTACACGTAATATTACTAGTAAGCCTGCTGTCAGTACAGACGCTGCACGCGTAGTTTCTGTCAATGCACCAACGTGAGCAAGGAGGAACCTCACCGAACAGTCGACGATTTGGCCGCGATGTTGACACCCACATATCCGCCAGCAGTTAATCGAGTGTCTCTAGGTATTAACCCAGCGCAGATGTCTCAAGGTGCGAATGTGGATGATTATTTAACTCGAATGAACGCGTTTAACTTCAACGACTCTCCACCGACTTCGTTTGCTTAGAGACGACCGCCTTCTAATTCGACGACTTCTAACAGGACACCTCAGTACCACAAGTGGGGACTGAATTTCGACGGCAAGAATATGTCAGTTGACGACTTCTTGTTCCGTCTAGAATGCATCCGGTACAGCAACAACGTACCATGGGACGAGATAGTGATGCACTTTTATCACTTCGTGTCTGGTTCAGTTGAAGCTTGGTTCTGGATGTATTTGAAAAACAATAAAAACACTTCATGGGTTTCATTAAAGTCTGCTTTGGTAGAAAAATACCCCAGCCTGGGAACCGATACGGAACTTTTATGTAAGCTCTCAGATCGGAAGATGCAGAATGACGAGTCGTTCAACGATTTCTACGACTCAATTCTCAGTATTAATTCAAAGATGCGGACTCCACGTCCAGAGAAGGAATTAATCGAAATTATCAAAACGAACGTCAGAAGGAGGATGAGCGAGTTGCTCATCACTTACAATACTTCAAGTCTCAGGGAATTGGCATATTTTTGCCGCGCCAATGAGAAGTCTCAATCCTAGTACGAGACGACGCGTCCTAGTTTTGTGCCAGCAACACAGCGTCCACCGATGAAGCGATATGCCAATGAGCTGAAGGAAGAGCCTCATTCCGATTCAACTGTTGTTGAACCCAATAGCATAGAAGCTATTTCAAAAGATCCAAAGCTACACAAGTGTTGGAAATGCCAAGAAGTTGGTCCCCACTTCCGTGATTGTAGCAGCAAAGCCAAGAATGTCTTTTGGTTCCGCTGTGGATTAGCGGACGCGTATAGTCCGACTTGCCCAAAGTGCACAGCGGGAAACGAGTGGAGGAACAACCCATCAACCGGGGGGGTTCGCTCCGACTAGACTTACCCGGAACTCAAGTGTCTTAGCCGACAAAGCCTCTTGAACTTCCGAAGATTACTATTTTAAAGCCACATAAGAACACTAATGAATTACCAAACAATGGTTACAATGATTGTAGAACAATCCCTATTTTAGAAGAACCGAAACCAAATACAAATTTGAATTACAGTAATAACTTAACAGAACCATTGTACCGAAAACCATTCCATGAAAGGTTACGTAATTATATTGAAGTAAGTAAGCGAATTGTTACTTTCCCAGAGTTGTCCAAACGGATACGACGGATAAGGGAGCGCTTCCATTAGAAGCGGACTACTTACCGCGACATAGCTTCAGCAACCATAGGCCAAGGATCGAATGACCCACGTCCTTATGTGACGGTTGGTCTGTTTGGTGATAACTTCTTAAGTCTTCTAGATTCAGGGGCAAGTATTAGTTGCTTAGGCACCGACATACTTCAATATTTGAAGAAATAAAAACGTTACGGTAAGGAAGGTAGAGACTACCGTGTCCATGGCCGATGGACACAAGCAATTCATAGTGGGATTGACCACTACAGCGATCCAATACAAGGGAGTGACAAAAGATATCGATCTTAACATTGTGCCATCTTTAAGCCAACGCCTATATTAAGGCGTTGACTTTTGGCAAAAATTCCAGATCGCACCTCATATAATTGCGGGTCTTTCAGGAATTACGACTGGTGGGCCAGATGAGAGACCCACCAACCAAATAAAGTTGAATGATGAAAAGTCTAAACGACTAGAAGCTGTTGTTCGTAGATTTCCTTCTTTCGCAGTCCATGGACTCGGGAAAACGAACCTAGTGCAGCATTATATAGACACGGGTGATGCCGTACTAATAAAACAAAGGTACTATCCCGTTTCTCCTTCGATACAAACTCTTATGTACGCGGAATTGGACCGCATGCTTTCGTTGGGAGTCATCGAGGAAAGTTCCAGCGCATGGAGTTCCCTGGTAAGAACCGATTGTGTTTGGACTTTCGGAAGAGGGGCTGCTTGCACGTCTGACAGAGACGCGCTATATTTCTAGCGTGGATCTGAAGGATGCGTTTTGCCAGATACTACTGGAGCAAAGTTTGAGGGAAAAGACCGCTTTTACGGTACCTGGCCGACCACTGTACCTATTTAAGGTCATGCCCTTCGGTCTATGTAATGCAGCACAAAGTCTAAGCTACTTAATGAGTCGTGTAATCCAATCGGGATTACGAGATCAAGTTTTTGTATACTTGGACGAACTATTGGTTGTGTCGAAGGATTTCGACGAACATCTGGAGACTCTGGAGATAGTCGGAAAGTGCTTGACGAATGCAGGACTGACGATAAGCGTCGAGAAGTCGAAGTTTCGTTTTGATGAGCTTCACTATCTCGGTTATAAGGTCGGTCAGGGTTGTCTGAAAATTGATCCGGATAAGATTTCAGCGATTACTAGCTGTCCTTTACCAGCCACAACTCGCCAAGTCCGCCGGTTTCTCGGTATGGCAGATTGGTATCGGCAATTTGTTAAGTATTTCAGCACCCTAGCCGCACCCTTGACCGAGACACTGAAAAAGGGAAAAGCCTTCAAGCTAAGTCCAGAAGCTATTGAAGCTTTCCTGCAAATCAAACAAGCTTTGACTTCAGTGCCTTTACTAGTCAATCCGGACTTCTCCAAAGAATTCATCATTCTCTGCGACGCATCCGCGACTGGCATCTGATGTGTACTCTGTCACCGGGACGAATCCAGGGCGGAGCAGCCCATATACTACTTCTCCCGGGAACTGAATGCTGCGTAGAGAAACTATTCGGTGACAGAGCGCGAGTGCTTAGCAGCTTTTGAAGGTATCCAAAAGTACAGATCTTACGTTGAGGGATACCACTTTCGCATTATTACGGACCATTCCAGCCTGAAATGGCTGATGACTTTGAAAGATCCAACCGGAAGATAAGCGAGGTGGAGTATGCGACTCCAAGGCTTTGATTTTGTGATAGAGCATAGAAAGGGAACATTGAATGTCGTGCCAGATGCTCTATCTAGAGCATTTGAAGACGAAGAGTTGACAGTGTCAGCTTTCCTTTCATGTCTACCGCAGATCGGAACCTCGGAGGTACTCCACATCGACCTTGAGGATCCGTCCTTAAAGTCAGAAGGTTATCTTGATATCATCAGTCATATCAGGAAGGAACAGGAACGGTTACCTGACCTCAAATTGTCGGAAGGGTATGTATACAAACGCACTAAACATGCGGTTGGTAATCCCTTGGCCGACGGAGCCTTGGCCTTGGAAGTTGTGGGTTCCATCCGAGATGACGGAATCTCTGATCTCATTGGCTCACAACCCGCCGCGTGCTTCGCATGGTGGGGTGGTGAAGACAATTTACCGGTTACGAGATAGATTCTACTGGCCAGGTATGTTCACTCAGGTCAAGCTATAAGTAGACCTGTGTGAAGCGTGCAAGACCAGTAAGGCAGCTAACATGACTTTAAGAGCTGAGATGGGAAACAGTTTCGAGGTAGATAGGCCGTTTCAACATTTATATGTCGATTTTCTCGGGCCATACCCTAGGTCAAGATCCGTAAATGTTTACATCGTAATCGTGTTAGATCAGTTAACCAATTTCGTCTTCATCAAACCACTACGCAAGGCAACAGCCGCAAGGGTGGTCAAATTCCTGAAAGATGACGTTTTCTTGATTTACGGAGTGCCAGAGAGCATTCTCTCTGATAATGGTACGTAATTTGTTGGGAAGGAGTTCCAAAAACTCATTGATGTTTTCGGGGTCAAACACTACCGGACGGCAGTGTATGCTCCCCAGTCAAATGCGAGTGAATCGTTCAATATTGGCGGCCATGCGGTCGTATGTCAATCCTCGACAGACGGATTGGGACGCCCATCGGTCTTCGATCAGTAGTGCCTTGCGCACGTAGGTGCATTCAACCCTCTCAATGTCCCGATACGAAGCCTTATTTGGGCAACGCATGATAGAGCACGGGGCAGATTATCGCCTGCTAAGAGATTTGGGTGGACTGAACTGTTCGGAGATTGGCTTCCCAAGGTCGCTAAGATGAACATCGTTCATTCGTATCTGAAACAAGCCTTGATAAAAACTCACGCAGCATACGAAAAGAATTACAATCTTCGGAGTAGGAACGTGACATTTAAAGTAGGTGATCAGATCTATAAAAGAAATCATGTCTTAAGTGACGCAACTAAACATCTGAGTGCGAAGTTGTGCCCAAAGTTCATTAAAGTTCGTGTGAGCCAAGTGATTGGTAATAACTTGTATGAAGTGGAAGATAGGCGAGGGCACAGGTCGACGTGTCATATTAAAGATCTTAAGAGATAGGTCTTTAGATCCCGGACTTACATACAAATAACCTGACTTTCCCATAAATTTCAACCGATGAAATTTTACATAAATTCACAAACGATACGTTCGAGTGTAACAAAGTACTCAAAGAGACACAAGTTCTCCTTTAAGTAATTTTTTTATCTTATGCCCGGCTCTCAGCTGTGCATGAGACTCTTGGTTTAAATTGCAAACCTTTCTCTTCTTTGTTTCAGATAACCAATAGAGCACACAAACAACGTCAATTTACACATCGTGTAAATTTTCTTTTGTCTTCGACCGACTAGACGTAAAAGAGTCGCAGTGTCATCCCGATACGACGAGTGAGAGGACCATAAGTACTAAATCCATTTTGCGAGAAGTTCTCCTTTTCTTAGAAATTAGACTTAGTAGACTTAGTCGAACTTCCAAGTTTTGTAGGGAAAACTTTCTCTCCAGTCACTGGCAAGAAGTGAACGCCACAGGTGCCATCTACTTGCGAAACATCCTTCTTACTCGCAACGTGCTGAACGCACCCAATGGAATCCACCCAAAGAAGGTTCCACAAAAAGGAATCCAATTTCAAAATGGACTCTACGTCCATTTCAGATTCCACAAATTTTCCAGGCTCCAACAGCCTTCCAGAATATTCTCGTTCCCATTATCTGAGTGGAAAGGCACAATGGAACGAGAAAGAGATTACGCACTAGTTCAGTTGATACCTTGTTCACACCCAAAAATTACTGGCATAGTGATTACACTAGTTAGGGTACAAGATGACACCCATGACATAGAGAATGTCAAACCTGCGAAATGTGACAGATAGCTGCCAAATAGCAAATTGAGTAAAGTAGTCGATGCGGCCGATTATTTTCCTTGACTTGTCAAACCGCACCTACATTTTTATAGTGTCAGCCTGCTACTCATGGTTTAATAGTGTCATTTCTGTAATAGAACTCAATGTTAGTGTGACTCCAAAACTGAAAGGACCAAAAGCTGTCCATAAAAATAAAATAAAGCCGATGTTACATCCATTGTCGCCAAACAAACATTTTCTTTTTTCTTAGAAAATGTCATCCCCTCGATTATATGACCGAGATAATGATAAATACATGTTACGTCTAAGGAAAACATAATGGCATTCTGCTATCACACCAGTGCTAACAAACTGATACCAATGTCCTATCCCTGACACATGTCAAATCTAAACGAGTAGTGAAATCCATATCACAGTAGAGGATTCACATAAGGAAATACACTGATTCATATTATTAATGAAGAAACGTCACCTCGACAGATTCCTCGCTTTACTGACTTTTTAACTCTGACTGAAGTAGTCTACAAATAACAATACCTGACTATAGTCGTGATCAAAATCCTTCTATTTCCGTACTCAGTACGATATATAATTATGTCACCCGGTATAACCAATACCTCACCTCAGACAATTCCACTCAGATTATTCAATCTGGCATGCGTATTTGAAAATTATAATTTGCATTTGACAAAGTGTGCAGTGAGCATTACCCCCTTAATGCTTCCTATCGCACTTAATCTACTTTTTCAACAAACAAACAGACCAGATACTGAAAAGAGGAAATATACTGGAAAACAGGGCGTTGGCTACCTGGAATATGGTAGTGTGGATTGAAAAATTGTCGGTAGACTTCATTTTGAAGAAAGACACTGACGGAATAAGATCTCTGCAACAGAACGAGAAGTTTTATTTCAAGCAGCCGAACCGCGCCCCAATATTTGTGAATTCTTGTATTTGCTGATGCAGCAAATAATCCAATTGCATGGGCAGGGCAATTGGAAGTTTTACTCCATTTATAAAAGCAATCGCTTTTATAATTATAAAAAGGTAAGGTGGATTTTCTTCATTGTCCATGGAGATAGAATAACATTATTTTATCTCAGTGAGCAATGAGGAATATGCGAAGCCACATGGTAGGCACGATCCTGATCGAGTATTTCCTTTTTTTTATTCATTTCTTATTAAATATATATATCTGAGGAGGAATTAGAGGCAACATATAGCCAGCGGCACAAGACGGGCGAGGCTGCTCCCCAATTAATTAAATTAAAATAAGAAGACGAAAGACCAATCCACGTTTTCTTATTGAAGAAGCCATCATCCCACCCCCAATTTGGGAATACATCTCTTTGTGTATTGCGCACATGCTCGACAATTTCCTTGAAATTTTTGTATATACATCCATACGCATAAATATACGATGCTCACGACACGCTTCAGCGTGACGAAACTGTCGCCTTTTTTATTCAGGCCAAACTAACGGAATCTTCCCTTTTGCTATCACACACTGCAACGAGGAAAAATCCTCGAAAGTATTCACTCTTCTTTCCTTTTGGGAAGGATTCATACACGAGTGAACGTCGAGCGTTGATCCGCTCGCCAGCTCGCCGACGTTCACGACATACACCAGCGACAATTAACGCCCACGTGCCTCCGCCTGGCGGTACGATAGCGTGACACATTATCACCTTTATTATCCACTTGTAAACTCACCATTTTAAAAAACTCTACCAGGGTACCCAGTCTCGAAAAGGCTGTAGGCCCCAACGTAGTTTGGATAAATTGTTCCAGCAGATACTCACCAGGACGCCTGGCGATTGTATTCAACACAGTTGCCGGTCCTTAGCACATCATCAACTTCTATTACAAAGTTTGGAGCACCGAGGGATACTCACCAACAACATCTTTACTCACATCTCTAGCTACATCTTTACTTGCATCTTTACTTACATCTATACTCACCTGTACCGAATTTACATACATATTAAAGAAAAAGTATTTCACAATTTGTGCTATGAGGTAACAGGTTTTTGTACTTATTAGTACTGTATTATTGAGGGAGCATAAGAAGCTCAGTGCACCATACAAATATCGTTGGCCAAGTCATTATCGCCATATACCCCACGTAACTTTTGAGTGCATGAGGTATAGAACCACGGGCCGTGGTATATAGAAGCTGTTTGAAGCTTACATAGTTGGTGGCAGGACCTGACGCCTCCTCCACCACCCACTAGCTGCAGTTTAAGCAATTTATTATGAAAGTGCATGAAGTTAGAGAAGATTAAGTGTGAATTTTAATTAAGTGTATGCAATATATGCACAGAAATATGTGTAATAATCCAAGGGAGAAGTGAATTCCCACCAATAATAAATTTTTTTTATTTCCATTATCGTGTTGAGATCGATTTCTTTAAAAGAGAGCTAATTTAATTTGCGAGCACTTTTGAATAATGTTTCTGGAGCTCGTGCCTCCATTTAATAACTTGGGAATTTGATTTATAAGAGCGTGCTTTCCTTGAAATTTTTCTTGTTCATTCGTTTCGAACCATGGTCAAGCTATCGGCATCCTGAATCCAGGATCCATTTGTTTGTTTTCTTTTTGTTAATTTTCGCGTTACACTTTTTCGTTTTTGACTCCGTCTTCACGACAATCCAGTTCCGCGTCGGTAGCGCCCACTTCTTATCCGCGTTTTGACCCCGCGTTTTGGCATTCACTTATGTGAACAGTTTTTAAGCATTGACTTAATTTGTTTTAACGTTTGCAGAACGAAATTTAATATTGTAAATTTTCTATACTAACAACCGCGAGAATCATTTCTATTTATACTTTATTTTTGCGGGAATATTGATTGTGTCCATTGCATCTGAGACAGATTAATAAACGTATTAAAGATACAGGTTGGTGAATTCAAGGCAACATTCACAACCAACCAAGCTATATAGCATGAGCCTAGAGTAGCGATCTAAACAAGAGGTCGCCTGATATATCAATTAATGAAGAAGATAATATCATTTAAATTTTAACTAATCACTTTACAGGTTGTTCCGGAAGTGCACTTCTGTTACAGCGTAATTGAAAAACTTTATCTGGATCCTACCCGATTGGTAGCAGATAATAAAATTTCACTTTTTGCATTTACTTGATTTATATTTATACATTGACATTATTTGATATACATATATACTCGATATAGTTTTTCTTGACTATATTCGTGTTGATCTTTGTGTTGTTTGGGGTTTATATTTCAAATAATATCATATCTGCCTGACTATATCTATCATATAAAAGAATCTCAGTACTCAGATTAGTTCGTTTATACGTGTTTTATGTGAATAATCCAGAGATTTGGTAATAGAATATCTTCCGTCTGATATCATTGAATTTTTCCTTTTTAATTTGTCCGAACATCTCGGTGGTAAAGCATTTTTTTTTTTTCGAATCCTATGCGAAACTACAGTCGGTCCGCGAATAGAATACCGATTATACAAGTGATTGAGTTTCCTCTTGTCGTCTTAGAATAGTTAGATATTTGCAATATATAGATATTGCAAATTATTTAATAGGAGACAATAGTATTCTTTTGTCGCTATAATTCAAACTTATGATATATAAAGAAATTATTGATAGGTATAATTAATTACTTTTGTTCGCAATTTATATTCATTAAAGTTTAGTATTGTTTTATGATAACGAGTTAATTAGTAGGTAAAGAATATCCAGATAAAAATGTAACTCTTTTTATTTGAGAAAAAAAAAGATATTTTTGATTAAGTTAATATCATGTTAGCTTGTAAGTTTATTTTCAATAAAATAAGATTTCGTTTATAACGATTTTTGAAATTCTTGCTTTTGGATTTACATATATTTTGGAATGTTTATGAAGTTCCTTCTAGTTTTCAGGATGATTGAGTAAGTTATTCGTAGGGAGGGTGGTAACCTTCCCACTTCCTTCAGTCGGAACAAGGCAATGTACGAGGTGAAATACTCTTAGAGGGTATAAGTAGTGCAACAGTAGGGAGCTAGATTTTATTATCATGGTTAGATACTAGCTTTTGGAGAAGATGAAGATGTAGGCAAGCAAATTTTTTTTTTGCTTGCTTGTCATTTCTGGGGCTGCCCATAAACTTTTTATGAGTTGTGGGGACTCATAGGTCCGCGGACAGCCAAGGTCGTAGGCAAGGTAGTTAATTCTCGCGTGCGAATTGGGTGGGTTGAGAGACCAGAACATCTTGAGTTCAACGGTCGGCAGAAAAAAAAAGAGGTAACACCGGTCAAGTAGATCTCGGAGCAAGTGCCCACGGCCTGGCTGAGCTGGTCATGGCTAAGGTACTGCCGGCCACCGCGACGGTCGATCTCGACCACGGTCTTACGTTGTCGCATGCTGTTCTTATCGATTGTTCTTAACGAATAGTTGATGAGAAAGGGGGCGTTGCCGGCATAGGATCGCTTCCGTCCCTTCAATACAGAAATAGGTAGCTATAACTAGATAAGTGGGTGCGATCTGGAGTGGAGTTTCCGGAATTGTGTGTATCGATCTTAATTTCAGCATTTCGATTCCAAGTACAGTCCATGGTTTTAGGTGTAGGCTACGACACGATATAGCTACAAGGAGAACACCTATTACTTGTAGCGGATAGGCGCGAGCATGCTGAGAGGTACCCTCTAGCAGGCATGGAAAATTCGGTACAATTGTATCGAATTCGATACAATCGAGTTTGATCAAGTACAAAAGTACAATTTGCCTTATTTCAGTACAATTCTCTTTCCTGTGTTAATCGTTCAAATTTTGAAATCCTTTGTAATTTTCTTTTGTAAATCAGAGATCCACTTCTTTTTTTAAGACACATCTAAGCTACATCTAAAACTTGCGATCACTTTTTACAACACAAAATAAAGTATAATTTGGTATTAAAATTTATTTTCAATTTTTTTCCACATGAAAAATAACACTGAAAAAATTAACAACGAGTACAGAGAACCGACTGCCCAAATTCAACAGCTAAGACATTATAGTATTTTTGATTTTTGGAATGAGATAAGCTTAATCAAAAATGAATGCAATGTATTCATGTTCGGTAATATTTTTAAAATTGCACATGCCGTTCTTTCCGTTTCCCATTCGTCGGCAAATGTGAAACAAATATTTTCCTATCAGAATACTATTAAGTCCAAATGTTGAAACAGAATGTAAGTGCAAACTTGTTTTGCCTTGATAGCCACAAAAAATTTGCTATGATTTTGATCTTAATGGAAATATTTAAAAAAATAATGTGCAAAATCCAAGCATTTTGACAAAAGAACTGTTAGACTGAAAATTATAGAATAATTTTCACTTCTGGCAAAATTTTGTACGTTTCTTAATTTTTGTGTGTTTTATGATAAATATTTATGTACACATGTTAATACATGTATATTAATGAACTGTTTTTATGTTTTAAATAATAAAATATTTTTGTTACATATAAATTACATAGTTTTTCATTAAAAGAAAAATTCGGTACAATTGACTTCATTTCAGTACAATTTCAAAAGATTTTTCAGTACAATCGAAAAATGTCATTTTCCATCCCTGCCCTCTAGGCTGTTCCACGGTGCTTTGTGGTCAGCACCTATGGTACGCCGTTATATGGTTCATGCTTCTGTGATGGGGATGGATAGGGAATATGGAAGATGGAAAAGGAGTAAGAAGAGCTGGAAGCCGTGTTTGCTAAGTGTAAGTATGTCTTTTATAGGGGTACTGGATACACAGATACACGGTTGGCTGACGATGGAGATGCTGTGCTTTAGTATGGGTATCAATAATGTATGGGTGCTCGTCTCTTCTTGCTTCCTCTTTCGTTTTGTTGATGGGATGTTGGTTTTGATCTGAATGTCCATAGGAGATTCATATGTGAAGTTTTATTTCTCATTAAATTTTTTTTCTTTATTTCCTTATTTTACGTTACAATATCCAAGTGGCAACCTTTATGTCCGCTATCGGCTACTCTGCGATACAGGTCAACAAAACCTTCGCTATACCATTGCCGCAGGGAAACCAAGAATTAACTCTTGACGTAGTCAAAGACCTGTTTCAAGCTTATTTTATACCAAAAGTAAATAATGCTTTTGAGAGATATAAATTCCACAGGATTACGCAACAGGAAAATGATACCATTGATGAGTTGGTGGCAAGGCTGCATCTTCAGGCGCAAAACTGCGCTTTTAAATCAATTCTTGAAAGTATCTTGCGTGATCAATTGATATTTCGGAGCCGTAACGAGGAGCTCCACACAAAATTGCTCTCCGAAGACATAACGCTCAGCAAAGCTATAACCACGTGTAAGTCTATCGAACAAGCACAAAAACATGCAGCTCAAATATTGGACGAGAATGAAAAAAAATAACTACGTAAAGAAAACAACATCTGCGAAAGAAAAAAAGCCATTCTTCTGCCGAAAATGTGGAGGAAAACACGTCTACCGTAGCTGCCCAGCATACAGGCATGTCTGCAAAAAGTGTACACGTAAACATCATTTCGATCGCATGTGTAGTACTACCAGTGCACCTTCTGTCTCCAAACAAGATCATTTCACTTCAAAGCACAATCAATCTCAGTCTTATAAAAAGTAGATCTATTTGAAGAATTTGATAGCGATGACAGTGCACTAATAATCGACAGCGTTGTACGGGACCAAAGCAAAGATAAATGATTAGGTAAGACAATGTTGCCCAGTGCAATGTGTTGCCAAAAAAAAATTGTTGAGAGAACTCGTGCGGTGATACAACCCTGCAAGGTACCAAATTTTATTTCATTTTCTAACCACCGTTTAGTTTTTTTAGGAGAGTGTATTACACCAATTGCCAACAAAGAATGCAAAATTGTTTTATAGTTGTCGATGCAGAAATTCAACCCATTCTGGGAGCGAATGCATGCGAAAAGCTTGGACTCATCAGACTAATTGATAATATCGAGAGTGAAATCTATGAAGGCCTTCGGCTGCATCAAAAACTTTGTGCATGATATTGATCTAGTGCCCAACCCCCAGTTTATAATAAGTGCTCCAAGGAGAATTACATAAAAAATCAGAGATCAAGTCGAACAAGAATTGGACAGAATGGAACAACTCGGTGTAATCGAACGTACTAGGGAAGCCACCTCAGCTGTTTCACAAATGGTAGTTGTACGAAAATTCAATAAGATTCGTATATGCATTGATCCCACAAAGGGCAAAAAGGTATGTCAGCTGATCCTGAGAAAATATCCGCAATTTTCAGACTAAGACCACCAACCAATTGCAAGGAACTACAGCGAATACTCGGTAGATTTACGTATCTAAGTAAGTTTATTAAAAAAATTTCATCAATTACAGCTCCCCTTCGATAGTTGCTCGCAAAGTCCACGCCCTGGATTTGGGACACCCCACAAGAAACTGTATTTGAGAAAATGAAAATATTAACTACCGAGCCTCCAGTTCTAAGGCTAAATGACGTTAACGCAGACGTAAAACTACAGGTTGATGCAAGTTCAATGGAACTCAGAGCAGTCTTTTTACAGGGAGATCAACCCGTTGCCTACGCTTCTTAATCTCTAACAGAATGTCAACAATGGTACTCGTAGCTGGAAAAAGAAGCTCTTGCCATCAAAATTGGATTTGAGAAATTTCACCAATATGTTTGGGGAAAAGATTTAGTGGTCGAATTTGACCACAAGCCTCTGGAGACGATCTTCAAAAAGCCGCTTCATTCATTACAGGCGAGACTTTTATGTATTCGTTTGAGTTTGTTAAACTACAATCCAAATGTAATATGTAAGAAGGGTGACAAAATGGTCTTAGTAGATCCATTGAGTCGTGACTGCATTAATGAACCTGTGGTCGAAGAGGAGATGGCATTAGAAATCCAAATGTTACTCGCTATATCCGATCAAGAACATGTGTCGATTTTATGGAACATGTGCGTCTAAGAAGAGTATGAACGGCATCTAACTGATGAGCCCACCCTTCATGTTTAGGCGAAATGCACACAAGGCCAAAGGAACTACTTTTTATTTTTAATTTCAAATTAGTTAATGCTCGAATTGAAATTAAATGCAACAACTTTTGTTATTGTGTTTTTTCATTTTTTTTCAATTTTTCTTTTCATTTTGAAAATTTTAATCATCAACTAACTGGCCACTAGCATGCATAATTTTAGGGTTTTTGCTGGTAACAAGGCTTTCTAAAAATATGTATAATTCACAGTGCACTTTTGCACTGCAAATTATATATAAGTGTCGATTTTATCGAACATGTGCGTCTTAGAAGAGTATGAACGGCATCTAACTGATGAGCCCACCGTTCATGCTTGGGCAAAACGCATACAAGGCCAAAGGAACTACTTTTTATATTTAATTTCAAATTAGTTAATGCTCGAATTGAAATAAAATGCAACAACTTTTGTTGTTGTGTTTTTCAATTTTTTTCAATTTGTCTATTCATTTTGAAAATTTTAATCACCAATTAACTGGCCACGAGCATGCATAATTTTAGGGTTTTTGCTGGTAACAAGGCTCCCTAAGAATACATATATATAATTCACAGTGCACTTTTGCACTGAAAATTATATATAAGTGTCGATTTTATCGAACATGTGCGTCTTAGAAGAGTATGAACGGCATCTAACTGATGAGCCCACCGTTCATGCTTGGGCGAAACGCACACAAAGCCAAAGGAACTACTTTTTATATTTAATTTCAAATTAGTTGATGCTCGAATTGAAATAAAATGCAACAACTTTTGTTGTTGTGTTTTTTCAATTTGTCTTTTCATTTTGAAAATTTTAATCATCGTAAAACTACAGGTTGATGCAAGTTCAATGGCACTCGGAGCTGTCTTGTTACAGGGAGATCAACCCGTTGGCTACGCTTCTAAATCTCTTACAGAATGTCAACAACAATACCCGTAGCTGGAAAAAGAAGCTCTTGCCATCAAGTTTGGATTTGAGAAATTTCATCAATATGTTTGGGGAAAAGATTTAGTTTTCGAATCTGACCACAAGCCTCTTGAGACGATCTTCAAAAAGCCGCTTCATTCATCACAAGCGAGACTATAATGTATTCGTTTGAGTTTGTTAAACTACAATTAAAATGTAATATATAAGTAGGGTGACAAAATGGTCTTAGCAGATCTATTGAGTCGTTACTGCATTAATGAACCTGTGGTCGAAGAGGAGACGGCATTAGAAATCCAAATGGTACTCGCTATATCCGATCAAGAACATAAACGGTAGAAGCAACTTGCAAACAAAGATGAGACTTCCAGGAAGCTTACATCCTACATTCTTTGCGGGTGGCAATACAATAAAGAAAGCCTTCCATTGAATTTAAGACCGTACTGGACCTTCAAGGATGTACTATCCGTTTATGAGGGAGTAGTTCACAAAGCCAAGAAAGTTGTTATACCCATGCAGTTGAGGCCCGAAATGCTAAATTATACACATCGGGGACATTTTGGCTACGACAAATGCGTACGAAGAGCAAAAATATTGTGTTTTGGCCACAAATGAATAAAGATATAGAAAGATATAGAAGAGCTTCATGCCAAGTTCATCAAAGAAGAAACAACAAAGTAATCTCAGGAGAGACAGAAGTCGCAAAATACCCGTTTGAAATGGTAGGCACAAATTTGTTTTTTATAAAGGCAGTAGCAAGCACTGCCAATGTGATTAAATTTTCTTAGAATATTTTTGCTACTAATGGGATTCCTATGACGGTGGAGTGTGATAATGGTCCGCAAATTTTTAAGTTCGGATTTCAAGCAATTTTCCACACAATAGAAATTTGAGCACAAAACCAGCTCACCATATCATCCAAAAGGGAATGTTTTGGCAAAGAAAGCTGTAAAAACTGCTGAAAATATATTCAACAAATGTGATAACAACAACTCCGACCCTCAGTTTAGAATACTAAACTTCATGAATACACAGAGTGGAGCTTTGGGAACATCGGCCCAGGGTCTGTACTCCAGAAATCTCAGGTCAGTTATAACTTCTACTGTTTCAGCTCTTTTATCTTCAGGTACACAACAACAAAATGTTGAAGAACTAATGAGGGAGATGCGTAACCGTCAAGCAACTGCTTCCCAGATTCCGTAGCTGCCCAGCACACAACCATGTCTTGCAAAAAGTGTGCACGTAAACATCATTTCGATAGCATGTGTAATACCAGTGCCATTTCACTTTAAAGCACAATCAATCTCAGTCTTATAAAAAGTAGATCTATTTGAAGAATTTGATAGCGATGACAGTTCACTAATAACCGACAGCGTTGTACGGAACTATAGCAAGGAGAAATTACCAAATTAAGTTAGACATTGGTGCCCAGTGCAATGTGTTGCAAAAAAAAAATTGCAGAGAGAACTCGTGCGGTTATACAACCCTGCAAGGTAAAAAAACCTTATATCTTTTTCTAACCACCGGTTAGTTGTTTTAGGAGAGTGTATTATACCATGCGTAACTGCCAACAGAGAATACAAAATTGTTTTTATAGTTGTCGATGCAGAAATTCAACCCATTCTGGGAGCAAATGCATGTGAAAAGCTTGGACTCATCAGACGAATTTATAACATCGAGAGTAAAATCTGTGAAGGCCTTGGTTGCATCAAAAACTTTGTGTATGATATTGATCTAGTGCCCAACTCCCAGTTTATATTAAGTGCTTCTAGGAGAATTCCATATAAAATCAGAGATCAAGTCAAACAAGAATTGGACAAAATGGTACAACTCGGTGTAATAGAACGTACTAGCTGTTTCCCCAATGGTACGAGTAGTTGTACGTAAAGACAATAAGATTACTATATGTATTGATCCAACAGCAGTAAATAAAAATATTCGTCGTCGTCACCACCCAATGCATCAGTAGAAGAAATTGCAGCTCAGATTGCAGGCGGTAAATACTTCACAATTCTGGACTTTAAAAAAGGCTTTTGGCAAAAGCAGCTTTCGGATCGAACTAAGAAGATTCTAACACTTGCGACTCCCTGGGGTAGATATAGCTGCAAAAGGCTTCCACTAGGAATTGCTTCAGCTCCAGAAGTCTTTTTCCATTTCGAGGCAAAAAACGAAATATCACTGGGTGCTCAGATGAAGGAGCGCAATCCAATATAATCGCACGCAATTATATCAATGCTAATGTTGGTTCTGATATAAGTGAGGCTTTCTTGCATGTTTATTATCAGAATGCTGGTGGTCTGAGGACGAAAACTAATACGTTTATATCTGCTGCTACTGAATGTATTTTTGATGCTATTGCTATAACGGAGACGTGGCTTCATGAAGGAATTTTCTCATCAGAACTTTTTAACAATGATTTTAATGTTTTCAGAAAAGATCGTTATTCCGATTGCTCAAATTTAGCTAAGGGAGGTGGTGTATTACTTGCTATTCGCTCTTCTTTTGCAAGTCAGCTTGTAACTCTAAAAGATGATAGTGTAGAGCAAATATGTGTTAAAGCCAGATTTTTTTCGTCACTTAATGTTTTTTTCTTTGTATCATATATTCCACCTAAGAGTTCTGCTGCTATTTATAATACGAATATGCTTAATATTTCGGATATTATTGCTAATTATATTACTGTTGATGATAATAATCATATTATTGTTTTAGGAGACTTTAATTTAGGTGATATAACTTGGTCAGATTCATTTGAAGATAAGTGTCTTATTCCATTTAATGTTTCTAGTGATTCTGAAATTCTAACTTTAGATTCAATGTTATCTTTAAATTTAAAACAGCTTAACTTTGTAAAGAATTCAAATAATCGAATTTTAGACCTTATATTTGTTGATAATGATGTTGATGTTCAGCTTAAAATTTCTAATTCGCCTTTTGTTAATAATTCTGTACATCGTATAGCCCTTGAAACTGAATTTAAATTTCTTAATTTTGATAGACTGAAGTTTAATAATAATTTGGCTTCAATGGAATACAATTTTGAAAAAGCTAATTACGAGGGTATTAATTCGTATTTTGAAGGTCTGAACTGGGATATGATATTTGTGTCAAACTGTTTAAATACCTGTTATGATTTATATAAATGCTTTTTGGAGGAATCTTGCAGACTATATGTTCCTCTAAAGAGGAAGTTACAGGATAATAAGCCTGTTAAGTTCAATTCGCGCCTCAGAAATTTGAAAAATAAACTTAAAAAGCTTTTAAAAGTTAAAAATACGAGTTATATTAGAATGCAGGAAAATTTGCGTTGTAGAAAGGATTACGATGCTTTAAAAAAATTTTCGTATCAACAATATTTATGGAGCATTGAAAATAATATTAAGAATGATGCCAAATCCTTTTGGTCTTTCCTAAACAGCAAAAAGCAGTCCTTTGGTTTTCCGGCTAATATGAAATATAATGATAAAGTGGCTGTTGATGAAAAGGAAGTCTGTGATATGTTTGCAGAATTTTTTCAATCAAATTTTCTTCAAAATGGTTCACCACAATTCGATGGATATGCTGACATTAACTCTTTTGCAGACATTGGAAATTTGGTGATTTTTGAAGAAGAGGTTGTTGCACAAATTTCTTCTTTAAAATCATCAGGTAATAAAGGTTGCGATAACTTTTCGCCTATGTTCTTAAAAAAGTGTAAAGATTCTCTAGCTAAGCCACTTAAAAAAATCTTTAACATTTCACTTCGCAATGGTGAGTTTTTGAGTGCTTGTAAAAAGTCTTTTATAACACCAATTCATAAATCTGGCTCAAAACAATTGGTTACTAATTACAGACCCATTTCAAAACTTCAATTAGTACCCAAACTGTTTGAAGCCATTGTTAAAAATAAACTTTATGAATTGGTTAAAAATGGTTTATCTGTTGCACAGCATGGATTCGTCAGCGGCCGTTCTACTGTGACAAATTTAGCTTTGTTTTCCAATTATTGTATTAATAATATAGAAAAGGGGTATCAAGTTGGTACTATTTATACTGATTTCTCTAAAGCCTTCGACAGGGTGCAACACAATATACTTATACCTACACTTGAGCTTATAGGTTTTCACTCAAACATGCTAAGGTGGCTCCACAGCTACCTTACTGAAAGAACTCAATTTGTGGCTATTGGCTCAAAGTTGTCTAAGCTTATCTTCAACTATTCGGGAGTGCCTCAAGGAAGCCATCTTGGCCCCCTGTTGTTTCTCCTTTTTATTAATGATCTTCCTGATGTTGTTTTATCTTCATCTTGCTTACTCTATGCCGATGATTTGAAATTATTTCGTACAGTTAAATCTTGTTCGGACTGTGAGTTGTTACAGTCCGACTTGAATTTAATTTCCTCATGGTGTACAAAGAACTGTCTTGATTTAAACATAAGTAAGTGTCTTATAATTTCTTTTACAAGATCTTGTAATCCTATTGGGTTCTCATATACAATTGGTAAGACAGGTCTGGAACGGGTTGGTTTTCAAAAAGATTTAGGTGTGGTTTTAGATAGCAAATTTAGCTTCAACCGTCACTATGACTATATCACATCTAGGGCTAATAAGTTGTTAGGTTTCCTAATGAGGAACTCGAAAGAATTCTCTGATCCGTATAACTTGAAGTCGATCTATGTCTCGATGATAAGATCTATACTCGAGTATGCTTCCTGCATTTGGTGCCCTTCGTATGAAGTTAGCATTAAACGTATAGAAGCTGTTCAAAAGAAATTTACTAGGTTTGCTCTTTGGAAACTTAATTGGGTCGATGGTACAATGCCATCCTATGAAGCTAGGTCTCGATTAATAGACTTAAGTTCGCTTCGTGCGAGACGTAAGTGCTACTTGGTTATGTTTGCTAGAGATGTGATTTGTAATCAGATTGATTGTTCTCCTTTACTTGCTCTGTTTCCTATACATGCTCCAGCTCGGTTTCTTCGTGAAAGCATTTTTTTTTATGTTCCTTTCCATGGAACTAACTATGGTAAATGTGAACCAGTATCAAATTCCTGTTCAGTGTTCAATTCAATATATAATCAAGTCGATTTAGAATCTAACAGATTAATATTCAAGAAATCAGTTTCAGAGCTTTTTAAAAATATTTTTTAATATAATGTACATATTTGTATAATTAAATTGTTATCCTTGTTATAAATTTTATCTACACATATTATGTTACTATGTATATGTATATATTGATAGTCTTATAAAGTTTTGTACTTAAAGATTGAATGAATAAATAAAAATAAATAGAACAAGATCGAGTCAATGCTTTCACACATCCGCAATGTGAAAATCGCAGTAGACGATATCCTTATCCATGCCAAGACTGTAGAAGAACTTAGGCAAGTTCCAAAAGAGGTATATCAAATTCTTAAACTAAATAGGCTTGTACTCAACAAATCGAACTGTGCGGTTGAGCAAAAAGCAGTTAAGGTTCTCTGTCACATCATAGGGCAAAAAGGTATATCAGCTGATCCTGAGAAAATATCCGCCATTTCCAGACTAAGACCACAGACCAATCGCAAGGAACTACAGCGAATACTCGTTAAATTTACGTATCTAAGTAAGGTTATTAAAAAAATTTCATCAATTACAGCTCCCCTTCGATCGTTGCACGCAAAGTCCACGCCCTGGCTTTGGTACACCCCACAAGAAACTGCATTTGAGAAAATGAAAATACTAATTACCGAGCCTCCAGTCCTAAGGCTATATGACGTTAACGCAGACGTAAAACTACAGGTTGATGCAAGTTCAACGGCACTCGGAGCTGTCTTGTTACAGGAAGATCAACCCGTTGCCTACACTTCTAAATCTCTACCAGAATGTCAACAACGGTACTCGTAGATGGAAAAAGAAGCCCTTGCCATCAAGTTTGGATGTGAGAAATTTCATCAATATGTTTGGGGAAAAGATTTAGTGGTCGAATCTGACCACAAGCCTCAGGAGACGATCTTCAAAAAGCCGCTTCATTCATCACAGGCGAGACTATTATGAATTCGTTTGAGTTTGTTAAACTTCAATCCAAATTTAATATATAAGAAGGGTGACAAAATGGTCTTAGCAGATCTATTGAGTCGTGACTGCATTAATGAACCTGTGGTCGAAGAGGAGATGGAATTAGAAATCCAAATGGTACGCGCTATATCCGATCAAGAACATAAACGGTTGAAGGAACTTACAAACAAAGATGAGACTTCTAGGAAGCTAACATCCTACATTCTTTGCGGGTGTCAAAACAATAAAGAAAGCCTTCCATTGAATTTAAGACCGTACTGGACCTTCAAGGATGAACTATCCGTATATGAGGGATTAATTTACAAGGCCCACAAAGTTTTAATACCCATGCAGTTGAGGCCCGAAATGCTAAATTACATACATCGGGGACATTTTGGCTACGACAAATGCGTACGAAGAGCAAAAAACATTGCGTTCTGGCCAAAAATGAATAAAGATATAGAAAATTACATCAGTAAATGCGCTTCATGCCAAGTTCACCGAATAAGTAACAACAAAGTAATCTCAGGAGAGACAGAAGTTGCAAAATACCCGTTTGAAATGGTAGGCTCAAATTTGTTTCTTTATAAAGGTAGTGAATACATCATTACAACGGACAGTTATTGAGGCTTCATGCCAAGTTCACCGAATAAAAAACAACAAAGTTATCTCAGGAGAGACAGAAGTCGCAAAATACCCGTTTGAAATGGTCGGCTCAAATTTGTTTTTTTATAAAGGTAGTGAATACATCATAACAACGGACAGTTATTCAGGCTTATTTAAGTTTGAGAAACTTTGAGAAGCAAGCACTGCCAATGTGATTAAATTTCTTAAGAATATTTTTGCTACTAATGGGATTCCTATGACGGTGGAAAGTGATAATTAATTAATTTTTAAGTTCAGATTTCAAGCAATTTTCCACAGAATAGAAATTTGAGCACAAAACCAGCTGATCATATCATCCAAAAAGGGAATGGTTTTGCAGAGAGAGCTGTAAAAACTGCTGAAAATATACTCAAGAAATGTGATAACAACAACCCCGACCCTCAGCTTGGAATACATAACTTCATGAATACACCGAGGGGAGCTTTGGGAACACCGACCTAGAGGCTGTACTCAAGAAGTCTCAGGTCAGTTATACCTTCTACTGTTTCAGCTCTTTTATCTTCAGGTACAGAACAACAAAATGTTGAAGAACTAATGAGAAAGATGCGTAACCGTCCAGCATGGTATGCCAATAAAGGAGCGCGCAAACATTGACCACTTCATGAAGGAGATCAAGTGTTAAGAAGAATTAACAACAAAGAGTGGGAACCAGCAACGATTGATCAGAAATTCCATTCCAGGTCATATATTCTCAAAGATGATTTCGGGCGAAAGTTTCGCAGAAACTCAGCTAACATTAGACCAACACATGCAGTTATAAACTGGCGCCGGCGTTCCAACTTCTTCCCAGATTCCACTGATTCGGCGGATCCTGCAACATCGGCAGCAACAGCGGGCCATCCACGAGAGCAAGCTCCTTCAGCAATGAATCGAGAACAGAGGTCATCAGAGGTTCCACAGGATAACGCAACAGGAAAATGAGACTATTGATGAGTTGGTGGCGATGTTCGTCTTCAGGCGCAAAACTGCGCTTTTGAATCCCTTCTTGAAAGTTTCTTGCGTGATCAATTGAAATTTCAGATCCGTAAGGAGGAGCTCTTCACACAATATGCCCTTCGAAGACATAACGCTCAGCAAAGCTATGAACACGTTTCAGTCTATCGAACAAGCACAAAATATGCAGCTCAAATATTGGACGAGAATGAAAAAAATACCTTTGTAAAGAAAACAACATATGCGAAAGAAAAAAGCCATTCTTCTGTCGAAAATGTGGAGGAAAACACGTCTACCGTAGCTGCCCAGCATACAGCCATGTCTGCAAAAAGTGTACACGTAAACATCATTTCGATAGCATGTGTAGTACCAGTGTACCTTCTGTCTCCAAACAAGATCAGTTCACTTCAAAGCACAATCAAACTAGGGAAGCCACCCCAGCTGTTTCACCAATGTTAGTTGTACGTAAAGACAATAAGATTCGTATATGTATTGATCCCACAGCAGTAAATAAAAATATTCGTCGTCGTCACCACCCAATGCAGTCAGAAGAAGAGATTGCAGCTCAGATTGCAGGCGCTAAATACTTCACAATTCTAGACTTTAAAAAAGGGTGTTGGCAAGTGCAGCATTCAGATGGAACTAAGAAGATTCTAACATTTGCGACTCCCTGGGGTAGGTATAGCTGCAAAAGGTTTCCACTAGGAGTTGCTTCAGGTCCAGAAGTCTTTCAGAACATGGTCGAGTCAAGGCTTTCACACATCCCCAATGTGAAAATCTCAGTAGACGATATCCTTATTGTTGAAGAGATGAACACCTAGGCTTCGTAATTCAGAATGAGGGTTTTTAATGTCAAAATAAGTATACATATGAATAAGGCCAAAGTAAATGAAGGGTACAGTAATAATAAATTTTTTATTTAAGGTTACGATTACAATATCTCCTCCGCTACAATTACAAAGCATGTAAGCCTTCAGATTCCTTGAGAAACATCACAGGTGGCACTTTAACTCGCATGGATCTTCTGTACTCGAGTAGAGCAGTTGATGGATCAGATCCAGTACGGGTGGAAGCGTGCTGACGAACTTTAGAAGAAGGTTGAGAGACTGGTTCGTATGGTTCCTGCTTCGGTTCCAATCCTTTATTGTCACGGGGATTCTCTCCATTGTTTTGCCTAAAAGATGAAGAAAATTTATGGATATTTAAATTAGAGTTACCTTCCATTGGCTCTTGTTTTGAACTTTGTGCAGTTTCTGAATTTCCAATGAAATTAAAGTCTGCTTCTGGTTGATGCTTGAGTAACCGTAGTTAATTCTGATGACATCTTACGTATCCTTCATCGGTTTGGATACCGTACATGTTACTACCTAAAACGCCACTAATTAATCCCTTGTACCACTTCTTCGATTTCTTAAATTGTCGGGCTAGCACCTTTTGATTAAGTTTTAACTTGGGTTTTTGTCTTGAAAAAGACATTGTATGTTGGTCCAGTAGAAAGCACGAAAGCAGGTTTCTATGTTGTCGTCCATGCAATAGCTGTGAATTTGGATTCGGAGTCGCTCTATATGTTGAGAGAAATACGTTAACTGCCACATCAGTATTCTTCTCCTCTTCGATAATCTTCTTAGAAGCTTCTTTAAAGGTTCTCACAAACCTCTAGGCCTGACCTATAGACGCTGGATGAAACGGTGCTGTCCTCCAATGCTGTATTGAATGGTTGCGGCAAAGTTCTTCAAAAATCTGAGCGGTAAACTGCGTACCATTGTCCGCCACGATCATCTTTGGAATTCCCTCGATGGTGAAAATCATCTGCAGATCTTTAATTGTAGACTCCGACGTCACCGAAGAAAGCGATACCACAAAAGGAAACTTGGAAAAAGAATCCACGCAAATCAGTTACATTTTGTTGCAGAATGGACCCGCGAAATCCAAATGGATCCCTTCCCAAGGACTTTCTGACGATTACCAATTCACGTATTTTTTTTTTGGATTGGATGCTGATGCTTTGCATATGACACAGTTGGCTACTAATTTCTCGATCTTCTTGTTCATATCTGGAAACCAGATATACCGCCGTGCTAATTGCTTCATTCGTGAACAGCCCCAATGACCTTCGTGAATATACGTTAGGGCCCTGGATTGCAGGGCTTCCGGTATAACGATCATAATCTGAAGTCAAGAGAATGACGTTAATAAAAAAAAGACAGTGCTAGCTTACGGTCAAAAAATGGTTTCAATTCCTCTTCGATGTTTGACAGTTTAACAGGCCACCCGTTCTTGATATATGCGGAAACTTTTTTTAGTAACTTGTCATTAGCGGTGAAATTTCCAATAACCGCTGCATTCATTGGAGTGCTTTCCAAATCTTTCAAGATTAAAGTGCTGACCTTATGCAAGTTGTCATCTAGTTCGTGGAAAGAAACATCTGGGCCAACTGGAAGTCCTGACAGAGCATCGGCGTTGGCATGCTTCGCTGTAGGACGATATTTAATTTGGTAAGTATATGCCATTAAGGTTCAAGCCCAGTTTCGAAGACGTCGCATCGTCATTTCAGGAATCTGCTTGCTCGGATTGAATATCGCAGTCAGAGGCTTGTGATCCGTCTGCAGTTCAAAGATGCGGGCATAAATGCAATCGGCCACTCTGTACCATCTGATTATCGATGGGAGACCACTGCTCCAATGCCATAGCTCGAAGCATCGGTTGCCAAAATGATTGGTAGAGAATCATCAAAATGCGCTAAGCAAGTTGCTTTTAGGATGCTGTACTTCAAACTCTCGAAAGCTGTTTGTTGTTGCTTATACCACACAAAATGTGCACCTTTTGCACGAAGTGCATTTAATGGACCCGCCACCTGCGAAAAGTTAGAAATAAATTGGTTATAGTAATTCAATTTACCAATAATTGCTTCCAATTCTTTCTCATTCGTTGGTCTAGGCAAGTAGCGAATAGCATCTAAGTGTTTTTCTGAGGGACTTATATCCTTAGAATTGAACGTCTGCCGAAGATATTCGAGTTCTATTACGGCGAATGTACACTTACGCTTGTTGCAACGAAATCCATTTGTCTCCAATCACTGTGGCACTTCTTCCAAAGTTTTCAGGTGCTCCTCTTCCGATATGCCAGCGATGACTATGTCGTTGATATAAATTCCAACAGGAAGATCCACAAACAGTTGTTCCATTACTCCTTGAAACTCACCTGGTGCGCTGCTCACACCGTACGGTAACCGATTGAACCGTAAGAGACCGAAAGGTGTGTTGATCACCACATATTCTTTGGACGACTCGTCCAACTCGATCTGAAGATAAGCTTCTGATAAATCGATCTTGGTAAATAGTTTTCCTCCACGAAGCCTGTGAAACAAATCTTTGGGACGTGGAAGTGGATGCCGGTTGCATGCAATTTGTGGATTCACAGTTGTTTTAAAATCGCCACATATCCAGATTTCACCATTAGCCTTCTTGACAATCACTACCGGTGTGGCCCATTGGGTGCACTGAACCCACGACAAAATACCTTCGGACACCAAGCGATCCAGTTCTTTTTTCATTTTATCTAATAGCGCATATGGTATCTGACGATGACGTACAAACTTTGGCACCGCACCCTCCTTCAATCCCGAGTGTGCTTGAAAAGATGTGCATTTGCCAAGCCCCGATGAAAAAAGTTTGGAATATTTCCCACATAATGTTTCGATGCTGTTGAAGAGTGGAACATTAGACTTAATTTGTAAAATTGAATGTTGAACCTTTAAGCTGAAAGCGGAAACAATCTAGTCCCAAAATGTTAGCTCCTGGGCCATTAACTACGAGCAAATTCACTTGATGTGTGGAATTTTCGTAGGTAACCTCCACTTCCAGTTCTCTTTTTTACTTGATTGGTGTTCCACCGTATGCTTGAAGACACTTGAATGTGGAAAGACACTTCGGTTGACCCAGTTGCCGGAATCTTTCTAGTCCAACCAGCGAACAAGATGCTCCTGTGTCGACCTGAAATCTCATCGGGAACAAATTAACAGCGACATCCACCATAATCCATTACTTTGTTTCCGCCTTCAAAACCGAACATTCATGTGACTGAACTACCTCACTAAAATGAATTTGTTCAATGGAATTAGCTGTATATTTACCGGCTGATTTATTTTTTTGTTCCTATTATGTCGACCACTTCTATTCGATTGACGTTTTTTTTCGTTTTGAATTTACCGAAGTCACTTCGTTTCCACTCTTCATACAAACAGCCACTATGTGACCAGTTTCTTGTATTTATTGCAAACAGTTGTATTGTGACGACAATCGCTTCTTTGGTGGTGACCGTAACAGCCGGGACAAGATTTTCTCGACGATTGTGATTGTAAATGCGGCTGCAAAAAGCTATTATTAGAAGATAACAAATATACCTCTATCTCGTTGCTGTTCTCTTTGATTGCCGAACATGTTTTTTGCTTTGTCTCTAATGCAGTGGCTATATCCAACACATCTTTTAAAGCTGGGTCAATCTTTTGAAGAGCTGGCGTTCGGACTGTGTCATGCGGGGTGTAAGGAACAATGATGTCACGAATCATGTTATCAACGTACGATTCTGAACACGTTTCCTTTGGACAAGTAAATTGACAGTTACGGGCCACTCCTCGAAGGTCAGCAACCCAATCAGCATATGATTGCCCTGGCTTCATTGATGTTTTGTGAAACTGATATCTGGCTGCCAGAACATGGATCTTAGACACGAGATGCTCACTAAGTTTATCTGTTAGCTCTTTAAAAGTCTTTGCAGATAAGTCTTCTCCACCATACAGCTTCTGAAGAGTTTTAAAGTTATCTGCACCAATCCATGAAAGGAAGAATGCGCGCTTCTGTGTATCTTCTGAAACTCCACACGCCTCAAAATGCTGCTCTAGTTGCTTCAAGTAGGTATCCCAGTTTTCTTCTTTTTTGTAAGCCGGAAAAGGCTGGATAACTGACTTACCTGAACTCACAATTAAGTCACGCGTGTTTGTCTTCATCCAGGCTTTCTGATGCGCCAAAATCTGTGTCATCAACTCGCGTTCGGATTTTAAAATACCTTCCAACATTTCTTTGTGAATTGTTTTAACTTAGCCTTTAATAATCTTCCTTGAATTATCACTCTTGTAGTTCAAAAATTAGAAAAAGGTCCTCGTCGCCAATTGTCAAGAAGAGGTGAAAACGAAGGCTTCGTAATTCAGAATGAGGTTTTTTAATGTCAAAATAAGTATACATATGAATAAGATCAAAGTAAATGACAGGTACAGTAATAATTAATATTTGATTTAAGGTAACGATTACAACACTTATCCATGCCAAGACTGTAGAAGAACTAAGGCAAGTTACAAAAGAGGTATTTCAAATTTTTAAATTAAATGGCCTTGTACTCAACAAATCGAAGTGTTTGTTTGAGCAAAAAGCAGTTAAGTTTCTCTGTCACATCATAGGGCAAAAAGGTATATCAGCTGATCCTGAGAAAATATCCGCCATTTCCAGACTAAGAACACTAACCACTCGCAAGGAACTACAGCGAATACTCGGTAAATTTACGTATCTAAGTAAGTTTATTAAAAGAATTTCATCAATTACAGCTCCCCTTCGATCGTTGCACGCAAAGTCCACGCCCTGGCTTTGGTACACCCCACAAGAAACTGCATTTGAGAAAATGAAAATACTAATTACCGAGCCTCCAGTCCTAAGGCTATATGACGGTAACGCAGACGTAAAACTACAGGTTGATGCAAGTTCAACGGCTATCGGAGCTGTCTTGTTACAGGTAGATCAACCCGTTGCCTACGCTTCTAAGTCTCTAACAGAATGTCAATAACGGTACTCGTAGATGGAAAAAGAAGCCCTTGCCATCAAGTTTGGATGTGAGCAATTTCATCAATATGTTTGGTGAAAAGATTTAGTGGTCGAATCTGACCACAAGCCTCTAGAGACGATCTTCAAAAAGCCGCTTCATTCATCACAGGCGAGACTATTATGTATTCGTTTGAGTTTGTTAAACTACAATTAAAATGTAATATATAAGAAGGGTGACAAAATGGTCTCAGCAGATCTATTGAGTCATTACTGCATTAATGAACCTGTGGTCGAAGAGGAGACGGCATTAGAAATCCGAATGGTATTCGCTATATCCGATCAAGAACATAAACGGTTGAAGGAACTTACAAACAAAGATGAGACTTCCAGGAAGCTTACATCCTACATTCTTTGCGGGTGGCAATACAATAAAGAAAGCTTTCCATTGAATTTAGGGCCATACTGGACCTTCAAGGATGAATTATCCGTATATGAGGGATTAATTTACAAAGCCCACAAAGTTTGTATACCCATGCAGTTCAGGCCCGAAATGCTAAATTACATACATCGGGCACATTTTGGCTACGACAAATGCGTACGAAGAGCAAAAAACATTGTGTTTTGGCCACAAATGAATAAAGATATAGAAAATTACATCAGTAAATGCGCTTCATGCCAAGTTCAACGAATAAGTAACAACAAAGTAATCTCAGGAGAGACAGAAGTCGCAAAATACCCGTTTGAAATGGTAGGCTCAAATTTGTTTTTTCATAAAGGTAGTGAATACATCATAACAACGGACAGTTATTCACTCTTCCTTAAGTTTGGGGAACTTTAAGAAGCAAGCACTGCCAATGTGATTAAATTTCTTAAGAACATTTTTTCTACTAATGGGATTAATATGACGGTGGAGAGTGATAATGGTCTGTAATTTTTAAGTTCGGATTTCAAGCAATTTTCCACACAATAGAAACTTGAGCACAAAACCAGCTTATCATATCATCCAAAAGGGAATGGTTTGGCAGAGAGAGCTGTAAAAACCTCTGAAAATATACTCAAGAAATGTGATTACAACAACTCCGACCCTCAGCTTGGAATACTAAACTTCATGAATACACCGAGGGGAGCCTTGGAACCACCGGCCCAGAGGCTGTACTCAAGAAATCTCAGGTCAGTTATACCTTCTACTGTTTCAGCTCTTTTCTCTTCAGGTACACAACAACAAAATGTTGCAGAACTAATGAGAGAGATGCGTAACCGTCAAGCATGGTATGCCAATAAAGGAGCGAGCAAACATTGACCACTTCATGAAGGAGATCAAGTGTTAACAAGAATTAACAACAAAGAGTGGGAACCAGCAACGATTGATCAGAAATGCCATTCCAGGTCATATATTCTCAGAGATGATTTCGGGCGAAAGTTTCGCAGAAACTCAGCTAACATTAGACCAACACATGCAGTTATAAACTGGCGCCGGCGTTCCAACTTCTTCCCAGATTCCACTGATTCGGCGGATCCTGCAACATCGGCAGCAACAGCGGGCCATCCACGAGAGCAAGCTCTTTCAGCAATGAATCGAGAACAGAGGTCATCAGAGGTTCCACAGGATAACGCAACAGGAAAATGAGACTATTGATGAGTTGGTGGCGATGTTCGTCTTCAGGCGCAAAACTGCGCTTTTGAATCCCTTCTTGAAAGTTTCTTGCGTGATCAATTGATATTTCAGATCCGTAACGAGGAGCTCTGCACACATTGCTCTTCCAAGACATAACGCTCAGCAAAGCTATGAACACGTTTCAATCTATCGAACAAGCACAAAATATGCAGCTCAAATATTGGACGAGAATGAAAAAAATACCTACGTAAAGAAAACAACATATGCGAAAGAAAAAAAGTAATTCTTCTGTCGAAAATGTGGAGGAAAACACGTCTACCGTAGCTGCCCAGCATACAGCCATGTCTGCAAAAAGTGTACACGTAAACATCATATCGATAGCATGTGTAGTACCAGTGCACCTTCTGTCTCCAAACAAGATCAGTTCACTTCAAAGCACAATCAAACTAGGGAAGCCACCCCAGCTGTTTCACCAATGTTAGTTGTACGTAAAGACAATAAGATTCGTATATGTATTGATCCCACAGCAGTAAATAAAAATATTCGTCGTCGTCACCACCCAATGCAGTCAGTAGAAGAGATTGCAGCTCAGATTGCAGGCGCTAAATACTTCACAATTCTAGACTTTAAAAAAGGGTTTTGGCAAGTGCAGCATTCAGATGGAACTAAGAAGATTCTAACATTTGCGACTCCCTGGGGTAGGTATAGCTGCAAAAGTTTTCCACTAGGAGTTGCTTCAGGTCCAGAAGTCTTTCAGAACAAGGTCGAGTCAAAGCTTTCACACATCACCAATGTGAAAATCTCAGTAGACGAATCCTTATTGTTGAAGAGGTGAACACCTAGGCTTCGTAATTCAGAATGAGGGTTTTTAAGTCAAAATAAGTATACATATGAATAAGGTCAAAGTAAATGAAGGGTACAGCAATAATAAATTTTTTATTTAAGGTTACGATTACAATATCTCCTCCGCTACTATTACAAAGCATGTAAGCCTTCAGATTCCTTGAGAAACCTCACAGGTGGCACTTTAACTCGCATGGATCTTCTGTACTCGAGTAGAGCAGTTGATGGATCAGATCCAGTACGGGTGAAAGCGTGCTGACAAACTTTAGAAGAAGGTTGAGAGACTGGCTCCAATGGTTTCTGCTTCGGTTCCAATCCTTTATTGTCACGGGGATTTTCTCCATTGTTTTGCCTAAAAGATGAAGAAAATTTATGGATATTTAAATTAGAGTTACCTTCCATTGGCTCTTGTTTTGAACTTTGTGCAGTTTCTGAACTTCCAATGAAATTAAAGTCTGCTTCTGGTTGATGCTTGAGAAACCGTAATTAATTCTGATGACGTCTTACGTATCCTTCATCGGTTTGGATACCGTACATGTTACTACCTAAAACGCCACTAATTACTCCCTTGTACCACTTCTTCGATTTCTTAAATTGTCGGGCTAGCACCTTTTGATTAAGTTTTAACTTGGGTTTTTGTCTTGAAAAAGACATTTTATGTTGTTCCAGTAGAAAGCACGAAAGCAGGTTTCTATGTTGTCGTCCATGCAATAGCTCCGCTGGAGACTTTTGTGAATTTGGATTCGGAGTCGCTCTATATGTTGAGAGAAATACGTTAACTGCCACATCAGTATTCTTCTCCTCTTCGATAATCTTCTTAGAAGCTTCTTTAAAGGTTCTCACAAACCTCTAGGCCTGACCTTTAGACGTTGGATGAAACGGTGCTGTCCTCCAATGCTGTATTGAATGGTTGCGGCAAAGTTCTTCAAAAATCTAAGCGGTAAACTGCGTACCATTGTCCGCCACGATCATCTTTGGAAGTTCCTCGATGGTGAAAATCATCTGCAGATCTTTAATTGTGGACTCCGACGTCACCGAAGAAAGCGATACCACAAAAGGAAACTTGGAAAAAGAATCCACGCAAATCAGCCACATTTTGTTGCAGAATGGACCCGCGAAATCCAAATGGATCCCTTCCCAAGGACTTTCTGACGATTGCCAATTCACGTATCCTTTTTTTGGATTTGATGCTGATGCTTTGCATATGACACAGTTGGCTACTAATTTCTCGATCTTCTTGTTCATATCTGGAAACCAGATATACCGCCGTGCTAATTGCTTCATTCGTGAACAGCCCCTATGACCTTCGTGAATATACGTTAGGGCCCTGGACTGCAGGGCTTCCGGTATAACGATCATAATCTGAAGTCAAGAGAATGACGTTATTAAAAAAAAGACAGTGCTAGCTTACGGTCAAAAAATGGTTTCAATTCCTTTTCGATGTTTGACAGTTTAACAGGCCACCCGTTCTTGATATATGCGGAAACTTTTTTTAGTAACTTGTCATCAGCGGTGAAATTTCCAATAACCGCTGCATTCATTGGAGTGCTTTCCAAATCGTTCAAGATTAAAGTGCTGACCTTATGCAAGTTGTCATCTAGTTCGTGGAAAGAAACATCTGGGCCAACTGGAAGTCCTGACAGAGCATCGGCGTTGTCATGTTTGGCTGTAGGACGATACTTAATTTGGTAAGAATATGCCATTAAGGTTCAAGCCCAGTTTCGAAGACGTCGCATCGTCATTTCAGGAATCTGCTTGCTCGGATTGAATATCGCAGTCAGAAGCTTGTGATCCGTCTGCAGTTCGAAGATGCGGCCATACAAGTAGCAATGAAATTTCTTTACGCCGAAAATGACAATGCCTTCTTCTCTATTTGGCTATAAAGTTTCTGATGGCGGTACAACGTCTTGGAGACAAATGCAATCGGACGCTCTGTACCATCTGGATATTGATGGGAGACCACTGCTCCAATGCCATAGCTCGAAGCATCGGTTGCCAAAATGATTGGTAGAGAATCATCAAAATGCGCTTAGCAAGTTGCTTTTAGGATGCTGTCCTTCAAACTCTCGAAAGCTGTTTGTTGTTGCTTATGCCACACAAAATGTGCACCTTTTGCACGAAGTGCATTTAATGGACCCGCCACCTGCGAAAAGTTCGAAATAAATTGGTTATAGTAATTCAATTTACCAATAATTGCTTCCAATTCTTTCACATTCGTTGGTCTAGGAAAGTAGCGAATAGCGTCTTCGTGTTTTTCTGAGGGACTTATATCCTTAGAATTTAACGTCTGACCAAGATATTCGAGTTCTGTTACGGCGAATGTACACTTACGCTTGTTGCAACGAAATCCATTTGTCTCCAATCACTGTAGCACTTCTTTCAAAGTTTTCAGGTGCTCCTCTTCCGATATGCCAGCGATGACTATGTCGTTGATATAAATTCCAACAGGAAGATCCGCAAACAGTTGTTCCATTACTACTTGAAACTCACCTGGTGCGTTGCTCATACCGTACGGTAACCGATTGAACCGTAAGAAACCGAAAGGTGTGTTGATCGCCACATAATCTTTGGACGACTCGTCCAACTCGATCTGAAGATAAGCTTCTGATAAATCGATCTTGGTAAATAGTTTTCCTCCACGAAGCCTGTGAAACAAATCTCTGGGACGTGGAAGCGGATGCCGGTTGCATGCAATTTGTGGATTCACAGTTGTTTTAAAATTGCCACATATCCGGATTCCACCATTAGCCTTCTTGACAATCACTACCGGTGCGGCCCATTGGGTGCGCTGAACCCACGACAATATACCTTCAGACACCAAGCGATCCAGTTCTTTTTCGTTTCATCTAATAGCGCATATGGTATCTGACGATGACGTACAAACTTTGGCACCACACCCTCCTTGAATTCCAAGTGTGCTTGCCAAGCCCCGATGAAAAAAGTTTGGAATATTTCCCACATAAAGTTTCGATGCTGTTGAAGAGTGAAACATTAGACTTAATTTGTAAAATTGAATGTTGAAGCTTTAATCTGAAAGCTTTAAACCAATCTAGTCCCAAAATGTTAGCACCTGGGCCATTAACTACGAGCAAATTCACTTGATGTGTAGAATTTTTGGAATTTCCACTTCCCGTTCTCCTTTTAACTTGATTGGTGTTCCACCGTATGCTTGAAGACACTTGAATGTGGAAAAACACTTCGGTTGACCCAGTTGCCGGAATCTTTCTAGTCCAACCAGCGAACAAGATGCTCCTGTGTCGACCTGAAATCTCATCGGGCACTCATTAACAGCGACATCCACCATAATCCACGACTTTGATTCCGCCTTCAAAACCGAACATTCATTTGACTGAACTACCTCACTAAAATGAATTTGTTCAATGGAATTAGCTGTGTATTTACCGGCTGATTTATTTTTTTCTTTCCTATTATGTCGACCACTTCTATTCGATTGATGTTTTTTTCGTTTTTAATTTACCGTAGTCACTTCGTTTCCACTCATCATACAAACAGCCACTATGTGACCAGTTTCTTGCATTTAGTGCAAACAGTTGTATTGTGACGACAATCGCTTCTTTGGTGGTGAACGAAACAGCCGGGACAAGATTTTCTCGACGATTGTGATTGTAAATGCGACTGCAAAAAACTATTTTTAGAAGATAACAAATATACCTCTATCTCGTTGCTGTTCTCTTTGATTGCCGAACATGTTTTTTGCCTTGTTTCTAATGCAGTGGCTATATCCAACACATCTTTTAAAGCTCGGTCAATCTTTTGAAGAGCTTGCGTTCGGACTGTGTCATGCGGGGTGTAAAGAACAATGATGTCACGAATCATGTTATCAACGTACGATTCTGAACACGTTTCCTTTGGACAAGTAAATTGACAGTTACGGGCCACTCCTCGAAGGTCAGCAACCCAATCAGCATATGATTGCCCTGGCTTCATTGACGTTTTGTGAAACTGATATCTGGCTGCGAGAACATGGATCTTAGACACGAGATGCTCACTAAGCTTATCTGTTAGCTCTTTAAAAGTCTTTGCAGATAAGTCTTCTCCACCATACAGCTTCTGAAGAGTTTCAAAGTTATCTGCACCAATCCATGAAAGGAAGAATGCACGCTTCTGTGTATCTTCTGAAACTCCACACGCCTCAAAATGCTGCTCTAGTTGCTTCAAGTAGGTATCCCAGTTTTCTTCTTTTTTGTAAGCCGGAAAAGGCTGGATAACTGACTTACCTGAACTCACAATTAAGTCACGCGTGTTTGTCTTCATCCAGGCTTTCTGATGCGCCAAAATCTGTGTCATCAACTCGCGTTCGGATTTTAAAATACCTTCCAACATTTCTTTGTGAATTGTTTTAACTTAGCCTTTAATAATCTTCCTTGAATTATCACTCTTGTAGTTCAAAAATTAGAAAAAGGTCCTCGTCGCCAATTGTCAAGAAGAGGTGAAAACGAAGGCTTCGTAATTCAGAATGAGGTTTTTTAATGTCAAAATAAGTATACATATGAATAAGATCAAAGTAAATGACAGGTACAGTAATAATTAATATTTGATTTAAGGTAACGATTACAACACTTATCCATGCCAAGACTGTAGAAGAACTAAGGCAAGTTACAAAAGAGGTATTTCAAATTTTTAAATTAAATGGCCTTGTACTCAACAAATCGAAGTGTTTGTTTGAGCAAAAAGCAGTTAAGTTTCTCTGTCACATCATAGGGCAAAAAGGTATATCAGCTGATCCTGAGAAAATATCCGCCATTTCCAGACTAAGAACACTAACCACTCGCAAGGAACTACAGCGAATACTCGGTAAATTTACGTATCTAAGTAAGTTTATTAAAAGAATTTCATCAATTACAGCTCCCCTTCGATCGTTGCACGCAAAGTCCACGCCCTGGCTTTGGTACACCCCACAAGAAACTGCATTTGAGAAAATGAAAATACTAATTACCGAGCCTCCAGTCCTAAGGCTATATGACGGTAACGCAGACGTAAAACTACAGGTTGATGCAAGTTCAACGGCTATCGGAGCTGTCTTGTTACAGGTAGATCAACCCGTTGCCTACGCTTCTAAGTCTCTAACAGAATGTCAATAACGGTACTCGTAGATGGAAAAAGAAGCCCTTGCCATCAAGTTTGGATGTGAGCAATTTCATCAATATGTTTGGTGAAAAGATTTAGTGGTCGAATCTGACCACAAGCCTCTAGAGACGATCTTCAAAAAGCCGCTTCATTCATCACAGGCGAGACTATTATGTATTCGTTTGAGTTTGTTAAACTACAATTAAAATGTAATATATAAGAAGGGTGACAAAATGGTCTCAGCAGATCTATTGAGTCATTACTGCATTAATGAACCTGTGGTCGAAGAGGAGACGGCATTAGAAATCCGAATGGTATTCGCTATATCCGATCAAGAACATAAACGGTTGAAGGAACTTACAAACAAAGATGAGACTTCCAGGAAGCTTACATCCTACATTCTTTGCGGGTGGCAATACAATAAAGAAAGCTTTCCATTGAATTTAGGGCCATACTGGACCTTCAAGGATGAATTATCCGTATATGAGGGATTAATTTACAAAGCCCACAAAGTTTGTATACCCATGCAGTTCAGGCCCGAAATGCTAAATTACATACATCGGGCACATTTTGGCTACGACAAATGCGTACGAAGAGCAAAAAACATTGTGTTTTGGCCACAAATGAATAAAGATATAGAAAATTACATCAGTAAATGCGCTTCATGCCAAGTTCAACGAATAAGTAACAACAAAGTAATCTCAGGAGAGACAGAAGTCGCAAAATACCCGTTTGAAATGGTAGGCTCAAATTTGTTTTTTCATAAAGGTAGTGAATACATCATAACAACGGACAGTTATTCACTCTTCCTTAAGTTTGGGGAACTTTAAGAAGCAAGCACTGCCAATGTGATTAAATTTCTTAAGAACATTTTTTCTACTAATGGGATTAATATGACGGTGGAGAGTGATAATGGTCTGTAATTTTTAAGTTCGGATTTCAAGCAATTTTCCACACAATAGAAACTTGAGCACAAAACCAGCTTATCATATCATCCAAAAGGGAATGGTTTGGCAGAGAGAGCTGTAAAAACCTCTGAAAATATACTCAAGAAATGTGATTACAACAACTCCGACCCTCAGCTTGGAATACTAAACTTCATGAATACACCGAGGGGAGCCTTGGAACCACCGGCCCAGAGGCTGTACTCAAGAAATCTCAGGTCAGTTATACCTTCTACTGTTTCAGCTCTTTTCTCTTCAGGTACACAACAACAAAATGTTGCAGAACTAATGAGAGAGATGCGTAACCGTCAAGCATGGTATGCCAATAAAGGAGCGAGCAAACATTGACCACTTCATGAAGGAGATCAAGTGTTAACAAGAATTAACAACAAAGAGTGGGAACCAGCAACGATTGATCAGAAATGCCATTCCAGGTCATATATTCTCAGAGATGATTTCGGGCGAAAGTTTCGCAGAAACTCAGCTAACATTAGACCAACACATGCAGTTATAAACTGGCGCCGGCGTTCCAACTTCTTCCCAGATTCCACTGATTCGGCGGATCCTGCAACATCGGCAGCAACAGCGGGCCATCCACGAGAGCAAGCTCTTTCAGCAATGAATCGAGAACAGAGGTCATCAGAGGTTCCACAGGATAACGCAACAGGAAAATGAGACTATTGATGAGTTGGTGGCGATGTTCGTCTTCAGGCGCAAAACTGCGCTTTTGAATCCCTTCTTGAAAGTTTCTTGCGTGATCAATTGATATTTCAGATCCGTAACGAGGAGCTCTGCACACATTGCTCTTCCAAGACATAACGCTCAGCAAAGCTATGAACACGTTTCAATCTATCGAACAAGCACAAAATATGCAGCTCAAATATTGGACGAGAATGAAAAAAATACCTACGTAAAGAAAACAACATATGCGAAAGAAAAAAAGTAATTCTTCTGTCGAAAATGTGGAGGAAAACACGTCTACCGTAGCTGCCCAGCATACAGCCATGTCTGCAAAAAGTGTACACGTAAACATCATATCGATAGCATGTGTAGTACCAGTGCACCTTCTGTCTCCAAACAAGATCAGTTCACTTCAAAGCACAATCAAACTAGGGAAGCCACCCCAGCTGTTTCACCAATGTTAGTTGTACGTAAAGACAATAAGATTCGTATATGTATTGATCCCACAGCAGTAAATAAAAATATTCGTCGTCGTCACCACCCAATGCAGTCAGTAGAAGAGATTGCAGCTCAGATTGCAGGCGCTAAATACTTCACAATTCTAGACTTTAAAAAAGGGTTTTGGCAAGTGCAGCATTCAGATGGAACTAAGAAGATTCTAACATTTGCGACTCCCTGGGGTAGGTATAGCTGCAAAAGTTTTCCACTAGGAGTTGCTTCAGGTCCAGAAGTCTTTCAGAACAAGGTCGAGTCAAAGCTTTCACACATCACCAATGTGAAAATCTCAGTAGACGAATCCTTATTGTTGAAGAGGTGAACACCTAGGCTTCGTAATTCAGAATGAGGGTTTTTAAGTCAAAATAAGTATACATATGAATAAGGTCAAAGTAAATGAAGGGTACAGCAATAATAAATTTTTTATTTAAGGTTACGATTACAATATCTCCTCCGCTACTATTACAAAGCATGTAAGCCTTCAGATTCCTTGAGAAACCTCACAGGTGGCACTTTAACTCGCATGGATCTTCTGTACTCGAGTAGAGCAGTTGATGGATCAGATCCAGTACGGGTGAAAGCGTGCTGACAAACTTTAGAAGAAGGTTGAGAGACTGGCTCCAATGGTTTCTGCTTCGGTTCCAATCCTTTATTGTCACGGGGATTTTCTCCATTGTTTTGCCTAAAAGATGAAGAAAATTTATGGATATTTAAATTAGAGTTACCTTCCATTGGCTCTTGTTTTGAACTTTGTGCAGTTTCTGAACTTCCAATGAAATTAAAGTCTGCTTCTGGTTGATGCTTGAGAAACCGTAATTAATTCTGATGACGTCTTACGTATCCTTCATCGGTTTGGATACCGTACATGTTACTACCTAAAACGCCACTAATTACTCCCTTGTACCACTTCTTCGATTTCTTAAATTGTCGGGCTAGCACCTTTTGATTAAGTTTTAACTTGGGTTTTTGTCTTGAAAAAGACATTTTATGTTGTTCCAGTAGAAAGCACGAAAGCAGGTTTCTATGTTGTCGTCCATGCAATAGCTCCGCTGGAGACTTTTGTGAATTTGGATTCGGAGTCGCTCTATATGTTGAGAGAAATACGTTAACTGCCACATCAGTATTCTTCTCCTCTTCGATAATCTTCTTAGAAGCTTCTTTAAAGGTTCTCACAAACCTCTAGGCCTGACCTTTAGACGTTGGATGAAACGGTGCTGTCCTCCAATGCTGTATTGAATGGTTGCGGCAAAGTTCTTCAAAAATCTAAGCGGTAAACTGCGTACCATTGTCCGCCACGATCATCTTTGGAAGTTCCTCGATGGTGAAAATCATCTGCAGATCTTTAATTGTGGACTCCGACGTCACCGAAGAAAGCGATACCACAAAAGGAAACTTGGAAAAAGAATCCACGCAAATCAGCCACATTTTGTTGCAGAATGGACCCGCGAAATCCAAATGGATCCCTTCCCAAGGACTTTCTGACGATTGCCAATTCACGTATCCTTTTTTTGGATTTGATGCTGATGCTTTGCATATGACACAGTTGGCTACTAATTTCTCGATCTTCTTGTTCATATCTGGAAACCAGATATACCGCCGTGCTAATTGCTTCATTCGTGAACAGCCCCTATGACCTTCGTGAATATACGTTAGGGCCCTGGACTGCAGGGCTTCCGGTATAGCGATCATAATCTGAAGTCAAGAGAATGACGTTATTAAAAAAAAGACAGTGCTAGCTTACGGTCAAAAAATGGTTTCAATTCCTTTTCGATGTTTGACAGTTTAACAGGCCACCCGTTCTTGATATATGCGGAAACTTTTTTTAGTAACTTGTCATCAGCGGTGAAATTTCCAATAACCGCTGCATTCATTGGAGTGCTTTCCAAATCGTTCAAGATTAAAGTGCTGACCTTATGCAAGTTGTCATCTAGTTCGTGGAAAGAAACATCTGGGCCAACTGGAAGTCCTGACAGAGCATCGGCGTTGTCATGTTTGGCTGTAGGACGATACTTAATTTGGTAAGAATATGCCATTAAGGTTCAAGCCCAGTTTCGAAGACGTCGCATCGTCATTTCAGGAATCTGCTTGCTCGGATTGAATATCGCAGTCAGAAGCTTGTGATCCGTCTGCAGTTCGAAGATGCGGCCATACAAGTAGCAATGAAATTTCTTTACGCCGAAAATGACAATGCCTTCTTCTCTATTTGGCTATAAAGTTTCTGATGGCGGTACAACGTCTTGGAGACAAATGCAATCGGACGCTCTGTACCATCTGGATATTGATGGGAGACCACTGCTCCAATGCCATAGCTCGAAGCATCGGTTGCCAAAATGATTGGTAGAGAATCATCAAAATGCGCTTAGCAAGTTGCTTTTAGGATGCTGTCCTTCAAACTCTCGAAAGCTGTTTGTTGTTGCTTATGCCACACAAAATGTGCACCTTTTGCACGAAGTGCATTTAATGGACCCGCCACCTGCGAAAAGTTCGAAATAAATTGGTTATAGTAATTCAATTTACCAATAATTGCTTCCAATTCTTTCACATTCGTTGGTCTAGGAAAGTAGCGAATAGCGTCTTCGTGTTTTTCTGAGGGACTTATATCCTTAGAATTTAACGTCTGACCAAGATATTCGAGTTCTGTTACGGCGAATGTACACTTACGCTTGTTGCAACGAAATCCATTTGTCTCCAATCACTGTAGCACTTCTTTCAAAGTTTTCAGGTGCTCCTCTTCCGATATGCCAGCGATGACTATGTCGTTGATATAAATTCCAACAGGAAGATCCGCAAACAGTTGTTCCATTACTACTTGAAACTCACCTGGTGCGTTGCTCATACCGTACGGTAACCGATTGAACCGTAAGAAACCGAAAGGTGTGTTGATCGCCACATAATCTTTGGACGACTCGTCCAACTCGATCTGAAGATAAGCTTCTGATAAATCGATCTTGGTAAATAGTTTTCCTCCACGAAGCCTGTGAAACAAATCTCTGGGACGTGGAAGCGGATGCCGGTTGCATGCAATTTGTGGATTCACAGTTGTTTTAAAATTGCCACATATCCGGATTCCACCATTAGCCTTCTTGACAATCACTACCGGTGCGGCCCATTGGGTGCGCTGAACCCACGACAATATACCTTCAGACACCAAGCGATCCAGTTCTTTTTCGTTTCATCTAATAGCGCATATGGTATCTGACGATGACGTACAAACTTTGGCACCACACCCTCCTTGAATTCCAAGTGTGCTTGCCAAGCCCCGATGAAAAAAGTTTGGAATATTTCCCACATAAAGTTTCGATGCTGTTGAAGAGTGAAACATTAGACTTAATTTGTAAAATTGAATGTTGAAGCTTTAATCTGAAAGCTTTAAACCAATCTAGTCCCAAAATGTTAGCACCTGGGCCATTAACTACGAGCAAATTCACTTGATGTGTAGAATTTTTGGAATTTCCACTTCCCGTTCTCCTTTTAACTTGATTGGTGTTCCACCGTATGCTTGAAGACACTTGAATGTGGAAAAACACTTCGGTTGACCCAGTTGCCGGAATCTTTCTAGTCCAACCAGCGAACAAGATGCTCCTGTGTCGACCTGAAATCTCATCGGGCACTCATTAACAGCGACATCCACCATAATCCACGACTTTGATTCCGCCTTCAAAACCGAACATTCATTTGACTGAACTACCTCACTAAAATGAATTTGTTCAATGGAATTAGCTGTGTATTTACCGGCTGATTTATTTTTTTCTTTCCTATTATGTCGACCACTTCTATTCGATTGATGTTTTTTTCGTTTTTAATTTACCGTAGTCACTTCGTTTCCACTCATCATACAAACAGCCACTATGTGACCAGTTTCTTGCATTTAGTGCAAACAGTTGTATTGTGACGACAATCGCTTCTTTGGTGGTGAACGAAACAGCCGGGACAAGATTTTCTCGACGATTGTGATTGTAAATGCGACTGCAAAAAACTATTTTTAGAAGATAACAAATATACCTCTATCTCGTTGCTGTTCTCTTTGATTGCCGAACATGTTTTTTGCCTTGTTTCTAATGCAGTGGCTATATCCAACACATCTTTTAAAGCTCGGTCAATCTTTTGAAGAGCTTGCGTTCGGACTGTGTCATGCGGGGTGTAAAGAACAATGATGTCACGAATCATGTTATCAACGTACGATTCTGAACACGTTTCCTTTGGACAAGTAAATTGACAGTTACGGGCCACTCCTCGAAGGTCAGCAACCCAATCAGCATATGATTGCCCTGGCTTCATTGACGTTTTGTGAAACTGATATCTGGCTGCGAGAACATGGATCTTAGACACGAGATGCTCACTAAGCTTATCTGTTAGCTCTTTAAAAGTCTTTGCAGATAAGTCTTCTCCACCATACAGCTTCTGAAGAGTTTCAAAGTTATCTGCACCAATCCATGAAAGGAAGAATGCACGCTTCTGTGTATCTTCTGAAACTCCACACGCCTCAAAATGCTGCTCCAGTTGCTTCAAGTAGGTCTTCCAGTTTTCTTCTTTTCTGTAAGCCGGAAAAGGCTGGATAACTGACATACCTGAACTCACAACTGAGTCACACGTGTTTGTCTTCATCCAGGCTTTCTGATCCGGCAAAATCTTTGTCATTAACTCGCGTTCGGATTTTAAAATACCTTCCAACGTTTCTTTGTCCATTGTTTTAACTTAGCCTTTGATAATTTTCCTTGAATTATCACTCTTGTAGTTCAAAAATTAGAAAAAGGTCCTCGTCGCCAATTGTGAGGAATAGGTGAAAACCAAGGCTTCGTAACTCAGAATAAGGTTTTTTAATGTCAAAATAAGTATACATATGAATAAGATCAAAGTTAATGACAGGTACAGTAAAAATTAATATTTGATTTAAGGTTACGATTACAACACTTATCCATGCCAAGACTGTAGAAGAACTAAGGCAAGTTACAAAAGAGGTATTTCAAATTCTTAAACTAAATGGCCTTGTACTCAACAAATCGAAGTGTGCGTTTGAGCAAAATGCAGTTAAGTTTCTCTGTCACATCATAAGGCAAAAAGGTATGTCAGATCCTGAGAAAATATTCGCCATTTCCAGACTAAGAACACTAACCAATCGCAAGAAACTACAGCGAATACTCGGTAAATTTACGTATCTAAGTAAGTTTATTAAAAGAATTTCATCAATTACAGCTCCCCTACGATCGTTGCACGCAAAGTCCACGCCCTGGCTTTGGTACACCCCACAAGAAACTGCATTTGAGAAAATGAAAATACTAATTACCGAGCCTCCAGTCTTAAGGCTATATGACGTTAACGCAGACGTAAAACTACAGGTTGATGCAAGTTCAACGGCACTCGGAGCTGTCTTGTTACAGGAAGATCAACCCGTTACCTACGCTTCTAAATCTCTAACAGAATGTCAACAACGGTACTCGTAGATGGAAAAAGAAGCCTTTGTTATCAAGTTTGGATGTGAGCAATTTCATCAATATGTTTGGGGAAAAGATTTAGTGGTCGAATCTGACTACAAGCCTCTGGAGACGATCTTCAAAAAGCCGCTTCATTCATCACAGGCCAGACTATTATGTATTCGTTTGAGTTTGTTAAACTACAATTAAAATGTTATATATAAGAAGGGTGACAAAATGGTCTTAGCAGATCTATTGAGTCGTGACTGCATTAATGAACCTGTGGTCGAATAGGAGACGGCATTAGAAATCCAAATGGTACTCGCTATATCCGATCAAGAACATAAACGGTTGAAGGAACTTACAAACAAAGATGAGACTCTCAGGAAGCTTACATCCTACATTATTTGCGGGTGGCAATACAATAAAGAAAGCCTTCCATTGAATTTAAGGCCGTACTGGACCTTCAAGGATGAATTATCCGTGTATGAGGGATTAATTTACAAAGCCCACAAAGTTTTTATACCCATGCAGTTCAGGCCCGAAATGCTAAATTACATACATCGGGGACATTTTGGCTACGACAAATGCGTACGAAGAGCAAAAAACATTGTGTTTTGGCCACAAATGAATAAAGATATAGAAAATTACATCAGTAAAGTACTAATGGGATTAATATGACGGTGGAGAGTGATAATGGTCCGTAATTTTTAAAATCGGATTTCAAGCAATTTTCCACACAATAGAAATTTGAGCACGAAACCAGCTCATCATATCATCCAAAAGGAAATGGTTTGGCAGAGAGAGCTGTAAAGACCTCTGAAAATATACTCAAGAAATGTGATTACAACAACTCCGACCCTCAGCTTGGAGTACTTAACTTCATGAATACACCGAGGGGAGCCTTGGAACCACCGGCCCAGAGACTGTACTCAAGAAATCTCAGGTCAGTTATACCTTCTACTGTTTCAGCTCTTTTATCTTCAGGTGCACAACAACAAAGTGTTGCAGAACTAATGAGAGAGATGCGTAACCATCAAGCATGGTATGCGAATAAAGGAGCGAGCAAACATCGGCCAACAAGAATTAACAACAAAGAGTGGGAACCAGCAACGATTGATCAGAAATTCCATTCCAGGTCATATATTCTCAAAGATGGTTTCGGGAGAACATTACACCAACACATGCAGTTATAAACTGGCGCCAGCGTTCCAACTTCTTCCCAGATTAAACTGATTCGGCGGAATCGGCAGCAACAGCTGGCCGACCACTTGAGCAAGCTTCCTTACCACTGAATCGAGAACAGAGGTCATCAGAGGTTCCACAGAGTCCAGGTCATTTGTCTTTTGAACGGCAACAGTACCCTGTCTCGTCAAATGCTTCTACGAATAAAGTTCCAAAGACAATGAAATATGGAAGTGATAAAACCACCAGAGCGACTTTCCTATTGAGATTAAGAAGAGATATGAGAGATCGGTATAATCATACCCTTATCGTGACGTAGACAACTGACAGGACGCGCATCAGTGCGCATCAGTGTATGACGTTTGAACACTCATTGTATTACCTACATATTAATAAACCACAGATTGAATTATAATATTCTTTTATTTTACTTTACAACGCCAAACACCCTAGACTTGTTGCTTACATCTCATTCCGATAAATACACCAATGATGTATAATCGTCTCTAGGCACGTCGGACCATTGTGGATTACAAACATTATTCTCTCCGTAATGAGAAATTTTGTTCCGAATAGGGCTTAAAGTATTAAACCAAAGTAGGATTCATGGTTTGAAGTGAATTGTAAGGTGAGTTACAAAGCCAATCCTTCTGAAGGAAACCGGAATAAGTTCAAACAAGCAAGACCGACCTGTAATGCCCATATTCAAAGAACCATGTTTTTATTTGAAGAAAAAGTAAGGCAAAAAATAGTACAATGTCCCAAAGGTAGTAAAATTTTTGGTCATTTGTTAGGAATATACGGAACTCAACTTCATCCTCGTTTCCGACGCTCGTCGACAATGACACTCTTGTAGTAAGCTCTCTGGCAAAGGCTGACTTATTAACAACACAGTTTGCTGCCCACTCGACACTACCACAGGGTGACATGACTCCTGTTCTTGTGAGCGTAAATGGTGTTTTGGGACAAATCTCCTTTCGCACTCGATTAGTTGCAAGAGTTCTACAGGATCTCGATATACACAAATCCGCTGGCGAAGATAGTATCTCTACCATAGTTGTGAGGAGGTGTTCTTCTACGCTTCTACGCTGGGAAAACCACTGCGTAAGCTTTTTCATCTGTCCCATTCTTCAGGTCTCTTTCCAAGTGGATGGAAAACAGCATTTGTCCAGCCCGTTCCAAAAAAAGGCGTATCTTCATCTCTCTCAAACTACCGACCAATTGCTTTAAGGTCCCTTCTTTAAAAGGTCATGGAAATTCTGATAAACTTTCAGATTGAGAAATATCTTGAGAAACGAGAACCTCTTAATGACCGGCAGTACGCTTTTCGTAGAAATATGTCCACTTATGATATGATGGTATATCACACCGAACAGTGGAACCAATCCTTATATCATTTTGGAGAAAGTAAGATTAATTTTATATTAATTAAGAGATTATGTGCGTTTTTTGTTTTAAAAAATTAAAAAATTTATTTTATTTATTTATACAAAAGCATTTGATAGGGTGTGGCATGAGGCTGTCTTATCGAAAATGCGTGCAATTGGTATCAATCAAATTCTTCGATGGATTCAAAACTTCCTTTCGGATCGTTTAATTTGCGTTGTTAAGGATGATTGTATAGTGAAAGACTATTCTATTATTAATGATATCTTGTCTTATACTTCTAATCCACTAAATAGTTTTGCTGACGATAGCACTCTCAGCTTCTCATATTCGCTTCCAGATTCACATCCATGTTCTTCGGATGTGGCACTGCAACGGAAGCGTATCTTAAGTTCATTGAATTATGATCTTGACAGAATTGTATATTGGGGAATTACCATCCGTGTGGAATTTCATGCTTCAAAAACTCAAAATTGTCTGCTATCAATAGAGCATAACCTACCCCATACCCACTGTCCATGAATTGCACTCATCTCAAGGAAACTGAACAGCTTTGCTGTCTAAGTATGTGTATTACAAACCATTTTTTTGCGGAACGGTCACATATTTGACGTCGCCAAAAATGTCGCAAAATGCTTAGGTTTTCTAATTCCATGTAAGAAATATTTTTCCCCTTCCGATCTTGCTACATTATGCAAGGCACACATTCGCCCGAAGCTTGACTATAATTCCCATATCTGGGCAGGTGCTCCTGTCACTCACTTGCACCTTATGGATAGGATTCAAAAATGAGCCTTAGAACTTAAAGGTGAAAGAACAATTACCGAAACATTTGTTCCATTTGAACATCGTCATCATGTCTCTTGCTTCACTTTGTTTTATCGCCTATTTGTATAAACAGTGCTCCAGCAAAATTGCCAGTTGCATTCTTCTCCTGAAACAATTTCATTGAAACACCCGCACTGCAAAGGAATGCACATCGATTCACCCTCGAGGATAATTTCGGAGATAATATTGAGTATAGTAGTCCAGTCGTTATAGTAAGTTAACCTCGGAATTCGAGATACACAGCTGTAAGTCTGTAAATACTTGTATATTGACACCCTTTAAGTTGTCTCAAAACCTACATATGGTAGGGTATACGCAACTATTAAATTTCAAGGTCAAAGGTCACAAAAATCGGTTCAACATTGTAGAATACAAAATTATCTACAAATTTTGCTTAAAATTTGTTTTATTCGGTGAACCGTTTTCGAGAAAGAAAGCGGAGAGCACGCGGTCACAGCATCACTTCAGGCCAACCGGTGCCTCCGGTCGAAAACGCGCCATATATAGTTGATGAACTATCGATAAATCAATGATAATAAATATTTGGCAATTTTTATTAACTATTATATTATATTTTATCATTTTTTTCCTAACCTATCCACTTTTTACTCAGTATTAATTTATTTAACAACACTACTTAACTGCACATGTAGTTGCAGAGTTGTTAATGAAAATATAGGAAGTATATAATTAATATTAATAACTTTTTACATGATGAAAAAAAAAAAACAACAAATAAATTAGGAATTAATCTTTTTATTAAAAAATATAATTTAATACATTTATTTTTATGAAAAGTAAAAAAGTCGAATAAAGGCTACAAAAACTACAATTTATAGCTTTAATCATCTTCTTCCTCTTAATCGTCGACTTCCGGCTGCTGGTAAATTTCAAACTGGTCTTCATTATCGTTCTCCAGGACATCTGTCTCAAGTTCTTCCATGATTTCGGGGTCAAAGGTTCCATCTTCGGTAATGTTGCTCTGATATGGTAGAGCATTGAGACAAGCTTGCCCATTACATTGGCCACAAGCTAAAGAGCATTGCAAGCCCACTTTCTTGCATCCGCATCGTGAACCACAGCCACTCTTGCAGTTGCAGACAATTTTATTTAGCAAATCTTCTGGAGTAGGTGGTGAAATTGTTATGATAGGCTCCAGAAAATCGTTTCGCATTGCCCAACCCAATACCTGGGGTTCAAGACCATGCCCTAACCAAGTTTGAACTTGATAATATACACGTTTGAAATGTTGATGAGCAGCTGCACTTGTTGGTGGAATATTTGAAAGCTGCACAGGTTTACTAAGTTTTGTAGACTTGACGTAATTAATATAACGAAGATGATTGAGACTTTTCACAAATTTTGGAGCATTATAGACTGTGAATTGAGCATCATTATTATTTTCGATGTTATTGAAAATCTCTAACGTGGTTTTTGGAACTTAATTATCTTGACGAGGTTTCTCAAGATTCGTTGATGATGATGATTTAGTTGAAAAGTTTGTAAAGAAAGCAGCATGGTACTTCGCTTCAGCAGCGATCAAATCATACTGTAAAATTATACGACTTTTCACCAATATTCCGAAATCATCTTCACGTTCTTCTGCTTTTTTGATAACAGCATCTTTCAACTCAAGAGTACTCACATTTTTTATCTTTCCCTTGTATTTTTCTCTTTTATTTTTCTCTGCAGCCTCATCAGCAACTTCGCCACAAAATAAACATTGATTCTTAAAACCAAACACTTCACCTGGTATTTTACGGAGTACTAATGGAGAAGTTATAGTTTCTCCTTCTTCTTATTTTGCGTTTTGCTGCTTGGATACAGTTTTTACTAATGTTAACACTTCGGCACTTTTCATGCACTTTAACAGAGGTAACTGATTTTAAATAATCAATTTTTTAGTCGTTTCGTTCGACACTTGCAGTTTGTAGCGATTTCATACCGCGCACTACTTCAGAAAGCGATTCACCTCCCGAATCTGACTTATTACATAGAAAACACAAATAGTTCTTGAAATTGTACGTCCGTAGTTACCAAGATACGATTCAAACTGAAATAAAGAGAAGACTTTCGTAACTATACAATACAATTGAACATCTGTCCCTACTGGCTATAAATAGAAAGGTCCGTAGTGTATAATAGGGGCCGTATAATTCCCAGGTATAAATTTGACGTAGTGGAAAGATTTTAAAATTTACAGATTTTAAAGAAGATGCACTTAATGATTTTTTATTTAAAATGTCATTAGCGTAAATGGGAATATAATTATATTATGATTTAAGTTTTTCCCTAACTATTTTTCAATTTTAGGAAACGGTTATTAGTATTATTGAATAGATATAGATTTAATGCATGAAGAAAATGATAAAATATAATAAAATAGTTAATAAAAATTAACAAATATTCATAATCATTGATTTATCGATAGACATCAACTATATATGTCGTGTTTTCGACCGGAGGCACCGGTTGACCTGAAGTGATGCTGTGACCGCGCGCTCTCCGCCCACTATCTTGAAAACGGTTCACGGTATACAAAATTGTTTTCAACAAAATTTGGAGAGAATTTTGTATTCATTATTGACAATATTGATAATAATTACAAATAGCAAAAAACCCATAAGAAATGAGATATTTACAAAAAAGCGCAAAGAACCGATTGTTGTGACCTTTGACATTGAAATTTAATAGTTGCGTACACCCTACCATATGTAGGTTTTGAGATAACTTTAAGGGTGTCAATATACAAGTATTTACAGACTAATAGCTGGGTATCTCGAATTCCGAGATTCTTACCTAATTTAAGCTTAAATGACTGGACAATAGGGACTCTTTTTTTAGCCGCTCTACAAGAATGTGGCTCGATTTTCCCCCATTGTGACTTACAAGCATTCCAAACCAATGAGCATCGGTATCTCCTCTGATCTTCTATCCAACTTTCTTTAAAACGCCCGCACTGTGTTAATTCATGTTAAGGGTTCTAATAACCCCTTGAGTGCACGCATATTATAAAAAATAAATCTTCAATATCCTTGTATAAACCATGCATAGTGTGATGATTATGCAGCAAACAAAAATAAAGAGGTATCGCCATCTGATTAAGATCTTACGTTTCAACATGAGTTGGGGTTAAAACTTAATAGATACAGCATTTAATGTTAATTTCCACGCCACCATCTCTAGCTAATACACTTAAATCCATCATAAAAAAGTAATGATTCTTTATGAATCTGTGGGTTCAATGGGGGAATATTTTACATTTACATAAATAAAGCCTTAAAAGGAATACCGCTGACCCGTGTGGAAGCCAAAAGGGCCTTTTTTGCTGCTGGTTATTTTGCCTCTAAAATACTCAGTAGTTTGGCGGACACACTTTGGATATGTTATGTTTTCTCCGAAAATATTTCTGTTAAAAATTAATATTTTATAGTAATGTTTTCTTTATATAATTGTAACAGTAATCAAAGAGTGCCGATCTGCCTCCCATTGGCAGCGCACGCCTGTGAAGTTCGTCTCCTGTCCAAGGCACATCAAGGCACATTTTCAAAAAAAGTTCAAATTGGAGATTTGAAAAGTATTGAATTTAGATATTCGTACGGGTTGGTTATGTTTACAATGTTTGTTTTTCATAATGGTAGGTATTGACAACCCTGCTCTTCAGACAGTCAGCCAACCTAACAATAATACTAACCGTTAATGAAAATCACATGCACATTGCACGTCTTATTTAATTTTTATATATCATTTGAGAGGTTAGCTTTGTTTAAGCCATTTTAAGAAGTCTTTATAAAAAGTATCCATTGTAAAAAAAAAACTAAAAGTAAGTATATATAACAAATGTATTTCTTTTACATAATTAAAATTTCTTACAGGAATTTTTCAACCCATCAACTATAATAAAACTTTGAATTTATCCAACCTGGTTTTGTTTCTATGGGGCTACAAAATCTGAAAGGGTTGCACTTAACGCAACATTTTACAAAATTCTTTTATGGTGTCATCTTTAACAAATAAAGAGGCAATATGCTTAGCAGAACACCGCTTGCCACCCATGCAAACCAGCCTGTTGGACCGACACAGCGCCAATAAATGCTACAAAAGTGTATAACTGCAAAGCGTGTAGCGCTGTGTGACAACCCAAAATCTGGTTCTTGGTTCCATTATAATTGTGTAGGCGTTGATAGTCTCGTCGCTCTTCGTTCCTGGATGTGTGCAACGTGTACCAAAGCTGATGCTGAAGTTGTATTACCATCTGCACCCGCAGCCAAGTCGTTTAACAGAAGGCCATTAGTGGCATTCTATATTATCAAGTCTTTGAAGTCATCAACCAACAGACATCTTCAACTGGAACTGCAAAAGTTAGACAAAGAAAAACGTTTAGCTGAAAAAAAGGACAAAAGCGATCGCGAGTACATCAACAAAAAGTACCAAATTCTGAGTCTAATAGAGGATGCTAAATCCGATTCAGAGGAAGAAGACGATGGGCATTCTAGCGTGTTTGTCAGAGCGAGACCCTTAAACTGGCTCAAAGATGCTAGATCTAACATACATAGCACTAATTTAAAGGAGGCAAACACCAGTGAACCACATAGGAACAAATTACATCCTAATCAGAGTACAACTGCAGAAGATAATCAAAGAAAACGGCATTAAAATGGTTTGCTTGAACCAACAAATGGCCGAACACCTGAATTAAACTTTATAACTTTCAATTTACCTAATTTGACGGAAGTACACAAAGAACAACGCCAACAACAGCCTATACATTTCAAGGGCCACCACAGCTCAACAATCGTGACTACGATTTTCACCAGCGTCTGCAATCAACTTACCCGCAAGATAACTCTTCACTCATCGATTTACCATCTACAGCTACGTATGGTGATGCTAATATTCCATTTATCACGTGAAACAATGTAACGGTCCATCATTCGTTAGCTAAAGAGCTGATAAGTTTTTGCGGAGATCCTGATGAATGGCCTATTTTTATTAGAAGTTTTAAGAGAATCACGTTTTTATGCGCATTCTCCAGTAAGGAAAACCTAATGCGTCTCCAGCAGGCACTTAAAGGTAAGGCTTTAGAATCTGTTAAAAGTTTGCTGGCCCAGCCAGATTGTGTTCCTCGATTGATTTGCACACTTAAAATGTTATTTGGAAGACCAGAATTTATAATTGAAGCACTGGTGAACAAGATACACGCCACTCCTTCACCGAAGGCTGATAAACTGGACAGTATTGTTTATTTCGCAATCACAGTCCAAAATCTTTGTGGTACCAGAGAAGCATCTGGGTGTACTCTTTACTTTAGCAACCCTACCTAGCTAACAGAACTTGCGGACAAGCTACCTCCAGCTATTCGCCTGAATTGGGCTATTTACACTCAGACCATCCTTTTCGATAATCATACATTGTCTCATTTTAGCAAATGGCTTTACAAAATGGCTGAAGCTGTAAATCGGGTCAGTTTTCCGAGTACATTGACGAGAATAAATATACTTCAATGGAACGCATTTGTCGTATTTGCAGTGGGCAGTGTATATTGATTTAAAATTGTAAACAGTTTCAAAACTTAATTTAAGCGCCAACGTTTTCTGCATAATGACTAGAGTTCCAAAATGAAAATTCGCAGACTGAGACCAAGAAGCTTGATGAGGAAGATATCTCGCACGCTTAACATTAAAGGCATGGCGGGCGTCCCCATTACGTTTGCGGTGGACTACAAACGAACATCGACGCGAAAAGGACACTGAAGTTAAAATCTTAAAATATTAGGTATTTCTTTGAAAAAAAAAGGTATACGATAGAAATAGCACATACGCTTAAAAGTCTTCATTTGCCTCTGCAATCAGTAGACAAGAAAAAACTCCAAAAACAATTTGATCAACTGAAAGGTCCACCAATAACTTCCTTTGTCAGTCAAAGGCCTCAGTCATCCTCATCAACATTAATAACTGGAAGCTAGGTTTACTTTTGAGGTACAAAGAGTATGATGTTGGTCAACCTGTTGCCACCAAAACACGTCTGAGCTGGGCTATCCATGGCTGCTTGAAGAATAATCCACAAGAGGAAGTGACACCCACCCATAACTGCAATTTTCATGTTTGCAAGTGCGAAAAATGTGACGAAGACGATGGAAAGATCTTGTGAAGCAGTTTCTGTGCTACGAAAACCTAGGAATGTCTAAGCCAGAAATCACGTTAATATCGGTGGAAGAAGAGTGTGCCATAGCATTATTAAAGGAGCTTACTCGTCGAAAGGAAGGGTACTTCGAAACGGCACTTCTAAGGAGAAGAGATGACATCGAGCTTCCGGATAATTTTGAAATGGCCCATAATCGTTTTTAAAGCCTACGAAAACGGATGGCATGAGATCCAGAGCTAGCAGAAGTTCTTCAAAACAAAATTCAATATTATCTCTCAAAAGGTATGCCCAAAAGCTGTCCCCACAAGAAACAATTAAGAAGTATCAGTGTTTGTGGTACCTACCTGTCACCAACCCGAATAAGCCTGGGAAATTGCGAATTGCTTGGGACGCTACAGCCACAAGTAAGAGGAATGTCTCTGAATTCATTTCTGCTGAAAGGTCCGGATCAGATAACTAGTTTAGTATCAGTTCCTTATAAGTTCAGAGAAAGGAACTTTGCTCTCTATGGAGACATCATGGAGATGTTCCATCAAGTAAAGATTCGACTCGAAGATCAATATTCCCAGCTATTTTTGTGGTGCGACAAGGAAGACGAATACCCTGAGACCTACACAATGACTGTCATGACGTTTGGTGCAACTTGTTCACCCGCTTGTGCCCAGTACCATATACTAACTAATAATAAAGACAGGCCGCTTCATAAAAGAAAAAAGGAACCGATTTGAGGTTGCCTCCACCTTTTTCTTTCCTTCCTTTTCCATTCTTTCTTCTATGAAGCGGCCTGTCTTTATTATTAGTTGGTCTATCCCAGTACGTTAAAAATTAAAACGCGAAAGAGTACGCAGAAATCTACCCTGCGGCTGTAAAGGACATCCTTGACAACCACTATGCCGACGACTTGCTCGTTAGTGTCGATACTCAAGGAAAATATCCAATTTGTTCACAGCCAAGTCGGTTTTTATATTATGTATCGAACTACGCAGAGGTAGTGACGGCTCTCCAATCGAATTGCACTGATAAGATGAATCTAAACAAGGAAGCGGAACAGATATCAGAGAAAGTGTTAGGTATGTGGTGGTGCACCTCCACTGACATGTTTATCTTCAAACCAACATCCAAGCCTAATTTTCATCCATTATTTCTAGAAAAAGCATCTACTAAGTGAGATGTATGGGGCTGTTGATGACCATATTTGACCCTTTGGGACAGATCGCTTTTTTTAATGAACCTAAAAGTCCTCTTTCAGGAGATCTGGAGATCAGGCATTGGCTGCGATGAAGAACTTCAAGATCAACAACATCATAATTGGATTATCTGGACTCGCATCTTGCCCGAGTTCGAAAATTTTCATATACCTAGATGCTACATTACTAAAAAGTTTGAAAGGCCACCTGTACTGCAACTCCACATACTTGTTGAAGCTAGCGAGTCCGGTAATGCAGCTGTAGCGTGTGTGAGATGTTCACATGAGTGTTCTGTCGAGGTCTCTCTGATTAGAGCGAAAACACGAGTGGCTCCATTAAAAAGTCTGTCAATACCAAGGTTGGGGCTTCAAGCGGTTACTTTTGGTGCTCGACTTGCTAGATCAGTCATTCAATCACATTCCTTATCCTTCAACAGCAAAGGTTTTAGGTCTGATTCGAAAAATGTTCTTTCCTTTCGTGGCTTCGCTCAGACCATCGACATTATAAACAGTTTGTGGCTTTTCGTGTTAGCGAGATTCTAGAGCTTTCTGATGTGTGCGAGTGGTGGTTGGTCCTAACCAAAGAAAATATTGCTGATGAAGCCAAAAAATGAACTAAGATTCCAGAATTCTGTTCATCCAGCCGATGGTTTGTCGGCAAATCGTTCTTACTTCGGCCTCCAGAAAGTTGGCCAATCGAAAAGTAGCAGCCACATAACACTCCCGAGGAACTAAAGGGCCAATACGTAGCCCTGTATATGTTTTATAAAGAAACTTTATTCACTACGGATCGGTTTTCAAAATGGAAAAAACTTCTTCGATGCTGTGCCTTCCTTCCACGGTTTATTAAAAAGTCACAGTCAAGAGCAAAAAAAATCAAAGCTGTGGAGCAAAAATTTCATGATGGGTATAGCTCCATCAATAATACTCTCCTTTCATGCAATAACATCGCAGCTCTCCAAGAGCAGTTGTCATTAATGCAGTTGTAGGCAAACAATTACGATAATGACTACATTCTCTTAAAAACACAGTTGGATGCATTTGCCAGGCAGAACATATCTGGAGATTTGGTTCTCCATGGGATTCCATACACAGAGAATGAAAGCGTTAATGAAATCTTTCATAAACTTATAGCTCTGTGCTAGGCCTACCACCGTCGATGCCCCTACACATCTTTTGAATAACACCTGTCACCAAATCAACTAGCTCTCCTATCATTGTGAAACTCCCACAAACAATCATAAAAAGACAATAGTTAACCGCTGCTGCAGTATTTTTCAAAACAAAAAATCGCTCTATCCCTCTTGCTGATCTTGGTTTTGATAGCAATAAGTTTATGAGAATATATGAGAGCTTGACTAAACAAAATCACTTCTTGTTTAAAAAGGCTAACGAATTCAGGAGAAACAAATACTTACACTCCGTGTTCACAAGAGATGGAAGAGTGTATATTAAATTCTTCCCTGCAAGTCCCCCGCTTTATATCAATAACGTTATTTCGTTGGAGTTTGATTGCTGTAATGAGTTGCGAGAAAAAAACCAAACCACTTCGTCGACGCCTGGTGATGCTGTTGATGTTGATGATGCTGCTGCTGCTGTCGATGAAAATTTGATTTGAGTATATTTTATTCTCATTTGATATTTTATTTTATGCAAAGTCTCACTTTGAGATCTATTTTCTCATTTAACTAATTAGTTAGTATTTTTTTTTCTTTTTCTCTATATTTACAAATATATATTCATATTTTAAACTAGTGTTGCCAATTTGAGATAATTAAAACATAATACTCTTTGATTCTTTGCTTTGAATTTATTTTTGATTGGAATTGTTAATATAATTTGTATGTGTTTTCATTTATTAATTTAATTAATTAAGTTGTACAACATAATTTCATGTTTTGATTTCTCTTTGCGTTGCTCACAACATTATGAATTAATAATTTATATCTACTTATATATTTATTATATTAGCTATGTTTTCCTATATTCTCCTTCTTACCTTTAGCTGCCACCATGGAGCCTGACATTATAAGAAGTGTTTTCAATGCTATGTGTAGTTTTCACAACGGGTTAAATGTCTGTCACTTAAACGCTGGTAGCTTGAGGTCAAAGTATACTGTCTTGCACCTTATGCTCGGTACTTCGAGGATGGATGTTGTTATGGTTTCGGAATCCTGGCTGAACTCTTATGTTTCAACAAGACTTGTCTCAATTCCAGGCTTTTCCTTGTTTCGCAATGACCGGATGGATAGGGTTGGTGGGGGTGTTTGTTTGTATGTTAGAGAACACCTGCGGGCTAAAAATATTTATTCGTCTTCACTATCTCCTATTGAATTTCTATGTGTTGAAGTTAAAACGATTTTGAAAAGTGTCTGCTGGTGAATCAGCTGTCATCAAAGTCAACTCAGATTTAAGGGCAGCAACGGACCGTGATGACATTAGCATTATGGTGATGCTTGATTTCTCTAAATCCTTTGATAGTATTGCCCAATCAATTCTTCTGCAAAAACTCAAAACCAAATTTCATTACTCCCATTCTGCTCTTGAAATAATTCTTAACTAACTAAGAAACCGTTTAATTACAGGACAAACCGATAACTGAACCTCTAGTCCTTATCTTGTCAATAAAGGCGTCCCTCAGGGATCTGTTTTAGGAACAATCTTGTTTAGTGAGTACATTAACGATCTGCCTGATGTTATTGCAAATAGCCAAGTACATATATATGCAGATGATGTTGCTTTGTACCTATCAAGAAAACCTGGTCTATTGGAAGATTGCATCACCAGACTTAATGAGGATTTGTGTTCTATTCATATGTGGGCTGAATCGAATAAAATTCTGTTAAATCCAACTAAGTCACTCGGTATATAGTATGTTCAAGACGGAATATTTCCTTGCATGACGTTCCCAAGCTTGATTTAAATGGCATTACTTTGCATTATGTTGAACAAGTTAAATATCTAGGATTTTTTATTAATAGAAAAATGAGTTGTTGTGATGCGACGTCAGATACAATTAATAAAGTTCACCGTGGATTACGTGCGTTAAGAATATTATCGAACTTATTGCTGCCGACTATAAATCACACTTGGTAAAATCTTTACTAATGCCATTCTTTTCCTACAATTGTTTGGTATATCCTTGTATAGATTATGAATGTAAACGGAAGATTAACGTTGCATTCAATGACTGTCTACGATACATTCATGGCTTCCCAAGATATACGAGTGTTTCGCATTTTAAAACTTCACTGTTGGGAATGAACTTGGATGATTTTTACGGGTATAAGTCGGTTCTGAAACTTCATGACATAATCCATTATGGTTGTCCCGAGTATTTACATGAAAATCTTATTTTTTTGCAATCGCCCAGAGGACTTAAATTAGTTATGCCGCGTTTTACACACACTGTAGGAGAGCACTCTTATTTTGTCAATGCAATTAAGATGTGGAATAATCTTCCACATCAGTTGCAAAGAATCATATCGTCTTGGGGATTTCGGGAGGAGCTGCTCAAACACATATCGAGAAGAACTTAGGTTTATCTTTACTTTTTCATGAATAAATTAATTATTATTCTTTAACTTTTAACTTTTTCTATTTATTTCTACCAAAACTGTTTATCTATGAATTTGTCAAATAAAATATTCTTTTACACATCTAGCTTTTAACTTAAAAATTAGCTAGTACTCATTTTCAAATGTAATTCAAATTTTTGTTATTTATTTATGTGTTGATCTGCCGTCGTGCTTCGGCCTCCTTATATTGAATGTTGAAGCGCTGACGTGATGCGGCCTCTTCCTTTATCGGTAGAAATATATTAAAGAACACTCGTATCCAACTTTTTATTTGTGAAAGAGTTTTTTATTATTTATTCAGGTATTGTTCTTAATTTTTTTTTGTTCTCGTTTTATTTTGCTTAAGGTTACAGCTTAAATTTTATCACATTAAAAATCCGAACACTTCCGAGTATAACAAAAAAGAGAATGAATCAGAAGAAAGATGTCAGCAAATTGTAACAGAGGCCGCGACAGCATGTGAAGTTGAATGCGGTTGAGTATACATCACTCACATCGATAACTTGCACAGAGATGTGCAAGACTTGGTGATGCATACTCTCGTTCGTAGATGGCTTAAACATTAACGGCCCCCTTGGCATATGGTGCCAAAAAATTTAATTGCGAAAGTGTTATAGAATTCAAAATCATCCAAAGTTTAACTGATCATAATAATTGTGGAAATAATTTTACATAAATAATTAGAAAATTAAAGTGTATCTTCAAATTTAATTAATTAAAATAAGATATTAATTAGTATGCATTTGCATACATATATATTTCTAATAGATATTGGCAAAGGAAAGATTTACCAAACTTTTGATATCATTCATAAATTTTTTTTTTTTTTATACAAATGTGCCTTGGATATGGTACTCAAGAATGAAAAGAAAATATAACGGTGGAGGTACAAGTTTAAAGATACTTCATCTAAAGACATAGTTTTTAAAATTTGTTATCAAATTATAATATACATAATTATATCGATTGTATGGAAGTTCATTTTAAGCTTGGTTCAGTCATTTATCGGGAAACGACAAAGTTTAACTATAGGTCGAGTAAGTTCACCCAATTATTTTTTTATGGTTGCCACGCGCACCCTGCCTTCGGAGCCAGGAAACACTTTTACAATACGTCCCATGCACCAATCGGTGGATGGTAAATTTTCTTTTTTTATAATGACGAAATCACCGATTTTAAAATCTTTAGTAGCGTAATGCCATTTTGTTCTTTTATGAAGTTCCTTGATAAAATATATTCTTCCTACCAGCGTTTGCTAAACTGCTGTTGAATTGATTTAAGCTTTTCCCACCGCTTTATCAGTGAAAGAGAGTTTTCTTCGTGAAACTGTTCAGGGAAGGTTAAAAGTGGATGTCCAGTCAGAAAATGCCCGGGAGTTAATGCTAACAAATCAGTAGGTTGATTTGACATCGGAGATATAGGTCGTGAGTTCAAACATGCCTCTATGCGGGTTAATAATGTAGCAAATTCCTCAAAGGTAAATGGAGTCTGAAGGCCGACTTTACGAAAATGATTTTTGAAACTCTTTACCAAAGCCCACCCATATGGGGGGCACCTGGTGGAATAAAATTCCATTCTAAACCTTGAACACCGTATTTAGCAAGAGTTATTTCCGAAAGCGATGAAAGAAGCTTTTTAAAATCTCTTTTTAACATTGCATCAGCACCAACGAAATTGGTTCCATGATCTGGGTAGACTGCGGGAGACCCCTTCTTGCAACAAATTTTGCAAATGCAGCTAGGAAAACTGCAGAGGAGAGATCACTTGCTGCCTCCAGATGTATGGCTTTTGTTGAAATGCATACGAAAAGGCAGGCATATCCTTTGGTCAAACGACAGTTTCTACCACTGAAGCTTCTGATAGTGAATGTTCCCGCGAAATCGATTCCAGTATGGGTAAAGGCAGGAGAAAAGTTACAGCGCTCATCAGGAAGGGCTGCCATTAATTGCTGACCGAAATGTTTTTATGGATTGAGCAAGGTTTGCACTTATAAATGCGTAATTTTACTAGAGTTTTTAGTTTAGGCAACCAATAAACTTGTCGTATCACCCTTATTATTAAAGCGTTTCCCCCGTGAAGTGTGAGTGCATGAACGAAATCGACTAACAGTTCTGTAAATTTCGCTCGATAAGGTAAGATGATAGGATGACGTTCACTGAATGAAAGATTTGCGTTTGACAATCTCCCGTTGACTCGTAGAAATTTATTGGCGTCTAAGGTAGGATTCAGTGACAAAATGGTACTATTAAGACTTATTTTACGTTTGGTTGATAAAGATTGAAATTCATTGAAGAAAAACGATTGCTGACAAAGAGAGATGAGGCGGCGTTGCACGAACTGGATTTCAAGTTGCGTAATACGGAAAGAGTCATTAAAAAAATGGGTTCAAATTTGCCTGGATACTTTATACGAATAAAGCGGTAAATATAAGATACAACTCTTAATGCTCGTGGTAAGGAAGAAAATCGGGTCAGAATGTCAACCGGAGTGGTTAAGGTAGTAAAAGTTAAAACTGGTTTCACCTCTAGGACTTCGCATTTTGGTTCAATAGGAAAGGTTGTTGGCCACTGGGATTGAGGTGTACTCAGCCGCGGCGGACCTTTCCACCACAGATCGCTATCCTTCAAATTCGCTGGTGTAAGACCTCTCGTAGCCAGGTCTGCTGGGTTATCACAAGATTTCACGTGGTTCCAGTTTCGGTTACCAACGTTTGCTAAGACTACTGAAGAGTCGGTCTAGAAAAATATTTGATACAATTCAACCGGGATTTGAGGAAGATAAGTTTTGACTAGTCTCGAGAGGAGAAGAGCCCCACAGAGTTCTTAACGAGGTAGCGAGATCGATTTTACTGGAGCAACTTTGGACTTTGCGCATACTAGATGCGAACTTGTATCTCCGTTTGCGTGTGAGACTCGTACATACAAGGCAGCGGCATACGCCTGTTTGGAGGAATCACAAAACCCATGAAACTGTACTTGCGAAGAAGGTGTCAATTCAGTCCACTTGGGTATTTTAATTAACTGAATTTCATTGAAATTTTCGACAAAGGATTTCCATTTTTGGAAAGTGTTGGCTTCAACGAGCTGATCCCACTTAGTTTCTTCGATCCAGATTCTCTGCATGAGAATTTTTGCTATTACAATAATAGGGGCTAACCAGCCAGCGGGATCAAAAAGCTTAGATATTTCTGAAAAAACTTCGCGTTTGGTAGGTGTGCTCGAAAACTTAATTGGTTGAGTGGTAAAATAGAAAAAGTCCTCTTTAGCGTTCCAGTATACAGGCAGTCATTCAGACTAATGCCACTGGAAGTGGGGTTTGAAGCGTTGAAAACTACTCGTACTTTGGTTGAGTGGTTCTCTGGTTTAATAACCGCGTGATGAGGTAGATAGTATGCAGTCATATTATTGATATTTCTTTGAAAAGGGGTAATTTACGCATATGGTTCAGCGTATATAGTTCAGCGTGAATATTTGGATTTGAGCTCAGGTTTCTTTTGAAGATTGCGTTCGGTTCTACAAAATTGTTGCATTGCACTTTTCCTTGAGTTTCCAAAATGTATGGACTCAAAATCTGGTTTAAAAGGAAGTATGACAACATATCTACCATCCGGACGTCTATAAGTAGTTTTTTCATTAAGATCTTCACAGAATTTATCTGATTCAGAAGTTAAGTGTTTTCGGTCAGAAAGTTCTTCCAACTCCCACAATTTTTTGATTCGGTTATCGAGGGATTCCTCCTCCACGATACGTGTACTATATGTTTGGACTGAGGTAGGGATCGGCCCTGACAGAATCCAACCGAAGATTGTTTGTTGGGCTAAAAGCGAGTTTGCTACTTTTCTAACTCCTTTTCGAATAATACTTGGGTAGAAATCTGCTCCAATAAGCAAATCAACTTGTGAGGATCGATGACAGGTCGAGACAGGTAAACAAAGACCGGCTAGATGTTCAACATCATTTAGGGAGAAAGACATACTGGGCAAATTATTTGAAAGTTTTTTAAGTATGATTTATATTTAAGAGACGAGTATTTGGAGTACTTGATTGGTAGCCTTGGGGTACAAATGGTTGGTGAGTTGTGTTTAAGTTACTAAACATGGGTTGCGATGGTTTTGACAAATGAAGCAGAGAATGATGTCGTCTGTTACATGTACTGCAGCTGTATTTGCTGGAACAATTAGTCAGAGTATGGTTCACCGACAAGCAATTGATACACATATTGTTGGTTTTTATAAATTTTATTCTCGTTAACACAGGCATTTTGTGGAATTGTTGACATTGGCGCATATAATGTTTCCCTGAGCAAACCTGACATTTAAATTCTTGTGTTTTTGTGAGAAAAAGATTAATACGATTTTGGTTCCGAGTTGGATATTTAACGGGAGCGTTACTGGTGATCTTTGGACTAGTTTTTGATTGGTTTGACAAAGTGGTTGATGAAATAGTATCTGATATGGAAGCGGTTGCTTAAGAACTTTTCCATTGCTTCCCATTTGGGAATTTCAGTTGGTTTGGAAAGAGATTGTTCCCACATAGCGAGTGTGGTTGGAGGTAAACGATTAGAACAAACGAAGATAAGGATTGGATCCCAATTATCAGTACCTATACCTTGGACTTCAAGAACTGACTTACAGTCGTTGATACTTCTTTGAAGAATTCTTATAGCGGAAGATGCTTCTACTTTAAAACCAGGAAGATTGAATAATATTTTTAACTGATTATTAACCAAAATCCTCTTGTAATTATACTGAGAACGCAATGCTTCCCAGGCCAAAGCAAAACTGGCGTTGTTCAAGGGAAATTTTCTTATAATTTAATAAGCCTCACCCTTAGTCTTGGCTATTAAATGTTAAATGAAATAGTTTTTCAACCGTTTCAAGTTTTGGATGGTTGTAATAGACCGCTTGAAACATATCGCGGAATGAAGGCCATGATACGTAATCGCCTCCGAGTACTTCAGTATCACAAGGCCGCAACTTTAAACACTGGGACCCAGTAGACTTTTCAGGTGGTGTGTTATCTGATTGACGAGGAGGTGAAGGAGGAAGCTTTGGTTCTTTGTTTTGTAATTTCGTTTGAAGTTCCAAAAAGAGATCTAGGCAAGCTATATACGTTTCATTTTAACTAAAGTATTTTTTCTCAATGTTCTCAAGATCCTCCTTTTCCTCCGTGTCATTGGATTGTGAAGACAACTGAATGTATTTCATGTAACTTGATTTTGTGTCAGACCATAAGCACTTGAGTTCTTCCTTGCGAGCTTCTAGTGTTGCTATCGTATGTGTTTTTTCTGATATTTCCTTTGCGGAGGCAAAGTATTTGACCAGTTGATCAGCACAAAGGATGAAGGTGTCTAATGAAGACATTATGCTACACTAAGCCCAAACGAGCGGTTTTAATACAGGTAAGGACGAAGCGAACAAACGTTTTAAAGGTTTTTTTTTTTTTATTTGTGTCTCGAACTATCCCAATAGGTAGCGGGGAAAGTGAGCTATATTACTGTCCAAATTGGTTTTGGAACAGTTATGTAAAGTCCTGAATAAAAAAAGGAAAAGTTTTAAAAAAACTGTGTTTTTAAAATTTCCTTGAACTATCCCAATAGGTAGCGGGGATAGTGAGCTAGATTACTGTCCAAATTGGTTTTGGAACAGTAATGTAAAGTCCTGAATAGAAAAAAGAAAAGTTTTGAAAAAACTGTGTTTTTAAAATTTCCTCGAACTATCCCAATAGGTAGCGGGGATAGTGAGCTAGATTACTGTCCCAATTGGTTTTGGAACAGTAATGTAAGGTCCTGAATAAAAAAAAAGAAAAGTTTTGTAAAAACTGTGTTTTTAAAATGTCCTCGAACTATCCCAATAGGTAGCGGGATAGTGAGCTATATTACTGTCCAAATTGGTTTTGGAACAGTAATGTAAATCCTGAATAAAAAAAAGAAAAAAGTTTTGAAAAAACTGTATTTTAAATTTTCTCGAGGTATCCCAATTGGTAGCGGGGATAGTGAGCTATATTACTGTCCAAATTGGTTTTGGAATAGTAATGTAAAGTCCTGAAAAAAAAAGAAAAGTTTTGAAAAAACTGTGTTTTTAAAATTTCCTCGAACTATCCCAATAGGTAGCGGGGATAGTGAGCTATATTACTGTCCAAATTGGTTTTGGAACAGTAATGTAAATCCTGAATAAAAAAAAGAAAAGTTTTGAAAAAACTGTATTTTAAATTTTCTTCGAACTATCCCAATAGGTAGCGGGGATTTTGAGCTATATTACTGTCCAAATTGGTCTTGGAAGAGTAATGTAAAGTCCTGAATAAAAAGAAAGAAAAGTTTTGAAAAAATTGTGTTTTTAAAATTTCCTCGAACTATCCCAATAGGTAGCGGGGATAGTGAGCTAGATTACTGTCCAAATTGTTTTTGGAACAGTAATGTTAAGTCCTGAATACAAAAGAAAAGTTTTGAAAAAACTGTATTTTAAATTTTCTCGAACTATCCCAATATGTAGCGGGGATAGTCAGCTTTATTACTGTCCAAATTGGTTTTGGAACAGTAATGTAAATCCTGAATAAAAAACAGGAAAAGTTTTTCTACTCCGAAAGCAAAAAAATGAAAGTATCAACACTTTTTTTTTCTTTCAAAATGTAGGACAAAGAAGAGAGAATAGAAAAAAATTAAGTTCTTACTTCACTTGGTCTTGAAACTATGCACATAATATACATAATATGGATGTATATAAGAAATTTCACAATAATGTCACCTATATATTTTCCTTTTCTTTCCAGAGTTTTCCACCAAACAGGCAATCAGAATTCAATTTTAAATTATTAGGCTAAATGTAAAATTTCCATTTATAATCATTATTTATTAAATAGCAAATTTAGGATATCAAAAAGTTAGCCATATCATCCATTACCTTGTATGCATATGTATGTGTCGATGTGGTGGTGCAGCAAATTGCGTTGACGACGGCCGGCGATGCTATTACTTTGTGGCGTAGCTTGTGGCAAGTGCCCTTATGTGGTCTGGCTATTCGACTGACTTCCAACCAAATTGTAAGGACGACAGGATGGTATAGCACGTTGTGTCGACGAGGACGACACGGTCGACACGACGCCGTTAATGTAGGCAGCAAGTGGCAGGTAGCTTAAATGTGGTCTGGCTCTGGCTGTCTGTCTTTCGTCCAAAAAATTATGAGGACGAAAGGATGGTGATGGCACGTTGTTCGATGACACGGTCGACAATTGATGAGTCTGAACGTATTGCAATCGTGAATTGCGTGTATTGGTGTTGGCGGTAGCAAAGCACGTTGTCGTCTCAAAATGACGATGACGATACCGACGTGGCGGCAGCAATGGATAAAAGTTTAGGTTGCTTTTTTTTTGGTTTTTTGTCGCTGGTTGTTCAGATCCGGCTCGATGTGGCCAAATGTTGATCTGCCGTCGTGCTTTGGCTTCCTTATGTTGAATGTTGAAGCGCAGACGTGATGCGGAGTGTCGTTTTGCCTACCATCGGCAGCGCAAGCGCTGTGTGTCGTCGGCGTCGAAAATCCCTCGTCTTGTCAAACTGTGTTTTCTGTTTTATTTTTACACCCCATAAAGTTGTGTCTTACATTATTACAAGATATATAAATAAATAAATAACATTACCTTCAATAGTCCAATAAAATATTATCGTAACGCTCGCGCGGAATATAGATCAGTGCCAGTGTTCTTAGTTGATAATAGTACATACTAAATGCAACAACAAAAATCGGCCGCTACCACCTGCGAATAATTAGTTTAAAAAAAAAAAAATAATAGCCCCAACCACCAAACCCAAATCTAAAACAAAAGCACAGTAGCTAATCCAACAACAAAATCCGCTATCAGTGCGCGCAAGAAAAATTCAGTGTCGTTGTCATCTGTGGATTAGCATCGAGTGGTTCCTTTCTTCTTCCCTTCCCCCTTCTACACACACAGCCTATCAAGGTTTCAATTGTTATATTCAAATGTGTACACACGCATTGAAGTATCAATTGAAATCATGATAGTAGATGAATGTATTAGTAGTTGCATGTAAGTTTCCAGGGGCGGATTAGGAACATATTAATATGAAGGCATAATTACTCATGTTGGTGTGTTTTTTATGAAGTCTTTTTGGTGATTGATGTGCAACTATTATAGAATAGTCGTTCGTTATTGGTTTTCACTATATGTTTGTTTATCGTAATGACAGGTAACTTTAGAGTCGATTACAGCAACATTCGGGGGCTTAGGAAGAATTTCTATGCCGCGTATATCCACACTGCTACGTACAGGCCAGCTGTTTTGGCACTAAGTGAAACCCAAATAGGTGATAATTCTGATCCGTTAGAATTTAACCTACACGGGTACAGCTTAGCCGTATACGTTAGAAATGACGTTGCTTACCAGCTTCTACCACAATATGGTCAGTGTTCAAACACAGACTTCAATTTCATGTGGTTTAAATTCACCGTACAAAAGCACGTCATCCATACATGTTTTATTTATAGAAGCCCAAATCTGGACAGTAACTCGACTTTTATCGAATTCGATGCACTGTCTGACTCCATCCAAAGAATTGTTTCCCTTTAACCTCGCACTGAAATCGTTGTTACGGGCGATTTCAATGTATACAATTCTTCGTGGCTTCGATATTCTGGTCAGACAACACCCGAAGGAAGGTATGCTGAGTTCTTCGCTGAGTCAAACAACTTGACTCAGCTTGTCGACGAGCCAACACGAATCCCTGACATTGCAGGTCATTCCGCATACACCCTAGACTTGTTTCTTACCTCTCATCCTGATAAATACACGATAAATGTATTATCGCCCCTAGGCACGTCGGATCATTGTATCATATCAGCAATTTTCTCGTGTTCCAATAGTACAGTTAAAGAAAACATCCCTAAGAGAACCGTATGGCGATACGAGAAGGCCAACTGGGACGGTCTCAATGATTTCTTCAGAAACTTTAACTGGTCACTATGCTTCCTCGATAGTGACGTAGACTCCAGCGCTGATATGATAACAAACATTATTCTCTGCGGGATGAGACATTTTGTTCCGAATAGAACAAAAAATATCAAACCAAAAGAGAATTCATGGTTCGACTTGAGCTGCAAAGAGGCTATCAAGGAGAGAGAAGTAAGCTTCCGATGTTATAAAGCCAACCCTTCTGAGGAAAACCGGAAAAAGTTCAAACAAGCTAGAAAGACCTGTAATGCTCACATTCAAAGAACCAAATTTTTGCATGAACAAAAAAGAAGGCAAAAAATACTACAATGTCCCAGTGGTAGTAAAAATTTTTGGTCATTCGTAAAAAATGGACGTAACTCTACCACGTCTTCGGTTCCGACACTCGTTGAAAATAACACTCCTGTGGTAAGCTCCCAAGCGAAAGTTGATTTATTTGCAGCAAAGTTTGCTGCTAATTCAACGCTACCCCAGTGTGATATGACTCCTCCTGTACTTGAGAACGTGAATGGTTTTATGGGACAAATCTTCTTTCGCACTCGTACAGTTGCAAGAGTACTAAAAGATCTCAACATACACAAATCCGCTGGCCCGGATAGTATTTCTCCCATAGCTCTGAAGAGGTGTGCTTCCACGCTGGCAAAACCACTGCGTAAGCTTTTCCATCTTTTCTATTCTACAGGTCTCTTCCCGAGTGGATGGAAAACAGCATTTGTCCAGCCCATCCCAAAAAAAGGCGTATCTTCATCCCCCTCAAATTACCGACCAATTGTACTGACTTCCCTTCTTTCCAAGGTCATGGAAACTCTGATAAACTTTCAGATCAAGAAATATCTTGAGAAACGGAAACTTCTTAATGACCGGCAGTACGGTTTTCGTAGCAATAGGTCCACTGGTGATATGATGGTATATCTCACCGAACAGTGGAACAAATCTTTACATCGTTTTGGAGAAAGTAAGATTATTGCACTTGATATTTCTAAGGCATTTGATAGAGTTTGGCATGAAGCTCTTTTATCGAAAATGCGTGCATTTGGCATCGATGAACCCCTCCTTCGATGGATTAGAAATTACCTTTCGGACCGTTCAATTCGCGTTGTTTTGGACGGTTTTCAGTCTGCTACCCACAAAATAAATGTTGGTGTGCCCCAAGGCTCCGTTCTGTCTCCGACTCTCTTTTTAATCTTTATAAATGATCTCTTGTCTAATACTTCTAATCCACTAAATTGTTTTGCTGACGACAGTACTCTCAGCTTTTCATACTCGTTTCCAGATTCACATCCATGTCCTTCGGATGTGGAACTGCAACGAAATCGTATGATAAGCTCATTAAATTCCGATCTTGACAGCATTGTCCAATGGGGAATCATCAACCGCGTGGAATTTAATGCTTCAAAAACTCAATGCTGTCTTCTGTCGTTAAAGCATAACCTACCCCCTATGCCACTGTCCATGAGTGGCACTTGCATTGAGGAAACAGATCAGGCGTTCTAGGTATGTGCATCACAAATCATCTTCTGTGGAACGATCACATATTTGACGTCGCCAAAAATGCCGCAAATTGCTTAGGTTTCCTAAATCGATGCAAGAAATATTTTTCCCCTTCTGATCTGGCTATAATCTACAAGGCATTCATTCGCCCGAAGCTAGAGTACAATTCTCATATCTGGGCAGGTGCTCCTGTCACTCACTTGCGCCTCCTGGATAGGATTCAAAAAAAGAGCCTTAAAATTGATAGGTGAAAGAACCATTACCGAAACATTTGTTTCACTTGAACATCGTCGTAATGTTTCTTGTCTAACCTTGTTTTATCGCTACTTCCACAAACAGTGAATCAGCAGAAAGATGTCAACAAATTGGGACAGAGGCCGGATCTGCCACGTCAGCATGTGAAGTTGAATGGGGTTGAGTATACATCACTCACATCGATAACTTGCACATAGATGTGCAAGACTTAGTGATGCATACTCTCGTTCGTAGATGGCGTGAACATTATGAGATTAATCTCGAAGTACAATGTTAAATATTATTCAGAAAAAAAATGAAAAAAAAAAAATTAAAAAGATCGAAGGTGAAGTGAATTTTGTCTGAACATTTAGTACCAACGGAACAACAGCTCATGGATCTCAAGGTTATGAAACAAACAACAAGGACTATTGGACCTCTCACTCTATCAGAACTACGACAAGCAGAGGCTATACTACTGAAGGAAGTTCAGCTTGCAGCATATCATGATGAAATTGTGTGGTTATCCAGAAACGAACCGGTGAGTAAGTCAAGCTTTATTTCAATTTCTTATTTCAAGCTTTATTTCAATTAACTCTAATAGTACTGATGTAAATAATATATTAGTAGTCAAATTGGTTTCTAAATTAAAAAAAGAATGTTATTATTAAGAATAAATATAGTAATAAAAATAATTTAACTTCAAAGATCTTTGGTCATGATAATAATACTAAAATTTATATTAATGAATCTCTTAACAGTGAGACAAGACATCTCTTCAGGGCTGCACAGATAGCTAAAAAAGAAAAATTGTAAATATGTTTGGCTTAAAAACGGGAGAGTACTCATGCGCAAGAAGGAAAACGATAAATACGTTATTATTAATTCGGAGGAAGACCTCCTAACACTTACTTAATATGCAAGATCCACAATTAAGTTTTTCATGTATTCCTTCTTTAAATTGTGCAGATGTTGACTCTTATAATCTCGTTTTTGACCAGAAATATTTAAATAATTTTCTTATCATTCACCAAAATATTAGAAGCATGCGAACAAATTTTGATTGCTTTCTTGCAAATTTAAATGCTTTTGTCAATAAGCCGGAGTTAATTTTTTTGTCAGAAACATGGATTTTTGAAGAAGAAAATAGTCTCTTTAATATAGATGGGTATGATTTTATATCTTGTTGCAATAATGAATATGCTGCAGGCGGCGTTGCCGCTTTTGTAAAAAATGGATTTGTTGTGGAAACTATCTGTTACAATTTGCAAAGCTGTGATGTGTTAAAAAGAAAAATTAATGATAAAAAGTTGAGTTTATTCTGTGTTTATAGATTTCATAAATCAACTTATGACGTGTTTTTTAAGGAATTAGAAAATCTGTTATCAAGTGAGTCATCTAACAATATTATTTTATTGGGTGACATTAATATTGACATTTTACAAAATTCTATTCAAGTAGATAATTATTTCTTTTTACTATCTTCTTATGGCTTAGAATCATGTGTGAACAGACCTACTCGCATTTCTGGTTCTTCTATAACTTGTCTTGATCATATAATGGTGCGTTATTCCAATTCCCATGAAATTCTCTTCAGCAGCTCTGTTCTAGATTTACGAATAACCGATCATTGTATGACTTCTTTGAGCTTGGATTTTGCTTCAATTCATGGCTTAACTAATAACCCTCCTTGTTCTCCTTTTTTTAAAACCGACTTCGTGGCACTCAATAATTTACTCCTTTTTGAATGCTGGGAAAATGTATACAGTGAAAGTGATCCCTCTCGCTCTTACTTCAATTTTATTGATATTCTTTATAAACATGAACAGCAATGTTCTAAAAAAATATCAAAAAGGAATAATAAAAATAAAAAACTGAAACCTTGGATAAGTTTCGATTTAATTAACAAAATAAAAGCTAAAAATAACCTTTATAGAAAGAAATTAAAGCATCCTTTAAATAGTAGAATTTGCTCTGCTTATAAAGACTTATGTAAAGAGATTTCTAAAGATGTTGTCTATTGTAAAAATAATTTTTATGCTAACAAATTTCATGAGTTCAAAGGCGATTCAAGAACGGAATGGAAATTGGTAAATAATATACTTAACAGATCAACTCAAACCGAACAAATAATAAGCTTAAACATCAATGGAAATATTTTAACCAATCGCAATGATTTGGCTGATATATTTAATGACTACTTTGCGTCTATCGGTACAAAAGTTGTGTCAGATAGTCATACTGCCTTTACGAATTGCGAGTGTTTAGCTTATGAATCGTCATCCGCTCAAAGCTTCTTTTTTAATCCCATAACGTCTTTTGAGCTGTATATAATTATTATCTCCCTCAAAAATTCAAATCGTCAAACTTCTAACTGCTTCTCTAACAATTTCGTTAAAAAGATAGCTTTGAATATTTGTGATGTCCTATGTTATATTTTTAATAATAGCATTCTCAGTGGTGTTTTCCCTAATGATATAAAACAAGCGGAAGTGATACCTTTATTCAAGAAAGGAGACAAGACATCATTGAACAACTATAGGCCGATCTCCTTACTATCGGTTTTCTCTAAAATTTTTGAAAAAGCAGTAAAAAACAGAATGGTCGATTATTTGGAAAAAAATAATTTTTTTAGTAAGTCGCAATTCGGCTTTCGTAGTGGTTTATCAACTAAAGGAGCCCTTTTAAACTTCTGTTCAAATATGTATGAAGGTTTTAATAATAAGAATCTTACTGCTGCTCTCTTTATAGACATAACTAAGGCTTTTGATACTGTTGATCATAAAATACTTTTAGATAAACTTTACAGATGTGGTTTTAGGGGTGATATGCATAAATGGTTCAGTTCGTATTTGTCTGATAAAGGACAAAAAGTCAAAATTAATGATGCTTTAAGCTCCACTATTACTGTACCTGTAGCAGTGCCTCAAGGTTCAATACTTGGTCCGATCCTCTTCTTAATTTTTATTAACTCACTCTTTTTACAAAAATATCGTAGCAAGGTTAATGCGTTTGCTGATGACATGGCATGTTCTTTTCAAAGTGATTCTCCTCTTAATCTTTATGCTGATAGAAATCATGATGGGGAAATTGTAAGCCACTGGTTCCAAATGCATAAATTGGTAATTAGTGATAAAACTAAAATTATGTTTTTTGATCTAACTGGTAAGGAAATTGACCAAGGACATTTGTTCTTCCATTCTGCAAATTGCCAAAGATTTAATTACAGTAATTACATTTGTAACTCTGCAATAAACTCACAAACATATTATGAGACACTCACATGCTCTGTAAATTGTTTTGAAATCGAAAACGTTAAATCTTTTAAATATCTGGGAGTCTCAGTTGACTGGATGATGAGTTGGTCTGTTCATACTTATGCACTTAAAAAATATCTTTTGGCTGCTACAAGGCAAATATACTTTTTGAAATCTTATTGCTCACTGAATCTTCTAAAATGTATTTACTATGGCTTAGTTCACTCTAAGCTTGAATATGGTATAGTGTCTTGGGGTGGTACACACAATTACAAAATGAACACGCTTCTTGTTTCTCAAAAACACGTCATTCGTTTAATTTGTAATAAACGTCGTAGTAGTAACAGCTTGATTCTTTTCAAAACGCTTAAAATATTGCCTCTTAAACACTTATATTCTTATAAAGTTTTAAAGATATTTTTTGCCAGATCTGGTTATCTTCTTAACAGATATTCTAGCAACTATAACCTGAGAATAAACAATCAGAGCCTTGTTTTAATACCACAACACAATCTCCAAATTTACTTGAATTTTTTTACGACCATTGCTCCAAGACTCTTTAATAGTCTTCCTCTGCATATCAGAGAAATAAGAATTCAATCCATTTTCCTCAGTAAAGTGAAACTCTGGCTTTTCGATCTTAATTATCTAGATATTAATAACCTTTTATGTATTTTGATTTAATTGTCCAATTTATTTTAATACGATCATTACAAACTCTACTGATGTATTTTCTAATTATAATAAAAAAAAAAAAAAAAAAAAAAAAACTAAATTGTATGAATAAATGTATTATTAAAATCTTGCCGTGACCCCACATCACTTAATTTTACAGAATTTTATTATTTATTGTTAAAACTCATGCTGTTCCGACTGCTTTCGACACTAGTCCCGTAGGTTCTATAGATTGCAGTTCTTTATTAATTTTTTAGTACGTTATTAATTTATTTTATTGTTATATGTATATTTGTAAAACTTAAAAATTGATAAAGAAAAAATAAAATTGAATTGAAATACGTGCAAGTGGAAGAATTGAGTATTCTTAAGACGTGGGCCATGACTTTAAGCACCCCATTCTTCTCTCGGGAAAACATCAGATCACAAGATTAATTACCCTGGATTATCATAAACAGTACAAGCACCAACACCATGAAAGTTTAAATGAAATTCGCCAGCGATTTCATGTTACCAATTTGCGAACTGTGTTCAATTCTGTTCGAAGGCATTGTCAAAATTGCAAAAATTAAACCACCATTGATGGCTCAGCTACTACCTGCAAGGCTGGCTTCCTTCAGTCGTCCATTTTCGTTCGTGGGTATTGATTTCTTTGCCCCATTGAGTGTAATAATGCACAGAATTACAGAAAAGCGATGGGAAGTTCTGCTGACCTGCTTAACCACTCGAGGAATACTGGAGTAAGCTGGAAAAGATTAGTGAGATCTTTAAAATCGACACTGATTAAATGCCATCCCGCAGATGAGCTTTTACAAAACTCGTTAATCGAATTTGAAAGCATCATCAATTCGCGTTCTCTCACATATCTGCCTATAACCAACGAATTCGAAGATGCGCTGACTCCCAATCATTTTTTGCTTGAATTTTCTAGTGGAGTGAAACCCGTATCGCTGTTTAAAGATGATCGATTGATTCTCAAGAAAAACTGGATGATCAGCCAACAATACGCAAATATCTTTTGGAAGCGTTGAATATAGGAATATCTCCCGACTGTTACAACACGCTCAAAGTGATTTACTCCTGCTAAGCCAATTGAAGTGGGCGACATTGTCATAATTGTGGACCCTAACATCCCACCAAAATTGCTGGTCCAAAGTAAGAGTAGTCGGTACAAGGATTTCGAGGTGTGGACAGGTACGAAGCGCTACTAGAAAAACAGGTTCAGGGGTAAACGAACGGCCTGCTATGAAGTTGGCTGTGTTAGATGTCGGCGTTATATACTCGTATTTGGCTCCTAGTGGCCATACCGGGGGGAGTGTTGACAACCTTGGTCTTTAGACAGTCAGCCAACCTAACAGTAATGCTAAACGTCAATGAAAATCACATGCACATCGCACATCTTATTTAATTTGCATATTTCATTTGAGAGGTTAACTTTGTTTAAGCCATTTTAAGAAGTCTTTAAAAAAGTATCCATTGTAAAAAAACAAAACTAAAAGTATTTATATGTAACAAATGTATATTTCTTTTAAATAGTCAAAAATTCTTACAGGAATTTTGTAACCCCATCAATTATAATACAATATTGAACTCAACCAACCTGGTTTTATTTCTTCTGGGATACAAAATCTGAAAGGGTTGCACTTATTTCCAAGAACCAAATTTTTACATGAGCAAAAATTGGAAACAACGTTCGCAACTCCACTACGTCCTCGGTTCCCACGCTCCAACAATGACACTCCGGTGGTAGGCTCTCAAGTGAAAGCAGTCTTATTTGCAGCACAGTTTGCTGCCCAATCGACACTATCACAGGGAGACATTACTCCTTTTGTTCTTGAGAGCGTTAGTAGTTCTATGGGAAAAATATCCCTTCGCACTCGATCAGTTGCAAGAGTTCTACAAGATCTCGATATACACTAATCCGCTGGCCCGGAGAGTATCTCCCCATTAGATGTGAAGAAGTGTGCTTCCACGCTGGCAAAACCACTGCGTAGGCTTTTCCATCTGTCCTACTCTACAGCCCGTTCCAAAAGAAGTCGTATCTTTATCCCCCTCAAACTACATACCAATTGAACTTACGACGCTTCTTTCTAAGGTCATGGAAACCCTGATAAATTTTCAGATCAAAAAATATCTCTAGAAACGAAAACTTCTTAATGACTGGCCGGCAGTACGGTTTTCGTAGCAATAGGACCACTGGTGATATGATGGTATATCTCACTGAACAGTGGAACCAATCTTCACATCGTTTTGGAGAAAGCAAGATTATTGCACACGATCTTTCAAAAGCATTTGATAGAGTCTGACATCAGGCTCTCTTATCGAAAACGCTTGCATTTGGCATCGATGAACCCCTTCTTAAATTTATTAGAAATTAACTTTCGGAACGTTCAATTCCCGTTGTCTTGGACGGTTTTCAGTCTGCTACCCACAAAATAAATGTTGGTGTGTCCCAAGGCTCCGTTTGGTATCCGAATCTCTTTCTTATCTTAATAAATGATCTCTTGTCTAATACTTCTAATCCACTAAATTGTTTTGCTAATAACAGTTCTCTCAGCTTTTCATATTCTTTTCCAGATTCACATCGATGTCCTTCGGATGTGGAACTGCAATGGTATCGTACGATAAGCTCATTCAATTTAAATGCTGTCTTCTATCGTTAAAGCATAACCTTCCCCCTATGTCACTATCCATGAGTGGCACTTGCATTGAGGAAAACGAACACCTTTGCGTTCTAGGAATGTGTACTAAAAACTACCTCTTGTGAAACGATCACATATTTGACTATCGAGGTGAGAGAAGTAAGTTTTCGATGTTATAAAGCCAACCCTTCAGAGGAAAACCAGAATAAGTTGAAACAAGAAGTCCTGCAATGCTCATATTCAAAAACCAAATTTTTACACGAGCAACAATTACGGCAAAAAGTACTACAATGTCCCAAAGGTTGTAAGAATTTTTAATAATATGTAAAAAACGTTCGCAACTCCACAACAACCTCGGTTCCGACGGTCGTCAACAATGACGCTCCTTTGGTAAGCTCTCAAGCGAAACCAGACTCATTCGCAGCACAGTTAGCTGCCAATTCGGCACTACCACAGAGTGACATGACTCCTCTTTTTCTTGAGAGCGTAAATGGTTCTATGCGACGAATATCCCTTCGCACTCGATCAGTTGAAAGAGTTCTTAAAGATCTCGATATACACAAATCCGCTAAGCTTTTCCATCTGTCCTACAATAGAGGTCTCTTTCCAAGTGGATGGAAATCAGCATTTGTCCAGCCCGTACCAAAAAAGGCGTATTTTCATCCTCTCACATATTTGACGTCGCCAAAAATGCCGGAAAATGCTTAGTCTTCTTAAATCGATGTAAGATCTGCCCACAATCCACAAGGCGTACATTCGCCCGAAGCTTGAGTATAAACCTTATATCTGGGCAGGTGCTCCTGTCACTCACTTGCGCCTACTGAATAGGATTCAAAAAAGAGCCTTAAAACTTGTATATGAAAGAACCATTACCGAAGCATTTGTTTTACTCAAACATCGTCGTAATGTCTCTTGCCTCACCTTGTTTTATCGCTATTTCTATTAACAGTGCTGCAGCAAAATAGCCAGATGCATTTCTCTCCTGAAACAATATCCCCGTAACAACCGCACCACTAGGAATGCCCATCAATTTACCCTTGCCTAACTTCGGACGTACAGTAAAGTATAAATACTCTTTTATAGCAGCACTACAAGAATGGGGAATGCTTTGCTCGACTTGATTTTTCCCTCCCATTGTGATATATAGAGGTTCAAAACCAATTTGCATCGGTACCTCCTTTCATCTCCTATCCAACTTTCGTTAACGCTCGCACTGTGTTATTCAGTAGTAAATAGAGACAAATACATCGCATTTACTGGAAAAAAATACTTAATGGCTGAAATTTTGTGGGGGTGTTCGGGGGCATGTCCTGAGTCTAAAAATCAGTTTTCGTATTCGAGGGGGTGAGGAAGATACAACCACCTGTCTTTATGGGGGTAAGTTCGTTTTCTCTATTCTCTATCTTTTTTGCTTTTGTCTATACAGAAAAGTCCAATGGATCAAATTTGTAGGAAATGAAATTATCAAGGTCGTAGGTTGACTAAGTCAATAACAATGGCCGGTCAAAGGTCAAAAGTTAGGAGTAGTTTCTGGTTTTTCCTTAATACTGTAGGGAAAACTTTCTCGCCAATCACTGGCAAATAATAAACACCACTGGTGCCATCTACCAGCGAGACATCCAGTTTACTCGCAACGTTCTGAACGCATTCAATAGAATCCACCAGAGAAGGTTCCACCGAAAGGAATCCAATTTCAAAATGGACTCCACGTCCGAAATAGATTCCACAAATTTTTCCAATTTAAATCAGTTTCCAGAATGTTCTCTTTCCCATGAACTAGTGGAATGGCATGAGACTTCCAGAAACGAACAAACACTAGCTCGTTTTATACTCCGATCACACCCAAAACTCTAGGCATAGTGATCACACTAATCAGAGTATGAGTGTATAGATGCATGCGACATAAAGAACGGTGGATCTGTGAAATGTGACAGATAATCATTAGATGACAATTCGAGTGAAGTAGTCGATGCGGCCGATCATTTCTCTCGATGTGTCAAAAGTGAACTGCACATTTGTAGTGCCAGACTGTCATTCAGGATTCTGAAATATCGTCTCTATAGTATCTAAAACTCTATGCAAGTATGACCCTAGAACGTGGTGGAACAGAGGTTGTCTGTAAAAAAGTAAAATAAAGCCGATGTCACATCAGTTACCACCAGATAGGCAAACGAGATTAGATTTTTCTTTCTATTCCTACTGAAATGTCATTTACACGACCTTATGAGTGAGATGATGACAAGAACTTGTGAAAACATACCCATGCGTAATTATGTTCCGCGATCACACGAGTGCCAACATTTCAGCACCAATGTCTTATACCCGACAGGTGTCAAGTCAGAACAAGTATCCCAACCCATATATCTTTAAAAAGTTCCACTTAACGATATGGGCCAGATTATGTCTACAACGAGAATACTAACGCCACCTTGACAGTTCTTCGTGATATTGAATTTTTACATTGACAGATACAGTCTCCAGACAACCATATCTAGTTATAAACACGGGTAGAATCAGTCAATAATATACCCGGTACGATGCATAGTTATGTCACATAGTGTGATCAGAACTTTATCTCAAATATTCCGTACAGAATTATTTCGTCTAACCTACGCATTTGATAAGTCACAACTCATATTTAATAAAAGGCACAGTGAGTACTACCCATTAGTGCTTTCTAACATACGCCACCTATCGTGACAACAAACAAACACATCAGTCACTGGAAAGAGGAAGTTGACTGAAAAACAGGGCGTTGGCTACCTGGAAAAAGTATTCGTAGATCTCATAATTGTCTGGGGAATTCATTTTTAAGCCAGACAGCGACATTGTAACAACGCCGCCTCAGAACTAGTATTTTTATAAGCAGCCGAACTGCGCCCATTTTCCTGGATTTTTGGTTTCTGTAAGGAGGAACCATCCAATTGCTTCAGCAATTGGAGAATTATCATCCTAATAATCAGATTATTATTGAAATAAAGGTGAGTGTAATGATTTGTTCCTCACCAAAGCAGAAAAATATTATTTACTCTGCTTTGATGAGAAATGGACGCTGGCGTCACATGGCAGACTCGATATAATTCTTGTCGCTTATTGTACAGGAATTACTAACCCCAATTCAGACGTGAAAGCTGTTGGCTCACATCCCCCAGGAGAAGCAGGCGAGGCTGCCGAAGTTTTATTTATACAAATGGAAATTATTTCGTGCAGAATGTTTCATCTTTTATCCTACGCTAATAAAACATAAGCTCATCATGGAAATTTTATATACATAGTCGTAAAATATATATCCTTGCGCAAGTGGCGTAGCTGTGAAACCTTCAACTTTTGTCCCTCATTCCGAGGAAGTTATTTTTCTGCGAAGCAATTTTCTTGGGCGATATAAAACACATTCGCCACACGTGTCCAAGGTGGGATACCAATTCGCTTCCGTCAGACGTTGATCCGTATTCCGGCTCGTCGACCGACGCGACCACACCCCACGCCCAGCTACATTAAGCTGCTTGTTTGTGGGTATACCACGGTACGTGGAATCATAACGCCCTGTCGGCGCAACATAAAGGAGGTCCATTGATGTCCTAGCAGCAGGATTGCTAGAACATTCTTCATATCATCATTATTACCTGTCACGAAACCCAGTCACGATTAGGCTGTAGACCTCATCGCGGGATTCGAGGAAATATATTTCATCTTAGTGAACCAACAGGACGACGGTGCGTGTGTTGATTCACAGATGCCGGTCCACATCAAGGAGCAGCTTTAAATTTTGAATCTACAAGCAACATAGGACCAAGGATTTTAAACATCTTTAATTTTACAACAACATACAACTGTTCCAGAAAACTCATTGTATATATTAATATAACATTGTTCTGGATAAGCCAGGTAAAAGTTATGTATTTTATATTAATTTGTGTGTGATACCTTTAGAGCGTGGATATTTTCGCTCCAACAAAACCCACAGGCGGGTTCAGAATCGCCTAAGAATATACGAAGTCACAACAAACGAAGCGTCCGACCACCGGACGGTGGTGTACGCTATCAGCTACTTATTTCACCTTTTTATTTTATCACTTGGTGGTTGGACCTAGTGCCTCCTCCACCCCCACGTTATCTACATACCACTTTATGATACTATAAGGTTTTCTTAGTGATGTGCTTAAATTTTTTTTTATAAATATGAACTCACTCATGTACATTTATCTGAAAGTGATAACTTCGTAATAAAGTTTTTTTTTTGTCCAGTCTCGTACGTTTCCGGTCATCGCGATATCAATTCAGATCGATTTCTTTAAAAAGATTAGATTACCGTGACAACTTTCCCTTTACGGTTTGTAACGAAGCCCGTGCTTCTTGTAAATAACTCGGTGTTTCGAATCTATCTGGTTGTACGCTATCAGTGAATTCTCGGTTTCCTTCCGATATTTTATCGCAAGTCAGTAAGCTTGAGGTATCTTGGATACGAATTCCATTTGTTTGTTCGCTTATTATTTTAATTTTTTTTTTTGCGTTACACTTCTTAAAATTTCACTACGTCTTCACGACATTACAGTTTCGCATCGGTAGCGACCACTTTGTCCGCGTTTCGACGCCGCGTCAACATTTTCCTTCACTTATTGCCTTTCGGCATTCACTTTATACGATCTCAACGTTTGTTTATTGTATAGTATAGTCGTGTTTATACCTTAATTGTAAACCAACAGACACAAGAACTATTTACATATAATTCTTATCGTGCGGTCTATGATTGTGTCTGTTACATCTGAGAACATAAGAACACTTCTGAAAGTACGAATTTAGATTTTCAAGGCTTCGTTCATAACTAACCCGTCCAATCAAATTATTGAAGAGAGATCGTGATAGCTGATCTCAATATATATCCTGAAGAATAAAAGCGATATATTCCAATTTATATACATTTAACTAATCACTTTACAGGTTGTTCCCGGAGTGCACTTCAGCGACAGCAGAGTTTTGATATCGTTAACTGAAGCTACCCCATTGGTAGCCAGTGACACTTAAATATTTTGCATTCATTTCTGGAATATATTCTTTAAAACTTTTCACTATATTGATGTATATTTACCTTTTTGATCGATTACTCGATTGGATACAAACTGTATTCTTTCGTGTATGGTACTTTTTGTGTTAGTTTGGAAATCTATCTTTATTTTTTTTTTACCTGATTCAAATATAATACCTTGATCAGAGCCCCTATTACCTGATTACAATCTATACATTTCATGGCTCCGTATTAGATTATGAATAAATCCCTCGCGCAATTCATAATTAGTATAAACTAAAGTCCGATATTACTTTTCCGTCTGTCTACTTGAGTTTCCTCTCTCTGATTTGCTAAGCTCGTCGGTGGTCTGAATCCGACGCCGCGTTAGAAAAATAAAGTTTTCCGTTTTCACGATTTTCTTTTAACGCTAATTATTCGGTCCGCGGAATTAACTTTTTTTTGAAATAGCATTGAAGTTTCCCTTTGCTTTTATGAAGTTATTTGAACTCACATTTCATGTGACAAGGTTAACACTTTCTTTAGCTTATTTTTGAGAAAGACAATTGTCTTGTTAATCAGATACAAATTAAGACACTATAAACATAATAGGTTAGCAATTAGACAAGATTATAGTTAACGTATTATAGTTTATCTTTTGGAAACGTTTTACAACTTAATAACGTTAATATAGTTGTTATCTAAATAAAACTCTTTCAAGTTTTTATCCTTTTTATGCAATCTATATATATTATTCATCTTAAGATACATCACAAAAATTATAACCGTGTTAGATGATAAGTAAAAAATTAATAAATAAGACCATTTTATAACGTTTAATGAAATTTCTTGCCTTTTGAATTCAGTCTTTTGGAAATTTTATGAAGATCGTATTACGTTTTTAGGATGACAGAGTAAGATATTCCTAGGGAGGATGGTGACCCTCACACTTCCTTTGCGAGGAACAAGGTGATTTACATGGTAAGATGCTCATAGGGAGTATTATGTTTGCAACAATAGAGTAGGGAATTCCAGTGTCATGGTTGAGTACTAGGTTTGAGATAGGTTAGTTAATAGAGCAAGCATACTTTTGCTTGCTTGTTATATCTGGGGCTGGCCAACAATAGTGTTGAGTCGTAGGGACTCACAGGTCCGCGGTCAGCCAAGGTCATAGGCGAGAGAGTTGGTTTTCGCTTATGAATCCTCCCTCCTTGCAATGTTAGTCACCTCTTCCACATTCTGCATTACATCGTGGCAGCAGAATGATAGAAAGGTGATAAATTAGCCATGCAGCCACGGTCATCTATGGTTTGCTTTCACACACATACATGCGAGTTACGTTTGACGGGTTAGTTTAATAAATTCAGTTCTGAATCTTTTCTCTTGAACTATGATCACTCGTAGTAAGAGGTGCGATTATGAATCTTTATTTCTTTTCAAATTAATTGTTCTCAGTCTTGTCGGCATTGACTATGAGGGCCCTTAAGCAGTTTAACATTTCATATTCGAACTCGCACACCATGAGTTCAACGGTCGGCAGAAAAAAAAGAGGTAACACCGGTCAAGTAGATCCCGGAGCAAGTGCCCACGGCCCGGCTGAGCTGGTTGTGGCTAGGGTACTGCCGGCCACCGCGACGGTCGATCTCGACCACGGTTCTACGTTGTCGCATGCCGTTCTTACTGACTGTTCTCTACGAACAGTTGATAAGAAAAGGGGCATTGCCGGCATAGGATCGCTTCCGTCCCTTCAATGCAGAAATAGGTAGCCATAGCTAGTGTAGTGAATGCGATCTGAAGTGGAGTCTTCGGAGTTGTAAACGACGTTCTTATCTATGGCATTTCAATTCTAGTTATGAGTGAGGGATCTGAGTAGAGTCCATGGTTTCAGGTGTAAGCTACGACACGACATGACTACAGGAGGAACATCTATAACTTGTAGTGGATAGGCGAGGGCATGCTGACAGGTACCCACTAGGCTGTTCCACGGTGTTTTGTGGTCAGAACCTACGGTACGCTGTTGTGTGGCTCGTGCTTCTGTTATGGGGATGGAAAGAAAATTTGAAGACGGGGAGGGGAGTAGAGAGAGCAAGAGGCCGCGTTGGTAAAGTGTAAGTATATCTAATGTAGGGATGTTCGGTACACTGATGCGCTGGTAGAAGACGATGGAGTTGCTGTTCCTTGACATAGGAGTCTCGAATGAGTGGGGCGCTTGTTTCTTCCTGCTTCCTCTCTGGTTTGTGTTGTTGATGGGCTTTGGGATTGGACCTTGGATATCCATAGGGTGTTCAGTCTAGACTCGAATGTCTATTGGCAATTACAGGGTGGCGGTATATACATAGACGCATCTACTTTAAATTTTCAAATATTATTATTTACGTTACAGATGGCGCCCAACGTGGGGCCCGAAATAGTCAATGAGACAAGATTAGAATTGGTTTAAGTTAGGTCGATTCTGAGTATCATAGTTAGAAGATAAGAATTTTTGAGATTTTTCGGAATTTTTCAGTGTTTGAGTTAAAGTTGTTTGTTTATTGTTCAGGTCTCTTAGATGGAGGAACTCCATCGAGGTTAATGGTGTAGGCACTATTTTGTCCAGTGGCTTAGTGATTTCTTTCCTGAGTCAGCTGTTGCATTAGGTCTACTCATTTTTCTCTACCTCTTGTCACATAGGTATGTCTTCGATCTCTGTCCGGATTGAGCAGTTGTTTTGCTCGATCGTCAGTTGCTGAGGTGTTGACAGGTCCAATGTGTGAAGTCTGAGATTCCGGCCGTAGGAGAGTAGATTGAGCAGGTATTCTGACCGGTGGTTGGTGCTTTTTGCTGGTCACTCGCTCGAATGCGACCCAATTTGTTTCAACTACAAATCAACTTATCTTTTTGTTTTTTTATACTTCCCAGATTGTTTTAGAAATTTTCAGTCGTTTTGATATGTGTTAAGAAGTGACGGTATGCGACAAGACATGAAGCGCTAACCGGTAGTTGGTGTTCCATACCCGATGTACGTCTGCAGTAGCGTAATGTAGCCTTCACATACTTGAACAACTTTTCATTTAGAAGTAATTGCTTGTTTTCTGACAATAGAGTGCCGTAAAGTATTAAGTCTACGCACTCTAGTAATTTTTTTTTGGTTGTTAATAATTATTTTTTTTATCGGTCATGTTGCAGAACCGATACATGTACACCTTGTTCCAGTGAAGGGGAGGGTTGCCGCCTACCGAATCCTTTTATGAAATACAACCTTATATACAGTTAGGTATTTTTGAGTTACGTATACAGTTTAGTATTGTTTTTTTTTTTTTGAGTATTCCGTCAATCAAGTTGAGACGCAACTTCTTGATTGGACGTGTAAGTTGGGATAGAGCCCGCAATTACAGTTTATAGATTTTTCCTTTTTTTTATTACAGTTTTAGGGTAGAGCCCACCATTAGAATTTCTTGGGTTTTTGGGATAGAGCCCGTCAGTTATAGTTTATAGACTAGATTCCTAAAACCTTAATTTTTGATTATTGAATACAGGCTAAGATTCTAAGCATTACTTAAGTATAAATAACAATTCTTGATTTACCAGAATAGAATAAGAACATTTTTGACGAAAAAAAAACACTTATACTTACAATAGTTTTTAAGCACTTTATATATTATCACTTTTAATTGAATTACTTTAATTAACAAATATCCGCTAGAGGTTCTTGCTCACGGCATATTTGAATTTTCACTATTTGGTTTATCAATTTTGCATTTGTTACCCAAGTAGCATCCGTCTGAGGATTTCTCACGGACTACTTGGATTTCTTTTATCCACCGGATTTACTAAATTACATTGAATTGAATTAACAAATAACCGTTGGAAGTATTGCTCACGGTGTATTTGAAATTTTTCACTATCTATTTCTGACTTACGATTTTATTGTTATATTGCTCGAGTAGTATCCGTTCGAGGGATTTCTCACGGGCTACAAAAATTTTCTTGTCTTTTGAATTACGCGTCTGCTATTATCCGTCCGTTGAATGAGCGACCGAGGTCGTAAGCGAGCCGTTAAAAGTACTTATATTTCGAAGTACAAAGACTTCATAACAATGGCTCCTGGGGGATCGAAACCCAAACCTGTTCGCGGCCAGATCAACCCTGGTGATAGTCCGTCTGACGACGAAGGTAGTCAGGCAGAGGATAACAGAAGTATTGATGTAGACAACGATGAGTTAGAAGCAACCGAAGAGCAACTTCGTAAAGATGCGGTTGATCATTCAGCTTATATTCAGCAGGTAGTCTCTGCTACCATTGACCTGCATAGGGTCAACGACAGACAATTCATGGCAGAAGAGTTAGCTAAGAGCCATGCACGTTTGCTTGAGCAAGTTGCTCAGCTACTTCAAAACCGTAAAGTCAAAGCTACTCAGCCTGTTTCTCCTCCTATGCTACCTGCACCTCCAACTGCTACGTCAACGCAAAAAAACGCACGGCAGAACAATCCAGCCCAGCCAGACACTACACGTGTCGTAAACCTAAATGTCCCTTCTGGTCCAACCACGTCCAAAATCTTTCAGTCCGCTTTCGTGCCAATCAATGAAGATGCGGCAAATCGAACAACTCCAGTATACGAGCCAGCTAGAGTGCCACCTTTGCCGGATGTCAATCCAGGCCAAATGCCTCTAGGCTCGAACCTAGACGAGTTCATGACGCGTTTAAACGCGTTCAACCTCAATGATACTCCATCCACATCGCCACGTAGACCACCACCATCAAATGCTACATCGGTGAGTCGAACCCATCAGTTCAACAAGTGGGGTTTAAAATTCGATGGTAGGAACATATAGGTAGACGACTTCTTGTTCCGCCTCGATTGTATCCGTTGCCGTGGTATGATATTACTACGAACTTCTATCATTTCGTGTCAGGCTCCGTAGAGTCATGGTACTGGGTGTACCTGAAAAGCAACAAGCACACTACGTGGGAAGAGTTGAAAACTGCTTTGGTAGAGCAATACCGCAGTTTGGAGACTGACACAGAGCTCTTCAGGAAACTGTCGGATCGCAAGATGTTGAATGGCGAGTCTTTCAATGACTTCTATGATGCCATTCTGCACCTGAATTCCAGGATGCGCGTTCTCAGAGTGAACTTTTGATCACTTATAGTCCGTCTAGCTTATTGTCGAGCTATCGAGAAAGCTCAATCTCAATATGAGAATACGCGTCCGAGTTTCGTGCCAAGTGCACAACGTCCACCTGCAAGGCGATATGTTAGCGAGATTGAGGAAGAGCCTTGTCAGGATCTAATTGTGGCATTGCCCACTACCAGCATCAAAGCGATCCGGAGGGATCATAAGCTGCAAAAATGTTGGAATTGCCAAGTTCTTGGCCACAGTTTTCGTGATTGCGCGAAACCGATTGATAAAGTATTTTGTTTCCGCTGCGGATTGGTTGATGCCTATAGTCCGACTTGTCCGAAGTGTGCAGCGGGAAACGAGAGGAGGAACAACCCATCAACCGGGGGGGTTCGCTCCGATTAAACGTACCCGGAGTTCAAGTGTCCAAGCCGAAAAAGCCCCGTGAACTTCCAAAAATCACAATTTTAAAACCAGACAAGAACCATAATGAATTACAAAACGACATTAACATTGATTGTAGAACAATCCCTATTTTAAACAAAGAAACCAAACCCAATACAGATTTGAATTGTAAAAACGATTTAGTAGAACTATTATACCGAAAACCATTCCATGAACGATTACGTAATTATATTGAAGTGCGAAAGCGACTTGTTACTTCCCCAGAGTTATCCAAACGGATACGACAAATAAGGGAGCGCTTCCATCGGAAGCAGACTACTTACCGTAACATAGCTTCAGCAACTATCGGTCGAGAATCGAATGACCCACATCCGTATGTGACAGTTGGTTTGTTCTATGATAAATTCTTAGGTCTACTCGATTCAGGGGCAAGTATTAGTTGCCTAGGTACCGATATACTCCCCTATTTGAAGGAGAAAAATGTTACGGTAAGGAAGGTAGAGACTACCCTGTCAACGGCCGATGGACACAAGCAATCCATAGTGGGAGTGATCACTACGGCGATCCAATACAAGGGAGTAACAAAAGATATCGATCTTTATATCGTGCCATCCTTAAGCCAACGTCTATACTTAGGCGTCGACTTCTGGCAAAAATTCCAGATCGCACCTCATATAATTGCGGGTCTTTCAGGAATTGCGACCGGTGGGCCAGATGAGAGACCCACCAACCAAATAAATTTGAATGATGAAGATTCTAAAGGACTTGAAGCTGTTGTTCGTAGATTTCCTTCTTTCGCAGTCCATGGACTCGGGAAGACAAATCTAGTGCAACATTATATAGACACGGGTGATGCCATACCTATTAAGCAAAGGTACTATCCCGTTTTTCCGGCGATACAAACTCTTATGTACGCGGAATTGGACCGCATGCTTTCGTTATGAGTCATCGAGGAAAGTTCCAGCGCATGGAGTTCCCCAGTGATGCCTGTTCGCAAACCTGGTAAGAACCAATTTTGTCTGGACTTTCGAAAGGTGAACTCCGTAACCAAGATAGATGCTCGTCCAATTGCGCATATAGAGGGGCTGCTGGCACGTCTGACAGAGACGCGCTATATTTCTAGCGTGGACCTGAAAGATGCGTTTTGGCAGATACCGCTGTACCAATTTAAGGTCATGCCCTTCGGTCTATATAATGCGGCACAAAGTTTGAGCTACCTGATGAGCCGCGTGATCCCATCGGGATTACGAGATCAAGCCTTCGTATACTTGGACGATCTATTGGTTGTGTCAAAGGATTTTGACAAACACATACAGACTATGGAGATAGTCGGAAAGTGCTTGAAGGATGCAGGTCTGACGATAAACGTCGAGAAGTCGAAGTTTTGTTTTGATGAGCTTCACTATCTCGGTTATAAGGTCGGTCAGGGTTGCTTGAAAGCTGATCCTGAGAAGATTTCAGCGATAACTAGCTTTCCGTTACCAACCACAACTCGCCAAGTTCGCCGATTCCTCGGTATGGCAGGTTGGTATCGGCGGTTCGTTAAAGACTTCAGCACCCTAGCCGCACCCTTGACCGAGACACTGAAAAAGGGAAAAGCCCTTAAGCTTAGTCCAGAAGCTATTGAAGCTTTCCTGCAAATCAAACAAGCTTTGACTTCAGCGCCTGTATTGGTCAATCCGGGCTTCTCCAAAGAATTCATCATTTTCTGCGACGCATCCGCGACTGGCATCGGATGTGTACTCTGTCAGCGGGACGAATCCGGGGCAGAGCAGCCTATATACTACTTCTCCCGGAAACTAGATGCTGCACAGAGAAACTATTCGGTGACAGAACGCGAGTGCTTAGCAGCTTTTGAGGGTATCCAGAAGTTTAGATCTTACGTTGAGGGATACCATTTTCGTGTTATTACAGACCACTCCAGCCTGATTTTGTGGTAGAGCATAGAAAGGGAACATTGAATGTCGTGCCAGACGCTCTCTCTAGAGCTTATGAAGACGATGAGTTGACTGTGTCAGCTTTCCTTTCATGTCTACCACAGATCGGAACCTCGGAGGTACTCGACATCGATCTTGAGGATCCGTCCTTTAAATCCGAAGGTTATCTTGATATCATTAGACATATCATGAAGGAGCAGGAACGGTAACCTGACCTCAAATTGTCGGAAGGGTATGTATACAAACGCACTAAACATGCGGTTGGTAATCCCTTGTCCGACGATCTAACTTGGAAGTTGTGGGTTCCATCAGAGATGACGGAGTCTGTGATCTCATTGGCTCACAACCCGCTGCGTGCTTCGCATGGTGGGGTGGTAAAGACAATTTATCGGTTAAGAGACAGATTCTACTGGCCAATTATGTTTACTCAGTTCAAACTATATGTAGACCGGTGTGAAGCTTGCAAGACCAGTAAAGCAGCTAACATGACTTTAAGAGCTGAGATGGGAAACATTTTCGAGGTAGATAGGCCGTTTCAACATCTATATGTTGACTTTCTTGGGCCGTACCCAAGGTCAAGATCCGGAAATGCTTACATCGTAATCGTATTAGACCAGTTAACCAAATTCGTCTTCATCAAACCACTGCGCAAGGCAACAGCCGCGAGCGTGGTCAAATTCCTGAGAGACGAAGTTTTCTTGATTTACGGAGTGCCAGAGAGTATTCTCTCTGATAATGGTACACAATTTGTTAGGAAGGAGTTCCAAAAACTCATTGATGTTTTCGGGGTCAAATATTACCGCACGGCAGTGTATGCTCCCCAGTCAAACGCTAGTGAACGAGTAAACCGTTCAATATTGGCGGCCATACGATCGTATGTCAATCCTCGACAGACGGATTGGGATGCCCATCTGTCTCCGATCAGTAGTGCTTTACGCACGACAGTACATTCAACTCTTACGATGTCCCCATACGAAGCCTTATTCGGGCAACGAATGATAGAACACGGGGCAGATTATCGTCTTCTGAGAGAGTTGGGTGGACTGAACTGTTCGGAGATAGATTGGCTTCCCAAAATCGCCAAGATGACCATTTTTCATACATATTTGAAACAAGCATTGTTAAAAACTCACGAAGCATATGAGAAAAATTATAATCTTCGGAGTAGGAACATAACATTTAAAGTAGGTGATGAGATCTATGAAAGAAATCATGTCTTGAGTGACGCAACAAAACATCTGAGTGCGAAGTTGTGTCCTTAATTCATCAAAGTTCGTGAAAGCCAAGTGATTGGTAATAACTTATATGAAGTGGAAGATAGGCGAGGACACAAATTGACGTGTCACACAAAAGACTTAAAGAGATAGCTCTTTAAAAACATCTGATCTATAACTACATCCCGGACTTACATTAAAATTACCTGACTTTTCCTTATTAATCAATTGACAAATTTTGATTAAATTCACAGACGATAGGTTCGAGTATATCAACGCACTCAAAGAGACGCATGTTTTATGCAAAAGTTTTCTCTTAACTTATGCCCGGCTCTCAGCTGTGCACGAGACTCTTGGTTTAATTCCCAACCTTTTTTTTTGTATATTACAGATAACTGATGGAGTGTTCAAACGACTTCAACTTACACATCGTGTAATTTTTTTTTTGTCTTCGACCGACTAGACGTAAAAGAGTCGCAGTGTCTTCACGATACGATGAGTGAGAAGACCAGAGGTACTAAATCCAATTTGCGAGAAGATCTCCTTTTCTTGGAAGTTAGACTAAGTGGACTTAGTCGAAATTCCAAGTTTTCTAAGGAAAACTTTCTCGCCAATCACTGGCAAATAATAAACGCCACTGGTGCCATCTACCAGTGAGACATCCAGTTTACTCGCAACGTGCTGAACGCATTCAATAGAATCCACCAGAGAAGGTTCCACCGAAAGGAATCCAATTTCAAAATGGACTCCACGTCCGAAATAGATTCCACAAATTTTTCCAATTTAAATCAGTTTCCAGAATGTTCTCTTTCCCATGAACTAGTGGAATGGCATGAGACTTCCAGAAACGAACAAACACTAGGTCGTTTTATACTCCAATCACACCCAAAATTCTAGGCATAGTGATCACACTAATCAGAGTATGAGTGTTTAGATGCGTGCGACTTAAAGAACGGTGGATCTGTGAAATGTGACAGATAATCATTAGATGACAATTCGAGTGAAGTAGTCGATGCGGCCGATCATTTCTCTCGATGTGTCAAAAGTGAACTGCACATTTGTAGTGTCATTCAGGATTCTGAAATATCGTCTCTATAGTATCTATGTCACATAGTGTGATCAGAACTTTATCTCAAATATTCCGTCCAGAATTATTTTGTCTGACCTACGCATTTGAGAAGTCACAATTCACATTTAATAAAGGCACAGTGAGTTCTACCCATTAGTGCTTTCTAACAAACGCCACTTATCGTGACATCAAACAAACACATCAGTCACTGGAAAGAGGAAGTTGACTGTAAAACAGGGCGTTGGCTACCTGGAAAAGTTGTTCGTAGATCTCATAATTGTCTGTGGAATTCATTTTGAAGCCAGACAGCGACATTGTAACAACGCCGCCTAAGAACTAGTATTGTTATAAGCAGCCGAACCGCGCCCATTTTCCTGGATTTTTGGTTTCTGTAAGGAGGAACTATCCAATTGCTTCAGCAATTGGAGAATTATCATCCTAATAATCAGATTATTATTGAAATAAAGGTGAGTGTAACTACTGCAGAACATGTTCGTACGCATGGTCAGTGAGCTGACTTGCAAAAAGGTGTTCATTGTCTTCACAATTCACTATTAGCGATAGCCAAAGCGGCATGTAGATACCGAGTAGCACCTACCCAGAAAGGAAGTTAACCCAATTAGTGAACACAATAGTAAAATCATACACCTCTCTTTTCTAGTAATACATTTCTTCCATATTACCAGCAATACTCTGCTCTAACTACTTGTAACACGCACCCAGTGTAAACCTATGTAAGAAATGCAGAACCTTGCGAATAATTTGCACAAAATCTCTTAACGAGTCACCTACTCGTTACTTTACGTCAATTTTCTGAACCCATCCTAATCCTCTTCACGCGTGCCAACTTCGAAAAGAAATAACTTTTCAGTCAAGCCAGACACGCCATCAAATTCGGATGGCCCCACTTCTTTTTTTTAGTTATAAAAAGAAAAAGAGGAAGTTCAAGAAGTTTCTTGGAGCTGGCGGCGGAATGGAACTTTCTTTTTCCGTTTGCCAGCTGCCAAATACGCACGACAACAGAAGTGCTCCCACAGCGATCTCCCTCCTGCCTGCGATAGAATTATTGGGTAAGTTAAGGAAAATTCCTTTTCATATTGCATTTATAAGGCGTATAAGAGTTGGAAACGTTTTAGATCAGATGCGCTCTTAAATATTTATAAAGCCTTGCGGAATAGAGTTACTTATGAGATAAGGGAATCCAAAAGGCGGTTTTTTGCTACACGGCTTCATCCCGCTTGGGCTCGACATAAACTTTGGAAGAATTTAAAAGAAATTGGAGTTGGCAAACAGGTTAAAAGTACAACTGCGGGTGTTGACTGCAATGAATTAAACAAAATCTTCTCAATTCTACCTGATATTCATTCCAATGTTGACATAGGTTTGAATGAATTTTCAAATATTAATAATGCGCAAGTTTTGACAGATTTTAACTTCGAAAGAGTTGAAGAATCTGATGTACTTGAAAGTTTTCTATCGATAAAATCAGATTCTGTTGGATTCGATAATATTCATCCTGTTTTTGTAATGTCAATACTTTCTTATGTGCTAAGGTATATACCGCACCTCTTTAATACCATATTTATGACAGGTGTCTACCCAACTGCTTGGAAATATGTAAAAGTTATACCCGTTCCCAAGATTAAAGATGAATTTAGGCCAATAGCTTTATTACCATACTTATCAAAAGTATTTGAAAAAATTATGAACAATCAGATACGAAAATTTCTACAAACTAATAACTTACTTTGTTTGAACTAGTCTGGCTATCGTCCAAGACATAGCTGTACAACAGCCCTAATTAATGTAGTGGAAGATATAAGGCAATCGGTAGACTGTGATAATATTACTTTCCTCACATTATTAGACTTTTCTAAGGCATTTGATACTGTCAATCATAGTAGGTATATTATGCAAAAAACTCAGAGAGCAGTTCAAATTCTCTTCAATGTCAGAAAAACTAGTTAGCTCATACCTTCGAGGTAGATCACAGGCAGTCGTAGTTAGAAATTGTGTCTCTGGCTCACTGCCTCTTAGTAGAGGTGTTCCGCAGGGCTCAATTTTGGGACCTCTCGTTTTCATAATGTACATAAATGAACTCCCCTCATGTCTATTACACTGCTCTACTGATATGTACGCTGATGACGTCCAACTGCGGAAAAGTTGCCCTTTAGGCCTTGTAGAGAATGGGGTAAGCGAAATGAATGATGATCTTAATCGAATTCTCGACTGGTCAAAGTTCAATGGGCTTTGTTTAAACCCAAAAAATCAAAATGTCTAGTTATATCTCGAAGACCCATTGATACTACATACCTCCCTCAAATTGCTCTGAATGATAATCCCATTGAACTAGTCGACTCAGCAACAAATCTTGGGATTACTTTTAACAGGCAGCTTAACTGGAATAACCACATAAAATCAATTCTTGGTAGAACATATGGAGGTCTTCGAATGCTTTATGCTACACAAAAGATAACACCTGTTAAAACTAGGATGATTCTCGCAAAAACGCTGCTAATTCCAACACTGCTGTTTGGCTGTGAACTTTTCTCTAACTGCCATTATGTACACAAAAGAAAACTCAATGTTGCTTACAACTGCATAGCACGATATATCTTTGGTCTGAAAAGAAGAGAGCATGTATCTTATTTCGCCAAATCAATACACGGCCTTACTTTGGAAAATCTTTTTAAGGTAAGGACTCTAACATTGCTTCAGAATATTATTCAAACTCATCAGCCCTCCTATCTATATAACAGAATCCATTTTCAGCGTTCTACCAGATCCTTTGATCTAATACCCGAACGATATCGTTTTCTCGTATCAGAACGTCATTTCTTCATAAATGCCATCCGACATTGGAATTCCCTGCCCCGACCTTTAAGATTGATAAGCTGCTCAGCCCTTTTAAAAGTTAAACTAAGAGAATACTTAGGGACACTTAATTGAGATTGTTGTATAGTCTTGCAGATTTTATATATATACGGTCTTTAAAATATTAAAATGTTGTTAATTCATGTGTATTTACGAATATTACCTATGTATTTAATTTTGCTTAAATCACTCCGTAAAGTAGCACTAAAAATTTATTCATATAAAGCTTGCGCTACAAAAAAGATATTGTATCGTACTGTGTAAGTCTATTCCTTAATACTAAAGAACATAAAGAACATTTACTGCAATAGGAATCTTTTTTTTGCTTATTTGAGCATTTCTTGCCCAAATTCTGCTCCCTATGATTGTTTTCTTTTAACAATCCCCCCCCCCGCTTTTTAGGCGAAAGGCGACGTTTTTCTTGTTTGAAGGAAGACACAGCAACCCGAAGCCTTGCCGTCATCTACCGGCCGTGATTTTTTTTGGGCAGCGTGCTCGCCGGAGTACACCGCCGACCGAGCAGCCACACATCCCAAAAGGCGCAATCAGCATCCAACAACAGACAGCGAAAGTGTTAACCTTACCAGAGGGTAGACTAGTTTTGTATTACGAAGAGTAAATAAAGAGCACCACGTTAGTTCCCCGAAGAACCTTATCTGTGAGGTAATAACTGGTTTCATTCTTGACGTCGTAGTGTATTCGCCTCCGTACCAACCAAGTTTTTCTGTTCCTTTTTTTTTTATAGGTTTATTGTCTTGGCGCGACACGCTGCCGAAAATTAATTTAAATTGTAAAAATCACCAATTATAAAGTCCACCAAAGAAAGTCACCAAATATAAGAAAAGAAATTCCACCAAACAAGGAAAGCCTTTGACCTTTCCCCTGAAGGGAAACCCTCTCTTTTCTGTGTCTCATTGGCACCCCATCGGAGACAATATACCACCATCGAAGAAGAGATCCCGCCACCTACCACCACACGCAATTAGGAGATGCAATTCCAGTGACCGTCCATAAAAATAGAGTAATAAATAAAATCAACCGACACCACGGGCATGCCTATACCTACTCGAGTTTCCGTACGTTTATGTTTGTTTTTACGAAAGCACACACAAACGAGAATCAGCAAAAAGGGAAAACGACCAATAAATAATCCAGCACAAAACATATAACAAAAAAAAGTGACGTAACTGTGTAACGTACATGAAGTGATAATCAGCTGTTATAAAAGTTGATTTTGCATTTATGAAGTATTATTCAAACCGCGAGAACATTGTTTTTATTTTTATAAGTATGTGCGAGAAAGTTCGTGCCAACCTATCTATAAATTCGGGGAGAGTACGATAACTGAGGCGCCAAGATTTAATAACGGTTTTGTATAGGGGCGTCAAATGCAAGTATTTTTTACTATGGGAGGGGGGCTCTACCTCGCCCCGTTTAGGAGGTAGGGGCGATTTTCGAAAAAAATGTCTTGAATGGAAAAATAAATATTAAAAAACAACGGAAATACAGTCGAACTTCGATAACTCGAACCATCAATTTCCAAAAAAATAATTCGAGTTATCAAGACTTCGAGTTATCAAGTAAAACACACACACTTATCGAAGTTGACGCCAAATAATATCTTCGAGTTATCGGGACATTCGAGTTATCGAAGTTCGACTTATCGAGGTTCGACTGTACTTAAAATACATTACTATAACGGTTTTAAAAGCCAGAAGTCTGTTCTTTAATCCTACATTTAAATAAAATTCCTCGTTACAATAGTTTTCCAAATATTTGCATTGAAACTCGAAATTTTGATAAAAAAACCTAAAAAAATATCTTTAAACCAATTTTGTTCAAAATTGTGAAGTGGAAAATAATTTTTTTTTCTGTAATCGATGCTTCAGTAAATATATAATCGAACGCAAAAAACTATAAGCTTTTATGTCTTCTAGTTCTTGTGAAAATTGAAAATTACTGAAACTACTTTTTTATGAAATTTTAGATTCTTGGCATTTATTGCGATTTCATTAGAGGATTAATGTTGATGAAAGGTTTATCTTTGAAAGTAAAGTACAGCAATTCAGTTAGCGTTACCCAGAATGCATGACGAAAAGTTAGAATTGCGTTGCATTCCACTTTCTAGTCAGTCAGTTTGTGAGTAAGGAGTCAGTTGAAAAAATCAAGTCAATTTTTGTTTTTTCACACCTTGAACTGATTCTATGTTGGGCAAAATTTTTTGCGCTCGCTACGCTTGCTAGAAAGCATGCTGCATTTTCTTTTTTGTTCAAGCTCATCATACTTAATCATATAAAATTATTTGATTTGAAATATTTTGGTTTGATAAATAAAAAATGTATAGCTTAAGATTTTGTTGTTGCGTTCCTAAAAATGTTAAATCTAGTGCGATGACTTTCTGATGCCGTGAAATTTGGCCATGCGGACATATGTATGTACATAAATTTTAAACCATTTATATTTAATTGTTCTGTTTTTTTCTTTATATGTAGTAAACATTTTTTGTAGGTACTTACATAAATAAAAACAAATAGATTTATTATGTTGTCAAAGAACTTAATTTATAATATGGTTTCATTCGGGACTTTTGTCCCATTAGAAACGAAATAAAAACGGGACTTGTGACCCAGCTCAGTGAGTTATAACTCCCGAATTCATATTCGGGGATTATGACCTACCTAAGTGGGTTATAAGTCCCGAAAGTCAAATTCGGGAGTTTTGACTTCGGGACCAGTTTCCCTGCGCCGTATTTAAAGGGTATGTCAGTCTCGTCAATGAAGTCATCGTCTAGGTTTTCACTTTGGATGGTCGAAGTCTTTAAGTTGCAGACCAACGCTTTCTCTCCCATAGACAAGACCTGACTATACTTTTTTGTGTGTCCAATGTCCGCGACGCGGGCCACCCAGGTACTATTGATTAAAACTACTATTGATACAGGCGCCTGCCAGGCAGCTGGAGCTAACTTTAGCAGAGCAATGAAGTTGCGTGAGCGGGTGTGCCCCCGAAAATGGAGTTGAAATCCCTAGATCCCGCGGAGCGGGCCACCCAGGTACTGTTGATTAAAAATACTATTGACATAGGCGCCTGCCAGACAGCCAGACCTACCCTAAGCGGAGCAATGAAGTTGCGTGAGCGAAGTCTTTAAGTTGCAGACCAACACTTTCTCTCCCATAGACAAGACCTGACTATACTTTTTTGTGTGTCCAATGTCCGCGACGCGGGCCACCCAGGTACTGTTGATTAAAACTACTATTGATACAGGCGCCTGCCAGGCAGCTGGAACTAACTTTAGCGGAGCAACGAAGTTGCGTGAGCGGGTGTGCCCCCGAAAAGGGAGTTTAAATCCCTACATCCCGCGAAGCGGGCCACCCAGGTGCTGTTGATTAAAAATACAATTGACACAGGCGCCTGCCAGGCAACGAAGTTGCGTGAGTGGATGTGCCCCCCAGAAAAGGGGTGACACGCCTCAATATCCGCGGACAAAATAACCGCATACACCCGACCTCGCACCTACCCCAAGTCCTATAGTGTGCCCAGGCAGGGGGGTTGCAGGGGGGCAGCATGCCCCCCCTTATATAGGTCATTGTTTATACACCGTAATAATATGCGTCGCGAATATTTTGACGCGGATATTTTGTCCGCGGACAATTTGTCGCGGATATTTTGACCCGGATATTTTGTGCGCGGATATTGAGGCGTACAGCCCGAAAAGGGAGTTAAAATCCCTAGATCCCGCGAAGCGTGCCACTCAGGTACTGTTGATTAATCCTGAAAGTTAGATCACCGTAAATACCAAAAATAAAAATCTCATAAAAAAGTAGTTCAGGTAATTTTCAATTTTCACAAGAACTAGAAGACATAAAAGCTTTTGGTTTTTTGCGTTCGATTAAATATTTATTAAAGCGTCGATCACAGAAAAAAAAAATTAATTTTCCATTTCACAATTTTGAACAAAATTGGTTTAAAGATATTTTTTTTCGTTTTTTTATCAAAATTTCGAGTTTGAATGCAAATATTTTGAAAACTATTGTAACGAGGAATTCAATTTAAATGTAGGATTAAAGAACAGACTTCTGGCTTTTAAAACCGTTATAGTAATGTATTTTAAGTATTGCCGTTGTTTTTTAATATTTATTTTTCCATTCAAGAAATTTTTTTCAAAAATCACCCCTAGCTCCTAAACGGGGCGAGGTAGACCCCCCCTCCCATAGTAAAAAATACTTGCATTTGACGCTTCTATATAAAACCGTTATTAAATCTTGGCGCCTCAGTTATCGTACTCTTGCCATAAATTCAAACCGCGAGCGCATTTAAAGTAAATAAAAAGAAAACTAATTCATCATCGCATACGAAGGAAAATATATGTTATATACATTCATCCCTTTACATCAATTCCTACAGCATCTGACCCATAGCGCGATTACGGGAGTGCACTTCAGCAGCTAGTAAATTTGGGGTAAGTCAATTTGTTTCGTACTTATATGAATTATATATATATATATATATCGTTTCCTGAACTTAATGATATTTGAAAAAGCGAATTTAAAATCTCATAGTGTATATGCGAATATATCGTACACACACTATCTTTGTGTATAATATTTTTTTGATGCCAATTTCATTGCAAATGATACGAGATACATATAAACCTTTTTTTTGTGCGTATATGAAAACTATCACATGCGATCAGATATACGAATTGCAATTATTTTTTTTTGTTGATTATTAATTTGGAAAGCGTTGACAATCGAACCGGATAATCGAACCGGTGGATCTGTGCATGATAATTTCCTGTTGATTTGAGTTCAATATTTCAATGAGAAACTTTTAAAGTGTGCAGTAGATAACAAATAAAGTTTTTTTTTGGTTTTGAACAGTAGGTACTGGCGATAAATAATGATTATTTAGTGCATTTATAATTTTCATTTTTACTTTTGGCTACGGATCAAGAGATTTAAAGTAATTATTTTTGAAATGAATATAACCTCAAGAGATTTGTGTAGAGACCTTTAGATTTTATTTAATGTGAGATATGAAATAGTTATAAGATATTCCTTGTAGATATTTTTCCTCGTTATATTGAGTATTAAAGAAAAAGAAATCAATATTTCTTTTTGTAACGTTTTGAAAAGAAACCAGTCTAGTTGTTATTATTTTCTTACGGAAATGCCGTCATTTGTGTTTGATAGTAATAATAGTTTACTTTGAACGTAATGGAACTTCCATAATAGATTAAGTTGTCGTTCGATAAGGGGAGTTGAGTGGAGTTAACAACAACAACAAATATGACAGGAGAGATGTTTTGAAGAAGTTTGATAAGTTCTGAATTTAAGGTCGTGAAATGTAGTTTTTTTTGTGAATGTGATATAAGTAGTCTTTTGAGTTTTTTTTTAGTTAAGGGGAATTTGCATAATATTAAAGGTCCTAAAGCAAGTTCCATGGTTTCGATTCTCTCCCTTTTTTTTAGGTTGATGAGATTGAATTTTGGGCGGGTATAGAAGACCGAGGGGACGATCACACCTAGTTTCCCCTCCACTCAAATGTTTCCTTCCGCTTTTTACAGAAGGGGTAACAGGAAGGCATGTTTCGTCCTTCAATACGATTCAGTTCAACTAAACTATCAAAATACCGAATCTTATGCCTCCGGAAGCATAAGTTTGATACAAGATCCAACATATTCCTAATGAAAGTTCTCTTTACAATAGCTTTGCGACACTTCGGGCCCTGCTTTAACTATAATAACCCCCCAAGGTCTAGAACACCAAGGCCGTAGATCTGCTAGTAAAACAATGTTACACATGTCTCCTCTTTCCTGTAGCAAGTACCCCCCCTCCCACCCGGCGAGTATCAGCAATCGCACCCCACAGCAGATCGACGCGACTGTGGAAAGGGAAACCACACCACTTCTGCCTGCGTGGACGCGCCGGAGGTTTTTATACCTCGAGTGCTATACGTAGAAAGAAGCCAATGAATTGGAGATACCACCAATCTCACTAATCGCGGAAATTTTGGATACATTCTAACAGATTACCCATGAGCGTAATGGGCAAGTTGTGTGAAAACGACTATTGGCTGATAACATAAGAAGTTAGCGACAATATTGACGCTGTAAGTGAGGTTGAGATAAGCATACGCTCTGAGGCATTCAGATCATAGAGATGTTAAGTCCTTTCTTGCGATTATTTTTGGTTAGTGAGTTCTGTGGAAGTTTTTTTTTGTTGATAATACGTGAGGCCGGATATCGCACGTATTATATTTTGAGACTTAATAGTGAGTATTAAGAATTCTGTTTCTTTTGGTGATGAAGTGTTTGTGACTTCCAGGTATACCGAACCATCTGAGTATACCAAATTTAAACAATCATTTTCCCTAGGTGGGCAGAACAAAGGAAATCCCCTCTTTATTGCTCTGCTGTCCGTTGGCTTACGAGTAAGGAGATTGAGAGAGATTAGGACTTCCTGAGTGCATGCACATCAAAGTAAATGAGCTGTGCGTACGTTTTAAGAATTAGGATCAAGTCGTTTAGCTTACAGTACCGAAGGCCCCAGATGTGGAAAAATGTCTTTCTACATTGGCCTCATGGAATATGGTCTAATGTATTCATGGTTTAAGCATCTCCAGTCAATCAATTGAAGTGAATTTAAATTGAATTACATCTTCAATAAAATTCTTCTATAATAACTACGTTACAGATGGCCACCCCGTCTGTACGGATAAAGATTCATCTTCAATTAGATCTTCAATTTACTACGTTACAGATGGTGCCCAACGTGGGGCATACGCGTTATGTTCCACGGGCCCCGTTTGGGCGGCAAAGGTTCTTTCTATACCTAAGTTACAGATGGCGCCCAACGTGGGCGCCATCTGAATGCGCGTGAATGCTTCACGGGCCCCACTCTGCGATTAGATCTTCAATCAATTTAACTACGTTACAGATGGCGCCCAACGTGGGGCCCGAAGACGCAAAGCCCGTAATTTTTTTTTTTCGTTCGGATTTTTTTTTTCCAAATTTTTTTTGGATTTTTTTGTGAGTATATTCTGGAAATATCTTGCGGAGTGGCAGTTAGTCTTCATTGTCCGGAAGATTACGTAATTTGGTGATCTTCGTCAGTTGCTATAAGCTAATGTTCTCTTGTAGGTACTTCGTAACTTTATTCGAGACAGGTTTTTGTCCGGACCGAATTCGAAGTAGTTCATTCGGTTGTCTGCTGCAGAGACGAACACTCGAAGAGTTAGAATAGGGATTTAAGTTGGAGATAGTAAACTGTTTGACCGGTGGCTGATGACTTATTCTCGGCGCACGTCTGCTGCAGAAACCACTACCCAACCTACCTAGTCCACTTGCAAAACAAACTCATTCAGTAACACTTTGTTTTTGATTTTTTTTTACATATTGTCGCATTAACCATTTTTCTCAAATGTTTCGTAGAAGTCAGAAGTCGTTTCGCCCATTGACCGGTGGCTGATGATATTATCTCGGCGCACGTTTGCTGCAGTGGAAAAACTCCTCTGACCAAACATTACAATGATTAAATGGTTACCGTTAAAGGAGAAGAACGATAGACCACACACACTAATAAGTTTTTTTGTATCTTTTATTTTGTCGTTGATGGTTTGAACTATGTCGCCATATGCGAGTAGTTTGATAGTTGTCAGTTGTTGTTGTTGAAGATGAAGGTCAACTCCCCGAAAATTTATATGAAGATAGTTTATTTAGTTTATTTTGACGCTAAGTATTGCCTAGAGGCGTATAGTACGTTAAGTTTTTGAAGTATCTCCGAGTAAAAGTTTTAAGTTGCCTAGAGGCGTAAGTTACATTAAGTTACGTTAAATTACGTTGAGTTACGTTAAGTTTAGTTGAGTTACTTTTGAAGTATTGAGATTTAAGTTGCCTAAAGGCGTAAGGTACATTAAGTTACGTTAAATTACGTCGAATTACGTTGAGTTCAGTTAAGTTGCTTTTGAAGCGTTGAGATTTAAGTATCTCTGATAAGTTGCCTAGTGGCGTAAGTACGTAAAGTTTTGGAGACTTTACGATTTAAATTTACTTGAATTAATTGCCTAGTGGCGTACGTTAAGTTTACATTAAACCTAAGTATTACTGAGTTAGTCTTAGTTTATAATTGACTGGTGGCGTAGACGTTATTTTTTATTTTCTCTTTTGGTTTTTTTTTCTTTTTTTTCTATATCAGTTCTATTTAAGGAAAGGTTGTTGAGAAGTAGTCGTTAGATTGTAGTTTAAGTTATTTCATAGGTACTTATTATTACTTATTTTTGAATTTGAATTTTCCCTTCTTGATAAGTCGAAAATTAAATATACTACCCACTCAATTGACTTTAGGTTAAGCACTGGTTTGAGGCTCATTACCACCACACAATTAAAAATCGTACTCATTATACCGTAGTATAGGAGACCTTTTTTCTTACTCGTGCCAATATACTTTCTTACTCTGTTCGAAGAAATAATTCATAAGCTTCTTTTGTGAATATTTCTTTTTTTTTTGATATTACACTACAAATAGTTTTGTTTCGATATCCGAATTATATTAAATTGAATCATGTCTCGGAACGAAGATGATATACAAGTTAATGTAGGAAATAATGGAGATGCAGATTTCCAGCGAATGGAACAAGCAGCGATAGACATTCTATTGGGAGACGATATGTCCTCTCCGAGGGACGGCCCACCTATAGTTCCTAGTCCTCCTCAAAATCTGCTAATAGCAGACGAGGACGGATGGTCCAATTACGTGCACGACGTAGTAGCTTCAACTATAAACACTCAGTTAGATGAGGAACGTAAATTCTTCCAACAAGAATTGGCGAAGAGCCAAGACGAGCTACTAACGAAGATGGCAGCCTTAATGCGTGGGACAGTCCCTTCTACCAATAACTTTCAAGGTCAGCCACAAGCTAGCACTTCACGTGCAACGATAGTTAGTAACCGCTTATTAAAACCTGCTAATCAACCTGGAAATCCAACAGAATTAGTAACCCCACATGTCGTATACACCGATAGTCGAACTACTATCGTACCTAACTCCGGAGTCTCTCTCAGCCAAGCCATGAGAAAGACGAACTTACCTCTAATTCCTTCCAATATTATACCAGATAGGGATAGAGAATTAACATCACACAGATTTGACCTACCTACTGGGTCCAATAATGCCAATAGTAGGGGAAGAATCCCGAACGAACCATTAATTCACCCAATCGAAATGGCTCAAGCAGCCGACGTGGATGCGTACCTCGCTAGTATCATGCACAATGATAATGCTTCAGTGGTTAACTCGCCTTCACGGCCTCCGACGGCGTCGAACTCCCATTCTTCAGGAAGGTACCCAATGTACCATAAATGGCGCATTAATTTCGGCGGCCGCAACATTCCGGTAGATGACTTCTTATTTCAACTCGAAGTAATAAGAAGCAGCTACAACGTACCTTGGGACGATATAGTGTTGAACTTCCATCACTTTGTCTCAGGGCCGGCAGAAACTTGGTATTGAATGTTCCTCAAAAGCAACCCTTATGTACAATGGAAGACGTTGAAATCGGCCTTCCTGGAACACAACAGAAGCTTGGAAACAGACAGCGAGTTGTCGAGGAAGATCAACGATCGAAAGCAGTTGCCTGGGGAAACGTTTAACGAATTCTATGACGCGTTGATGGTTCTCAATTCAAGAATGCGTATTCCCAAAGCCCCAAGTGAGATGGTAGACACCATCAAGAATAATGTTAACAGACGTATGGGCGAGTTGCTCATTACGTTCAATACGAGTAGTTTGCCACGAATGGCATATGTATGCCGTACCATTGAGAAGTTCATGATTGGTAGAGAGCCTACACGGCCAAAGTTCACACCTGCAAGTTGGAATACACATCCAAAACGTCAAGTAAACGAGGTTGAATTTGAAAGCCATTCCCAGACAGTAGCCACCCCAGCTCAGATTGAAGCATTACAGTGAGTCCCAGCAGGTATAAGATGTTGGAATTGCAAGGGCGTGGGTCATAGTCATAGGGAATGTGTCAAACCGCGAGAAAGTTTGTTTTGTTTTAAGTGTGGTTTACCAGAGTATGTCACTCTCAATTGTCCGAGTTGTAAGGGAAACCGCCAACAGAACAATCCTGCTTCTGTGAGGATTCGTTCGGCGACTCAAAACCCGGAACAGTAAATCTAAGACCCCTTTAAGAATAAAAGCCTGCTATTAATATAAACGACCAAGACCCGATCACAACTACTACTATGAATGAAAAACCAATACAAATTTTGAAAAGAGATAAATCACCTGCCATAAGGAATTCTAAAAATGTTAGAATAATTGACAACAATGATAAAGAATCAAACCATAATAATACGAATAAGTTACCGCGCAAATCGTTGAATGAACGGTTAAAAGATTACTACGAAGCTAGAAGGCGTATCGTAAACTTACCTACCATGTCGAAGAAAATACGTAAGACGAGAGATCGATTTACTTCCAAGAGGAAATTATACAGAAACATAGCTTCAGCCACACTCAAGGTTAATTCGAGCGATCCAAGGCCCTATGTCACAGTACAAACCTTTGGGGACGAATGGCTCGGACTTCTTGATTCTGGAGCCAGCATTAGCTGCATCGGGACTAATCAGCTGGAGTATCTCAAGTCTAAAAACGCAAAAATTAAGAACGTATCTTCATCTGCCTCAACAGCTGATGAAACAAAGCAAGATATCGTTGGGATGATAACGACAGATGTAGACTATAAAGGTATACATAAAACATTAAATTTTTATAAAGTCCCCACTCTTTCACAACGTCTCTACCTCGGAGTAGATTTTTGGAGAGAATTTCAAGTAGCACCAAACTTAATCGCCGGAATGAGTATAAGCCCATCCCCATGCGAAAATGAAGAATATAAAGACAAATGTAAGCTAACACTAGCACAAGACAGAAGGCTGAAGGAAGTTATAGATAACTTTTCGTCATTTGCAGCTAAAGGGCTAGGTAAGACGAGCTTGCTAGAACACAAAATAGATACAGGAGACGCAATGCCGATTAAGCAACGGCATTATCCCGTCTTCCCAGCCATACAAGCCCTCATGTATGCGGAATTGGACCGCATGCTTGAGTTAGGAGTCATAGAGGAAAGCACGAGCTCCTGGAGCTCACCGGTTGTACTAGTTTGCAAACCCAGCAAAAAAAGGCTTTGCCTAGATTTCAGAAAAATGAACTCAGTGACCAAAAAGAATGCGGGCCCGATTGCGCATATCGAGGGCCTGTTGTCGCGTCTTTCAGGCACCCACTACATTTCCAGTGTAGACCTGAAAGACGCATTTTGGCCAATTTCGTTGGAGGCGGGATCCAGGGAGAAAACAGCGTTCACTGTCCCTGGGCGTCCCCTCTATCAATTTAAAGTCATGCCATTTGGCTTATGCAATGCAGCTCAATCACTCTCTTACCTAATGAGCCGTGTAATACCTTCAGTTCTTCAAGACAGAGTATTTGTCTATTTAGACGATTTGCTAGTAATTTCTAAGACTTTCGAGGAACATTTGAGCATATTAAAAACGGTGAGCGAACGATTAAACGAAGCCGGTTTGACCATCAATGTGGCGAAGTCAAAATTTTGCTTTAATGAACTACACTTCTTGGCTTATAAGGTAGGTCAGGAATGTTTAAAATCCGATCCAGCAAAAGTTGCAGCAATCGTAGACTTTCCGGTGCCAACAACCCAACGTCAAGTAAGACGATTTCCTGGTATGGCAGGTTGGTACCGGAGGTTTGTCAAAGATTTTTCGACGCTCGCATCTCCCCTAACTGCTACCCTCAAGAAGGGTAAAACCTTCAAATTTGACGCAGAAGCCGTCAGAGCCTTTGTAGACATTAAAACAGCCCTGACTACCGCTCCAATCCTGGTGAACCCAAACTTCGAGAAAGAATTTATTATATTGTGCGATGCATCCGCGTCCCGTATCGGATGTGTTCTCTGCCAGCGAGACGAGAACGGAGCTGAACGCCCCATTTTCTGTTATTCTCAGAAACTAAATGCTGCGCAGAGAAACTATTCCGTTACCGAACGCGAATGCCTCGCAGCCTTTCAAGGGATACAGAAATTCCGTGCCTATGTGGAAGGTTATCGATTCAGAGTCGTCACTGACCACTCTAGTTTGAAGTTTTTGATGAGTCTGAAAGACCCTACCGGTAGACTGGCCAGGTGGAGCATGAGGCTTCAAGAATTCGACTTTGTGGTCGAACATCGTAAGGGTACCCTAAATGTAGTACCAGATGCTCTTTCCAGAGTTTTCGAAAATGAATCGCTAAATCTTCAACCCTTAGTATCCAGTTCGACCCAAGTCGATTTCACCGAAGTCCTCCACATCAACCTGGACAGCCCGCATTTCAAATCAACCGAATACATTAAGCTCATCGACCACATCAATACAAACCAAGAGCGGCTACCAGAGCTGAAAATTTCAGATGGTTACATCTACAAACAGACAAAACACACCGTAGGAGATCCCCTGCAGGATGACTTAGTTTGGAAGCTCTGGGTGCCGTCAGCGATGACAGACGAATTGACAACCCTCGCACATAACCCTCCACGGGCAGCACACAGCGGAATAGCGAAGACGTTGTATCGCTTAAAGGCACAATATTATTAGCCCAGCATGTATTCTCAAGTTAAGGGTTACGTTCACAAATGTGAAACTTGTAGAAGAGTAAAGCCTCAAACATAGTTCTACGCGCCGAAATGGGTCAGGCTTTCAATGTAGAAAGACCATTTTAACACCTCTACATAGACTTCCTTGGACCCTATCCCCGCTCTAGAAAAGGTAACTCATTTATCGTTATTGTAGTTGATCAACTAACAAAATTTGTTATTATAAAACCGTTACGGAAGGCTAATGCCTTAAATGCAGTGCAGTTTTTACAAGAAGAAGTTTTCTTGATGTTCGGCGTCCCGGAAAGCATTCTTTCCGACAATGGAACCCAGTTTGTAAGACGTGAATTCACCAAACTGTTAGAAACATATGGAGTAAGGCACTACAAAACGGCCGTATACTCTCCTCAACCAAACGCAAGCGAGCGAGTCAACCGCTCCATTATGGCAGCAATCAGGTCGTACGTCGATCCGAAACAGTTGAATTGGGATATGTATCTCTCGTCCATAAGCAGAGCTTTACGCACGACAGTACATTCTGCCCTCACTATGTCACCCTATGAAGCCCTATTCGGACAACGCATGGTGGAACATGGATCCGACTATAAGCTCCTCAAAAAGTTAGGCGGGTTGAATAATTCCGAGATTAGCTGGTTACCCAAAGTAGCAAAAATGAATATTTTGCACACATATCCAAAAACTACTCTAGAAAACGCACATCAGAATTACAAACACACTTACAACCTCCGTAGCAGGAAAATTTCATTTAATGAAGGTAACACAGTGTTCAAAAGGAATATGGTACTTAGCGATGCAACGAAGCATTTTAACGCAAAATTAAGCCCCAAATTCGTTACAATTCAGAAACTAAAGGGGAATAACCTTTATGAAGTCGTGGATGAAAAAGGCCACACCGTTCACACCAAAGACTTAAAAAGTTAATTCTCCATAGGGAAATAGCAGCTTGAGTAACGAATCATGTGACGACAATCTCAGCCCGGCATCAGCTGTGCATGAGACTCTAAGAATCAACGTTGGTAAATAAGTCGTAGCGAGTCAAATCATAAATGCTATCAATTCCTTAGGAAAACCTAGATCGAATGTTATTTTCGTTTTCTTTTTTGTTTGGAATAATTTAGAATCATCCCCAAACTAACAAGTTTTGTAAAGATAATATCGAAATGCCCATCTCCCCCTCACTACCTTTACCTTCACTACCACGAAACACTACTGCAGAACATGTTCATACGCATGGTCAGTGAGCTGACCTGCAAAAATGTATTCATTGTCTTCACAATTCACTATTAGCGATAGTCAAAGCGGCATGTAGATACCGAGTAGCACCTACCCAGAAAGGAAGTTAACCCAATTAGTGAACACAATAGTAAAATCATACACCTCTCCTTTCTAGTAATACATTTCTTCCATATTACCAGCAGTACTCTGCTATAACTACTTGTAACACGCACCCAGTGTAAACCTATGTAAGAAATGCAGAACCTTGCGAATAATTTGCACAAAATCTCTTAACGAGTCACCTACTCTTAACTTTATTTCAATTTTCTGAACCCATCCTAAACCTCTTCACGCGTGCCAACTTCGAAAAGAAATAACTTTTCAATCAAGCCAGACACGCCATCAATTTCGGATGGCCCCACTTCTTTTTTTTAGTTATAAAAAGAAAAAGAGGAAGTTCAAGAAGTTTCTTGGAGCTGGCGGCGGAATGGAACTTTCTTTTTCCGTTTGCCAGCTGCCAAATACGCACGACAACAGAAGTGCTCCCACATCGATCCCCCTCCTGCATGCGATAGGATTATTGGTTAAAGAAAATTCCTTTTCATATTGCATTTACTGCAATAGGAATCTTTTTTTTGCTTATTTGAGCATTTCTTGCCCAAATTCTGCTCCCTATGATTGTTTCCTTTTAACAATCCCCCCCCGCTTTTTAGTCGAAAGGCGATATTTTTCTTGTTTGGAGGAAGACACAGCAACCCGAAGCCTTGCCGTCATCTACCAGCCGTGATTTTTTTTTTGGGCAGCGTGCTCGCCAGAGTACACCGCCGACCGAGCAGCCACACATCCCAAAAGGCGCAATCAGCATCCAACAACAGACAGCCAAAGTGTTCACCTTACCAGAGGGTAGACTAGTTTTGTATTACGAAGAGTAAATAAAGAGCACCACGTTAGTTCCCCGAAGAACCTTATCTGTGAGGTAAAAACTGGTTTCATTCTTGACGTCGTAGTGTATTCGCCTCCGTACCAACCAAGTTTTTCTGTTCCTTTTTTTTTATAGGTTTATTGTCTTGGCACGACATGCTGCCGAAAATTAATTTAAATTGTAAAAATCACCAATAATAAAGTCCACCAAAGAAAGTCACCAAATATAAGAAAAGAAATTCCACCAAATAAGGAAAGTCTTTGACCTTTCCCCTGAAGGGAAACCCTCTCTTTTATGTGTCTCATTGGCACCCCATCGGAGACAATATACCACCAACGAAGAAGAGATCCCGCCACCTACCACCACACACAATTAGGAGATGCAATTCCAGTGACCGTCCATAAAAATAGAGTAATAAATAAAATCAACCGACACCACGGGCTAGGTATGCCCGTGGTGTCGGTTGATTATTATTTATTACCTGCTCGAGTTTCCGTACGTTTATGTTTGTTTTTCCGAGAGACTACATGGTCGACACGCGAATTCGGACCTAACCCAGTCAACCATCGACATCTACTATATGTGTATATTATGCACATGGTTTACATATATAGCCGTCGTGCACATTGAGTCGAAGCGACTGACTAAATAGTTCAACCGGAACCGCACTCCCACACCATCCAGCGGAACAATTATTTCCTGTAAGTTGCGGTGCTCGCAGCGATTCTTGTTTTCCCCAGTGCGCAGTTATCTCGTCTATCAACCCCCAGGATCTCACCAGGAAAACGAATAATTTTTTTTACGTATGCGAAATCTTTATATACACTACGAACTGTATGTATGTTAATGTGTAAGAATAGATACCCAAAATTAAAGGTCAATCTAGGAACGTAGCCCTGTAGCATTTCATATATATTATCTTTATTGTAATTTCAATTATTTAAGATTTTATATTTTAACAGATAATTCTTTTTGGGAGACAGGTACAAATTTTTTTTTACGAAAGCACACACAAACGAGAATCAGCAAAAAGGAAAACGACCAATAAATAATCCAGCACAAAACATATAACAAAAATAGTGACTCAACTGTGTAACGTACATGAAGTGATAATCAGCTGTTTTAAAAGTTGATTTTGCATTTATGAAGTATTATTCAAACCGCGAGAACATTGTTTTTATTTTAATAAGTATGTGCGAGAAAGTTCGTGCCAGCCTATCTATAAATTCAAACCGCGAGCGCATTTAAAGTAAATAAAAAGAAAACTAATTCATCATCGCATACGAAGGAAAATATATATTATATACATTCATCCCTTTACATCAATTCCTACAGCATCTGACCCATCTACGCAACTACGGGAGTTCACTTCAGCAGTTAGTAAATTTGGGGTAAGTCAATTTGTTTCGTACATATATGAATTATATATATATTTGATAGAGTAAGCAATAAGATTAAGATTCTGTGCCAATCCAATCGGCGTACTTCCTTCACAGTCCAGGTAATTAATTATGAACTCCAGAAGAACAGATTCTCTATTTTATACTTTTTTTTAAGTGACATATCTTATAAAATTATTATTTAATGATTTCTTGATAATGAACAATTTCTCAAGTTATTTAGTACTACAGTATGTACTATAACACGGCCATCCTGCAGTTTTCATCGTTCTCGATGAATAATATTAAGATCTTACACAAAACAATTCTTGTAGCTCAGAGGCAATATTAAGCATGTCTACATTTCATCTCAGCTCAGAGGTTCACCTTTAAGGTATAAACTTGTCCGTTATCGTTATAACTTACCAATAATTGTAGCTCAGAGGCAATCTTAAGCATGTCTACATTTCATCTCAGCTCAGAGGTTCACCTTTAAAGTATAAACTTGTCCGTTATCGTTATTTTTTACCAATAATTGTAGCTCAGAGGCAATCTTAAGTATGTCTACATTTAATCTCATATCATCAATCATTAGTTGTAGCTCAGAGGCCTTTTCACTTGTCTACAACTTAACTTCAAAACAAAAAAAATAATAACTAGGACTCATAAATTAATTGGTCTTAAGCAAGATCCAGCCATACCATACAAAAACATTTGATGCAAAAATCATGGTCAGATCAAATTTCTACCTTAGGAAACACTAAATTTTAATTTGGTAATAAGTTTATTTGATTTTTTTTTTTTTAACACAACATGTAATCAAAATGAATCAAATATTAAATGAATCAAGGTAACTTACATTACTGCATATTATTTTCATCTTTAAAAACTGGTCGTATAGTTTCCCTTGCCGCAACTATAACAGTTCTAGAATTGTTTTTCTTCAGTTTGTACCGGTCATTTGGTAATAGGCCTATAACTTCATATGGTCCTCTGTAATGCACATCCAGTTTAGATTTGCGTATTTGATTACTTTTATATACGACAGCTGTTCCTATTTCTATTCTTGCTGGAATACATTTCTTTTTATCGAATCTAGACTTCATCCTCTCAGCATTTTCACGAATTCGTTCATCTGTTAACTCTCGTATAGCATCAAAATTATCATACTTAGGTTCAATATCCAAGTCAGTTAATAAAGCACTAATTTCAGGAGTTCGTCCACTGACCCCAGTTAGTACTTTCAAAGGTGATAGTCGGGTAGTTTTATTAATCGTTGTATTTAAAGCCAATTGAACACGACTTACATAGCTGGTCCATTCAAAATGTACTTCGATATTAGTTCTTAACAAATTTAACACAGTATCGACGTATCTTTCAACTTGTCCATTAGCACGACTGGTTCCAGGAGCAATAATTGTGTGATGCTCAATTCCGTATGATTTACAAAGATTTTGAAAATGTTCACCTGTAAAATTCGTTCCTCTGTCACTGATAATTTTTAGTGGAACTCCAAACAGCATTACAAAATTGTTCAGATGTTGAGTGGTCTCTATTGCTTGCAAAGTCTTACAGGGCAACAAAATGACAAATTTAGTGAACGCATCTACTATAATCAAAACGTAGCGACTTTAATCTTTGTCGTTTCCATGAAATGGACCCATGCAATCCATATGAATGGTGTGAAAAGGTATCGGTTTTTTTTGTATAGGATGTACCTCACACTGCTTTTTACCAGAAGGCCTTTTTGCCACCAAGCATATTAAACAAGATTCCACAAATTTGCGTAAATTTTTCGTCATTTTTGGCATCCAAAAGTGTTCTTTCATCTTGGCTAAAGTTTTTTCCCATCCAATATGACAGTTGTCTTCATGATAACGTCTCATCAAAGATAAACGGCAATTTTTTGGTACAAATAGTTTATTATTTTCACCATGAATTTTCCGGTATAATAATCCGTTTTGTATAATGTATTGTGAAATTGCGTCCAAATCTCCCCCCTTGATTTTTTCGATTATTTCATTGGATTCAGGATCAGAATTTTGCTCTATACTAAGCCAATTTTCAGATAAGCTGTTAAGATGGTAACAAGTTTTCTGTGGCGGGTTACGACTGAAATAATCGGCATGCTGCATAGTCTTGCCTTTTCGATATATAATGTTGAACTCGAAGTCCTGGAGGTAGATCCACCATCTTGCAACCCGAGGTAAAAGGTCTTTCTTTTCCTTAGTCGCTTTCAATGTATTACAGTCTGTAACAATAGTGAACCGAATTCCCAGGAAGTAATTGCGAAAGTTTTTCACTGCATTTACTACAGCAAGTGTCTCCAACTCATAACTGTGATATTTTTCTTCATAAGGTTTCGTACTTTGCCTAAAGTAAGCCACAACCCACAACATGTAAGTGTCCATTTATTTTTTGAAAGAGAATTGCTCCATAACCTAACGCACTAGCATCAGTGTGCAATTCGGTAGGTCGGTTTGGATCGATAAACACAAGTACTGGACGGTTAGTCAATTGCTTGAATATATTGCCGGGCTTCTTCACACTCAATCGTCCAATTGAATTTGACTTAATTTTTAGTTAATGCAGTTATGCACCTGGTCTTAGCTGCAACAAACTTTCGGAAGTAACTAGATAATCCCATTAACTGTCGCACTTGTGTCACGTTGGTTGGAACATTTGCTTTAAGAAGAGCCTCTATTTTGACTTTCCAGGTCTTATCCCTTCAGCGGAAACTTCTCGCCCAATATACTCGATTTAGTTTTGTAAAAATTTGCACTTTTCTATGTTTAGAGAAAATTCACCTTCAGTTAATGCAGTTAAAACCAATTCCAGTTTTTGAACTCCTTCTTGAACAGTTTGGGATGGTATTAACTTATCATCCATATAAACAAGAGCTGTTTTATCCTTTAAAGTACCCAATGCTTTATTGATGGCTCGTTGAAAAACCGCCGGAGCATTAGCGAGACCAAACGGCATCCTTAAATATTCATAGTGACCGCCTGGAGTAACAAAAGCAGTTTTTTTCAATTGAGCTTTCTTCGATTGGTATCTGGTGAAATCCTGATGCCATGTCAAGAGATGTAAAATATCGGTTCCCACAAAGTCGATCTAGTTGGTCCTCTATCCTCGGTAAGGGATAACGATCTTTGACAGTAGCACGATTCAATGCTCGATAGTCGACGCATAAACGATGTTGCCCGTTTTTTTTCTTCACCAATACAACTGGACTAGCAAACGGTGAATGACTATCGCGAATAATATTGTTACTCTTAAGTTCAGCTACAATTTCGTTTACTGTTGTTCGTTCAGAAAATGCCATTCGGTATGGTCGATAATTAATGATAGCTTCATGATTAAGCCGAATATTCAGCGAACCTGTTTTAACTTTAGTAACTGGAAATCCTTTAACAATAAACGTTGAATATTTCTTCAACAACTTTTCTACTTCAATATTATAGTTCAAAGAAGTTTTGCAAATTAGCATATTAGATGAATTCATATGAAAATCCTTTCGTTTCAACATAGATCCATGTTTATCAACTAGAATTTCTAGGGTTGAATCGCTCAAAACGTCCCGTCCAATAATCAACTCGTTCTTGAGATAGATTTCGTCAATGATGTGAAAAGTAATTTTAATGTTGAGTTTTTCGAATTCAACCAACAAATCAACTTTTTCCGTAAGAAGAATCGGATCCTTAGAAATACCTTGAACACTTAGAAAATAAACCATCCTCTTCAAAGGCATTTGAATTGCAACGTCTGATCTAAGTAATGAGCAGTCAGACCCTGTGTCCAATAAACAATGGTAAAGTCTTCCATTGATAAAGACGGCTGTGGTATTTTTCTACCTGGAAACATAGATAAACAGATGAGATAGGTAAAGATAGATTAATTGATTTATAATAAAATAGTAATTTACAAACAAAACAAAACAAAAACTGTTGATATTCATTTTTTGTTTTTAAAGCATGGTCAGAGGGGTCTACATCTACATCCAAAAACATCACCTGGAAACATCATTGCACAAGTTAACTCTCTTTATATCGGCACGCTGTTTCGCCCAGCAAGTTGTATTCTCATGTCCAGCTTTGTTACAAAATGAACATCTTTTATCATTATTTTGTTCATATTTAGAAATAGTTTTCGATATAGTTTGTGGACAATTGGGTTTAATATGTCCCACCTTTCCACACCCAAAACAAGATTTTCCATTTTCTAAGCGGGGACGTTTATTTGCGTGTACGAAGTGTTCTTCATTGCTTCTTCTTATGTTAAATCTTTTATTTGGGCCATCATCTTCCTTCATCAGGTCATATTTTCTTCGAGGTGACTCACCAATAGACGAAAGGTGATCTATCAAACATTGAACTGAAGTTGGCATGACGAACGTCAAAGAATTTTTCAGCCAAATATTTGTGATACAGCCTATCACTATTTTAACTATCTTGTCTTCTGGAACGTCAAACGGCAATCGATTGATTTGTGAAACTTTCTTGATCACAAAATCAGCATAGGATTCAAACTCGTTGCTTTCGAGGTTCGCAACTTTTCGTAGTTGACCAACAATATCTGATCCACCAGAAAATGAGTGGATTAGAGATGATCTTAAATCTGGCCAAGAATAGTGCTGATATCCGAATTTGTCAAACCAATTATTTGATCGTCCCATCAAAGAAGCACAAACACGAGGAATAACGTCGAAATCCTCCAGACCATCACGTTCAATTCTTTTATCAATGTCAGCACACCATTTAACTATATCTACGCGTGAGTGGTCTGGATCGAAGATCGGAAATCCAATGATGTTGCTCTTCTTTCTTACATCTTGTTGAGAAATCTTGAAAAAATTTTCAAGAGCATCAGCGGTAATAAGCATTGAATTTTCATTGTTACTTTTCCCTTGTTTTTCCACAACTTCGACTTCTTCGTTTTCTAAAATAATTTGTTCTTCCTCCATAATTGAGTAGTCAATTATGTAGTTTTAATCTGCTTCAGGGTAATCACACTTCTGATGATAGAGTAAGCAATAAGATTAAGATTCTGTGCCAATATAATCGGCGTACTTCCTTCACAGTCCAGGTAATTAATTATGAACTCCAGAAGAACAGATTCTCTATTTTATACTTTTTTTTAAGTGACATATCTTATAAAATTATTATTTAATGATTTCTTGATTATAAAGAATTTCCCAAGTTATTTAGTACTACAGTATGTACTATAACATATACATCGTTTCCTGAACTTAATGATATTTGATCATAGTGTATATGCGAATATATCGTACACACACTATCTTTGTGTATAATATTTTTTTTGATGCGAATGTCATTGCAAATAATACGAGATACATATAAACCTTTTTTTGGTGCATATATGAAAACTATCACATGCGATCAGATATACGAATTGCTATTATATTTTTTTGTTGATTATTAATTTGAAAAGCGTTGACAATCCAATCGGATAATCGAACCGGTGGATCTGTGCATGATAATTTCCTGTTGATTTGAGTTCAATATTTCAATGAGAACCTTTTAAAGTGTGCAGTAGATAACAAATAAAGTTTTTTTTTGGTTTTGAACAGTAGGTACTGGCGATAAATAATGATTATTTAGTGCATTTATAATTCTTTGTAGATATTTTTCCTCGTTATATTGAGCATTAAAGAAAAAGAAATCAATACTTCTTTTTGTAACGTTTTGAAGAGAAACCATTCTAGTTGTTATTATTTTCTTACGGAAATGCCTTCATTTGTGTTTGATAATAATAATGGTTTACTTTGAACGTAATGGAACTTCCATAATGGATTAAGTTGTCGTTTGATAAGGGGAGTTGAGTGGAGTTAACAACAACAACAAAGATGACAGGAGAGATGTTTTGAAGAAGTTTGATAAGTTCTGAATTTAAGGTCGTGAAGTGTAGTTTTTTTTTGTGAATGTGATATAAGTAGTCTTTTGAGTTTTTTTTAGTGAAGGGGAATTTGCATAATATTAAAGTTCCTAAAGCAAGTTCCATGGTTTCAATTCTCTCCCTTTTTTTTAGGTTGATGAGATTGAATTTTGGGCGGGTATAGAAGACCGAGGGGACGATCACACCTAGTTTCCCCTCCACTCAAATGTTTCCTTCCGCTTTTTACAGAAGGGGTAACAGGAAGGCATGTTTCGTCCTTCAATACGATTCAGTTCAACTAAACTATCAAAATACCGAATCTTATGCCTCCAGAAGCATAAGTTTGATACAAGATCCAACATATTCCTAATGGAAGTTCTCTTTACAATAGCTTTGCAACACTTCGGGCCCTGCTTTAACTATAATAACCCCCCAAGGTCTAGAACACCAAGGCCGTAGATCTGCTAGTAAAACAATGTTACACATGTCCCCTCTTTCCTGTAGCAAGTACCCCCCCCCCCCCGAGCGTGTATCAGCAATCGCACCCCACAGCAGATCGACGCGACTGTGGAAAGGGAAACCACACCGCTTCTGCCTGCGTGGACGCGCCGGAGGTTTTTATACCTCGAGTGCTATACGTAGAAAGAAGCCAATGAATTGGAGATACCACCAATCTCACTAATCGCGGAAATTTTGGATACATTCTAACAGATTACCCATGAGCGTAATGGGCAAGTTGTGGGAAAACGACTATTGGCTGATAACATAAGAAGTTAGCGACAATATTGACGCTGTAAGTGAGGTTGAGATAAGCATACGCTCTGAGGCATTCAGATCATAGTGAGTTCTGTGGAAGTTTTTTTGTTGTTGATAATACGTGAGGCTTGATATCGCCACGTATTATATTTTGAGACTTAATAGTGAGTATTGAGAATTCTGTTTCTTTTGGTGATGAAGTGTTTGTGAGTTCCAGGTATACCGAACCATCTGAGTATACCAAATTTAAACAATCATTTTCCTTAGGTGGGCAGAACAAAGGGAGATCCCCTCTTTATTGCCCTGCTGTCCGTTGCTTTACGAGTAAGGAGATTGAGAGAGATTAGGACTTCCTGAGTGCATGCACATCAAAGTAAATGAGCTGTGCGTACGTTTTAAGAATTAGGATCAAGTCGTTTAGCTTACAGTACCGAAGGCCCCAGATGTGGGAAAATGTCTTTCTACATTGGCTTCATGGAAGGTGGTCTAATGTATTCATGGTTAAAGCATCTCCAGTCAATCAATTGAAGAGAATTTAAATTGAATTACATAAAATTCTTCTATAATAACTACGTTACAGATGGCCACCCCGTCTGTACGGATAAAGATTCATCTTCAATTAGATCTTCAATTAACTACGTTACAGATGGCGCCCAACGTGGGGCATACGCGTTATGTTCCACGGGGCCCGTTTGTGCGGCAAAGGTTCTTTCTATACCTACGTTACAGATGGCACCCAACGAGGGGCATGATTTTTGAATGCTTCACGGGCCCCACTCTGCGATTAGATCTTCAATCAATTTAACTACGTTACAGTCGCTTATTATACAGACCCCAATTCAGACGTGAAAGCTGTTGGCTCACATTCCCCAGGAGAAGCTGGCGAGGCTGCCGAAGTTTAATTTATACAAATGGAAATTATTTCGTGCAGAATGTTTCTTCTTTTATCCTACGCTAATAAAACACCATGTGCATAAGCTCATCATGGAAATTTTATATACATAGTTGTAAAATATATATCCTTGCGCAAGTGGCGTAGCTGTGAAACCTTCAACTTTTGTTCTTCATTCCGAGGAAGTTATTTTTCTGTGTCGCAATTTGCTTGGGCGATATAAAACACATTCGCCACACGTGTCCAAGGTGGGACACCAATTCGCTTCCGTCAGACGTTGATCCGTATTCCGGCTCGTCGACCGACGCGACCACACCCCACGCCCAGCTACATTAAGCTGCTTGTTCGTGGGTATACCACGGTACGTGGAATCATAACGCCCTGTCTTCGCAACATAAAGGAGGTCCATTGATGTCCTAGCAGCAGGATTGCTAGAACATTCTTCATATCATCATTATTACCGGTCAGGAAACCCAGTCACGATTAGGCTGTAGACCTCATCGCGGGATTCGAGGAAATATATTTCATCTTAGTGAACCAACAGGACGACTGTGCGTGTGTTGATTCACAGATGCCGGTCCACATCAAGGAGCAGCTTTAAATTTTGAATCTACAAGCAACATAGGACCAAGGATTTTAAACATCTTTAATTTTTCAACAACATACAACTGTTCCAGAAAACTCATTGTATATATTAATATAACATTGTTCTGGATAAGCCAGGTAAAAGTTATGTATTTTATATTAATTTGTGTGTGATACCTTTAGAGCGTGGATATTGTCGCTCCAACAAAACCCACAGGCGGGTTCAGAATTGCCTAAGAATATACGAAGTCACAACAAACGAAGCGTCCGACCACCGGACGGTGGTGTACGCTATCAGCTACAGTGTTGGATAGTTACGCGTAACTTTGAAATTTTAATTAGTTACACGTAACTAATGTAACTTATGTAACTAATGTAACTAATGTAACTTATTGTAACTAAATGTAACTAACTATAACTAATAGAATTTTTCAAATACAAAAACTCACATTTTATGTTAAATTGAAATTTAGAAGTTCTGCCCACAAACCCGATCGAATGATCGGATGTTTTTAGGGCAAAGCTGGACCAGCTGCCAGCTGTGGCAACGGCAACCTAGCAAGGAATACATTTTTAAATTACTATATTTGTGCAAAAAAAAAATTTAAAAATAATAAAACAAAATAGATCTCGTTTGATTTCCTTTGGGCGAGCTAAATCTGAAATTTGAGACCAAATCTGAGATCAAATCTGAATTTACCATACAAAAATAAATCAGAATACACAAAGAAATGTCCAGGAGTCTCAAGAAAGAACGGAAAACTTCAAATGTAAGTAAAAATCTATTGTATGCTCCAAGAATATGATATTTTATTAGATTTCCTTTTCATCAGGAACATAGTAATTTCAATATGTATTCCTTGCCAGGTTGCTGTTGCACTTGCTTATAAAAGAATTTTGTCAATAGTCGATTGGTATTCGGGATGAAATGTGAGTTTTTTTTATTTTTTATTATTAAGTTAGAGTTAGTTTTATTTAGTTACAGTTAGTTACATTTAGTTACATTAGTTACATTAGTTACGCCAAATATTGGGCGTAACTAATTCATATTAATTACGCGTAACTAAACGAGTAACTTACTTCGTGTAACTTACTTGCCAACACTGATCAGCTACTTATTTCACCTTTTTATTTTATCACTTGGTGGTTGGACCTAGTGCCTCCTCCACCCCCACGTTAACTACATACCACTTTATGATACTATAAGGTTTTCTTAGTGATGTGCTTAAATTTTTTTTTATAAATATGAACTCACTCATGTACATTTATCTGAAAGTGATAACTTCGTAATAAAGTTTTTTTTTTTGTCCAGTCTCGTACGTTTCCGGTCATCGCGATATCAATTCAGATCGATTTCTTTAAAAAGATTAGATTACCGTGACAACTTTCCCTTTACGTTTTGTAACGAAGCCCGTGCTTCTTGTAAATAACTCGGTGATTCGAATCTATCTGGTTGTACGCTATCAGTGAATTCTCGGTTTCCTTCCGATATTTTATCGCAAGTCAGTAAGCTTGAGGTATCTTGGATACGAATTCCATTTGTTTGTTCGCTTATTATTATCTTACTAATATTATAAATGTGAAAGTTACGATGTTTGGATGTTTGGATGTTTGTTGCTAACTCACGCCAGAACGGCTAAACGGATCTGGATAAAATTTGGCACAGAGATAGCTTATAGTCTGGAATAGCAGATAGGCTATTTTTTATCCCGGTAAAATGTATGGTTCCCGTGGGATAGATTTGTTTTAGTTTTTGCAATAACACCAGAATGGCTGAACTCATCTCAATGAAATTTAGCACAGAGATAGATTATAGTCTGGAACAGCATACTGGCTACTTTTTATCCCGGTAAAATGTATGGTTCCCATGGGATAGATTTGTTTTAATTTTTGAGATCACACCAGAATGGCTGAACTCATCTGAATGAAATTTAGCACAGAGATAGATTATTGTCTGGAACAGCATACTGGCTACTTTTTATCCCGGTAAAATGTATAGTTCCAATGGGATAGATTTGTTTTAATTTTTGAAATCACAATAGAATGGCTGAACTCATCTGAATGAAATTTAGCACAGAGATAGATTATAGTCTGGAATAGCATATTGGCTACTTTTTATCCCGGTAAAATGTATGGTTCCCGTGGGATAGATTTGTTTTAGTTTTTGAAATTACACAAGAATGGCTGAACTCATCTGAATGAAATTTAGAACAGAGATAGATTAAAGTCTGGAATAGCATATTGGCTACTTTTTATCCCGGTAAAATATATGTTTCCCGTGGGAAAGATTTGTTTTAATTTTTGAAATCACAATAGACTGCCTGAACGGATCTGAATGAAATTTAGCACAGAGATAGATTATAGTCTGGAATAGTATATTGGCTACTTTTTATCCCGGTAAAATGTATGGTTCCCGTGGGATAGATTTGTTTTAGTTTTCGAAATTACACAAAAATGGCTGAACTCATCTGAATGAAATTTAGCACAGATAGATTATAGCCTGGAATAGCATAATGGCTACTTTTTATCCCGGTAAAATATATGGTTCCCGTGCGATAGATTTGTTTTAATTTTTGAAATCACACCAGACTGGCTGAACGGATCTGAATGAAATTTAGCACAGTGATAGACTATAGTCTGGAATAGCATATTGGCTACTTTTTCTTCCGGTAAAATGTAAGGTTCCCGTGGTATAGATTTGTTTTAGTTTTTGAAATTACACAAAAATGGCTGAACTCATCTGAATGAAATTTAGCACAGAGATAGATTATAGTCTGGAATAGCATATTGGCTACTTTTATCCCGGTAAAATGTATGGTTCCCGTGGGATAGATTTGTTTTAATTTTTGAAATCACACCAGAATGGATGAACGGATCTGAATGAAATTTAGCACAGTGATAGGTTATAGTCTGGAATAGCATATTGGCTACTTTTTATCCCGGTAAAATGTAAGGTTCCCGTGGTATAGATTTGTTTTAGTTTTTGAAACTACACAAAAATGGCTGCACTCGTCTAAATGAAATTTAGCACAGAGATAGATTATAGTCTGGAATAGCATATTGGCTACTTTTTATCCCGGTAAAATGTATGGTTCCCGTGGGATAGATTTGTTTTAATTTTTGAAATCACACCAGACTGGCTGAACGGATCTGAATGAAATTTAGCACAGTGATAGATTATAGTCTGGAATAGCATATTGGCTACTTTTTATCCCGGTAAAATGTAAGGTTCCGAATTAAATTTAGCATAGAGATAGATTATAGTCTGGAATAGCATATTGGCTACTTTTTATCACGGTTAAATGTAGGTATTAAATTATAAAGCTATTAAAGAAGAAGAAGCTAGACTACGATACAGTCTACTTCTTGATCAGCTGAAACGCGAGCGAAGCCGCGGGTAAAGGCTAGTTATTATTATTTTTTACGTTACACTTCTTTAAATTTCACTACGTCTTCACGACATTACAGTTTCGCGTCGGTAGCGACCACTTTGTCCGCGTTTCGACGCCGCGTCAACATTTTCCTTCACTTATTGCCTTTCGGCTTTCACTTTATACGATCTCAACGTTTGTTTATTGTATAGTATAGTCATGCTTATACCTTAATTGTAAACCAACAGGCACAAGAAATATTTACATATAATTCTTATCGTGCGGTCTATGATTGTGTCTGTTACATCTGAGAACATAAGAACACTTCTGAAAGTACGAATTTAGATTTTCAAGGCTTCGTTCATAACTAACCCGTCCAATCAAATTATTGAATAGAGATCGAGATAGCTGATTTCAGTATATATCCTGAAGAATAAAAGCGATATATTCCAATTTATATACATTTAACTAATTACTTTACAGGTTGTTCCCGGGGTGCACTTTAGCGAAAGCAGAGTTTTGATATCGTTAACTGAAGCTACCCCATTGGTAGCCAGTGAATTTTTGGAATATATTCTTTAAAACTTTTCACTATATTGATGTATATTTACCGTTTTGATCGATTACTCGATTGGATACAAACTGTATTCTTTCGTGTATGGTACTTTTTGTGTTGGTTTGGAAATCTATCTTTATTTTTTTTTTACCTGATTCAAATATAATACCTTGATCAGAGCCCCTATTAACTGATTACAATCTATAAATTTCATGTCTCCGTATTAGATTATGAATAAATCCCTCGCGCAATTCATAATTAGTATAAATTAAAGTCCGATATTACTTTTCCGTCTGTCTACTTGAGTTTCCTCTCTCTGATTTGCTAAGCTCGTTGGCGGTTTGAATCCGACGCCGCGTTAGAAAAATAAAGTTTTCCGTTTTCACAATTTTCTTTGAACGCTAATTATTCGGTCCGCGGAATTAACTTTTTTTTTGAAATAGCATTGAAGTTTCCCTTTGCTTTTATGAAGTTACTTGAACTCACATTTCATGTGACAAGGTTAACACTTTCTTTAGCTTATTTTTGAGAAATACAATTGTCTTGTTAATCAGATACAAATTAAGACATTATAAACATAATAGGTTAGCAATTAGATAAGATTATAAATTACGCATTATAGTTTATCTTTAGGAAACGTTTTACAACTAAATAACGTTAATATAGTTGTTATCTTAATAAAACTCTTTCAAGTTTTTATCCTTTTTATGCAATCTATATATATTATTCATCTTAAGATACATCACTTATACCGTGTTAGATTATAAGTAAAAATTTAATAAATAAGACCATTTTATAACGTTTAATGAAATTTCTTGCCTTTTGAATTCAGTGTTTTGGAAATTTTATGAAGATCGTATTACCTTTTTAGGATGACAGAGTAAGATTTTCCTAGGGATTGTGGTGACCCTCACACTTCCTTTGCGAGGAACAAGGTGATTTACATGGTAAGATGCTCATAGGGAGTATTATGTTTGCAACAATAGAGTAGGGAATTCCAGTGTCATGGTTGAGTACTAGGTTTGAGATAGGTTAGTTAATAGAGCAAGCATACTTTTGATTGCTTGTTATATCTGGGGCTGGCCAACAATAGTGTTGAGTCGTAGGGACTCACAGGTCCGCGCTCAGCCAAGGTCATAGGCGAGATAGTTGGTTTTCGCTTATGAATTGGGTGGGTTGAGAGACCAAGGGGGATCGATCTACACCTATGATCCTACCTCAATGCAATGTTAGTCACCTCTTCCACATTCTGCATTACATCTTGGCAGGAGAATGATAGAAAGGTGATAAATTAGCCATGCATCCACGGTCATCTATGGTTTGCTTTCACACACATACATGCGAGTTACGTTCGACGGGTTAGTTTAATAAATTCAGTTCTGAATCTTTTCTCTTGAACTATGATCACTCGTAGTAAGAGGTGCGATTATGAATCTTCATTTCTTTTCAAATTAATTCTTCTCAGTCTTGTCGGCATTGATTATGAGTGCCCTTAAGCAGTTTAACATTTCATATTCGAACTCGCACACCATGAGTTCAACAGTCGGCAGAAAAAAAAGAGGTAACACCGGTCAAGTAGATCCCGGAGAAAGTGCCTACGGCCTGGCTGAGCTGGTTGTGGCTAGGGTACTGCCGGCCACCGCGACGGTCAATCTCGACCACGGTTCTACGTTGTCGCATGCCGTTCTTACTGACTGTTCTCTACGAACAGTTGATAAGAAAGGGTTCGTTGCCGGCATATGATCGCTTTCGTCCCTTCAATGCAGAAATAGGTAGCCATAGCTAGTGTAGTGAATGCGATCTGAAGTGGAGTGTTCGGAGTTGTAAACGACGTTTTTATCTATGGCATTTCAATTCTAGTTATGAGTGAGGGATCTGAGTAGAGTCCATGGTTTCAGATGTAAGCTACGACACGACATGACTACAGGAGGAACATCTATAACTTGTAGTGGATAGGCGCGGGCATGCTGACACACGGTTAGAAATTTTGGGTTAGATTTTAATATTTTGAGGGTTACATATATGACAACACCAGAAAAATATTAAAATCTAATAAACTGCAAATATTAAAAGAAGATAAGTAATAAAGCAAATATTAAAAAATAATACTGATGAGATATTGAAAATTAATACTTTTTGTATTAAAAATTAATACAATTTTATATTAAAAATTATTAAAATCTTGTATTTAAAACTAATATAACTTCGTATTAAAAATTAATACAATTTATATTAAAAATTAATAAAATTTTATATTAAAAGTTAATAAAGTATTGTATTGAAAAGTAATAAAATAATGTATTGAAAATTAATAAAACTTTATATTTAAAATTAATATAACTTTGCATTAAAAATTAATACAATTTTATATTTAAAATTGATACAATTTTATATTAAATATTAATAAAATGTTGTATTTAAAATATATGAATTTTTTTATTAAAAAATAATAAAATTTTGTTTAAAAAATTAATAGAATTATATATTTAAAATTAATAAATCTTTATATTAAGAAAAAAATAAAATTTAATAAAATTTTATGGATTTGTATTAACATTTGAAAAAATATGGAAATTCAGATGAATTCGAAAAATATCGAAAAGAAATACTTTCTGTATAACTTTTTGACTTGGAATACAAAATATAAGATAATAATGAATAAATCAAATTAAAAACTATACAAACCATTTTCATCGACCCACCAATAGATTAGGAAATAAAATTTTATTAAATTTTAATACGAGGGTATTAAAATGTAATACAGGCGGGTGTTATATTTTAATACAAGGGTATTAAAATGTAATACAAGAGGGTTTGTTTTTAATAAAATTGTATTACTTTTTAATACATGGGTATTAGAATGTAATACAAACAGTATTACATCTTAATACAGTTACAATGTAATACAAACGGGTATTACATTTTAATGCAAGGGTATTCAAATGTAATACATGAGGGTTCGTTTTTAATAAAATTGTATTATTTTTTTCAAAATAAGGGTATTAAAATGTAGGAAAACTAGTATTAAATTTTGGTTTTAATTCCAAATGTATTAAATTCTAATCTTTTTGTATTACATATAGTAACTTTAAGACAAAAATATTAAAATTTAATCCAAAATAAATAAAAAATGAAAAAATTTATCCAAAAACATTAAAATTTAATACAAAATATATTAAAATTAAATGTAATAATTTGAAAATATTAAAAAGTAATATTTTGTGTATTGCATACAGTTGTAATACAGGAGCTGTATTAAAAAATATCCCAAAATTTTTAACCGTGCAGGTACCCACTAGGCTGTTCCACGGTGTTTTGTGGTCAGAACCTACGGTACGCTGTTGTGTGGCTCGTGCTTTTGTGATGGGGATGGAAAGAAAATTTGAAAACGGGGAGGGGAGAAGAGAGCAAGAGGCCGCGTTGGTAAAGTGTAAGTATATCTAATGTAGGGATGTTCGGTACACTGATGCGCAATTACAGGGTGGCGGTATATACATAGACGCAACTTCTTTAAATTTTTTTAAATATTATTATTTACGTTACAATACCGTGAAACAGGTGAGTTTTTTCGCAAAATGATTCAGTACCATAATAAAGAACTCAAAATTACCTACAAAATGAGTGCTCGAATACTCTTCTGCGGTTAAAATTTTGCCCTCAATCCAAAAAAAAAGTTGACCGCGCGCGCCGCACCATTCCCGCGAGCCGCGTGCAATGTGAGTTGTACTCTCATTGCGCGTACATTGCACTCTCTAGGTGCTGTTATTAATTATCGTTTGATTTCTTTCTAATCAAAATGTGAAACGTAGTTTAAGTTGTATTTTTTGTATCTATGGAAAAACGGGAAACCCGTCAGGGACAAACGAGAAGGTCTTTAGTTCAGAATCAGTCACATTTTTTCTCGTGAAACGACTGCGCGAAAAAATGGAAACGCGTTTCGCAAAAATTAATCAAGATCAGTGAACAAAAATGTGACAACAAAATCACCAATCTTCTGGAAAATGCGACGGAGATTCAACTTCATACATTCTGCTACAAGCTCTACACCGACGAGAGGAGGAATTCGACATATAGCCGGCAACGTCCTGTGGGTGCATCACCGTCCGTTTCTCCCACAACATCTTCGGTGAGTTTCAACTTTAGATCTTCGGGTTTCATATGTTCCAAAAATATGGGGAAAAAAATGAAAATTTCACGTGTCAGGCCATAACAGAAGAAAAAATAAAATCGATTTTGCGCGAATTAAGAACCCGTCATGACGACATTGCCAATCGACAATCGTCGAGCGAATTGAAAAAGTGTCCGATTTCGTCAAGATTGGAGCCAAGTACCATACAAATTGTGGTACCAACTTGGGTTTGAGCTACGGTGTATCGAAAATGAGAAGAAACTAAGAGGACGACACCGCAGCTATACATGTGGATGCATCGATGCAAAATATTTTCACGTAGTTGGAAAATAATTTTGAAGAATGCCAGTTAACGATATCAACATTAATTTCACAAACCAAAACCGATAGCTGCCCCAGTTTTGTTGATTGGTTGAAAAATATGGAGAAGATATAATGATTACACAGCATGCGTCAAAAGAAAAATCGTATGTTTCCAAAATACCGGGCACAAACTTCTGACTCAATTTTGGTACGACAGTCGTTAATCAAACTACGCCGAGGAACGGTCGCGCGTTGTCGAAGAAGCTGCAGATATCGTTCTCGAAGATATTCGTTCCCAAGTTTACGACCTCGATACTTACTCGTCAACTGACAATTCTTTCGCGAGTGCTTCAGACTGTGTTCCTCCCACTCTGATCAGTTTTTTATCGTGGATCATTATTAAGCATAAACGTGGATCACTTGAAAATGGGACAAGAAATGCATCGCCCTGGCTCATGCTATCATCACGGCGTGTCGACCTCGTTCTTTTTTCTCTGTTTTGAAATTAGGAGTTGGCACCTTCATCTTCAAAAAATTTGGTTCTCGTAATCTGATTGACATTTCGTCATCCCTAGGTTTTTCGGCGTCCTACAGCGAGATTTCAAAATTCAAATCGTCCTGCATCTCACGACCACAAGACATCATTCCACCTCAAGCTTTTTCCACATTCGTTTTTGATAATGCAGACTTCAATACGAATACACTCGACGGACGAGGCACTTTTCACGCGATGGGAGGGATACAGTGCGTTACACCCAGCGATCTTTTCTACACTGAAGGTTCAATCAGCCGCATCCGGAAAAAAACTGCTGTCGAAAAAGCTGAGCTCGGCTTCGTGCCTTTATCTACGTACGTGCAGGGAAAATTGTCCGGCCTTGCAAATATCGAAATTTCCGCAATTGAAAATATGCGTAAATTGTCGCCCCGAATCGTTCCAATAGCTTGTGGCTCTACGGAAAATAGTCCTGTTTTGAGGATGTTCCAGGTTGGAATTATTTCATGATGGAGGCGATATCAAGACACAAGTTCGAGAAATCGAAGATCATTTTTCTACCATTCATCAATGCCCCTCCCAGCGATTGTGACACTATTCTCACCACGCTCCAGTGTGCAATTAAAAAATGCGAAATTCTGGTACAAGTGATTTGCATCGTTGGCTTTTATCAGCCCTTGTACTGGAAAACTCACGATAGTGTGAGCGCCGCGGATCCTACTTCTGATCTTGGAAATGTCAAGCTTGTTCTAGGAGGATTTCATCTTCTGATGTCTTTCATGTACTCCATTGGTTCGATGATGGGCGGGAGTGGTTTGGAGGATATCTTAAAACACATCTACGCCGAAAATTTCGTGCCACACATCATGACAGGACACGCATATGCCAGGGCAGTAGAGCGCACATTTTGCCCACCTATCACTCGGAAAAATGATCATGAACGGAATGGAATTTTCCTCCAAAGATAGTGAAAATTTGGACAACATTTTTTTCAACCCAATAACCTGAAATTTTCTCCCATCACAACGCGGGTTTTTTGGACAAGATTTCTGGAAAACTGAACGAAAAGCTCGATGAATTGGAGGAAAATGGACGCACAGCAAAATTGTGGGTTCAATATTTTCCGCTTGTAACGCTAGTGAGAAACTTCATTGAAGCTGAGCGAATGGGCAATTACATTCTCCGCATAGATACAATCAAGAAAATTATTGCGTTTTTTCAATCGAGCGGCCATTTTCTGTATGCGAAGACAGCTCACTTGTACGTCCAGGACATGGAAAATTTGCATAATACGATGCCGGAAGAAGAATACGAGAGCTACACAAGTGGAGGCAGGTTCGTTATCAGGCTCACTGATAAATGTTTCGCTGCAAATTATCCACACCACGTAATCGAGTCAACCCTGATGAAAGATTTCAAATCTAGAGGAGGGGTCAAGGACATGCGCGGAGCATCGGACAGCAGCATCTCTTCGTGGGTACTGGGCATGGTTTATCTCCAGAACACCTGTGAGTAGATAGAAGAGTTTTGCAGCATCTTAACAAGCACCTCTGAACAACACGTGGACTTCAGGGACTCTCGAGTGATCCGGGATAACCAGGACGTTAAAAAAATAGACTTGGTTCGCCGATCATCACCCTTTCCATTGAAAACTTGGTCTCCCTGTCAACTGGCGTAGTTGGCAGCGACAACATAAATTGATGTGCAGCCGGGCAGATTGGACTTGACATCGTCGACAATTGCGTTGGGAAAAAATTTGGCTCGGTTTCATTCTAACGAAAACAAAAAGTTATCTCACTGGCAGCGATGACTATTAGCATTTCTATAGATAAATCACCGGTAGCTATCAACCCCTACTCTTGTTTCAAAGAATGTGCATCAGCAAAGAGTCACATGCAGGTATCAAAGAATGCCTGCATTATGAGCTCGCTCCATTTCCGATGTCTTTATTCACCGAGGAAGGAACGAGAAAAAACAAGAAGTCTGTTTTATATGATGCTTTTCAACCCCTGCAGGATAACACTGACTTTGGAACTGACAAATATTTCGTCATCGACGGCGGGTTTCTTCTTCACAATGTAGTTTGGGACCGTAATTCAACATATCAAGCAATTTGTTCGAAATACGTCGATACGTGCAAACCCACTTTGGAACTCCAGCAAGCATTATTTTCTTTGGAAACTTGGGAACCCGGCAATTGTTGGAACAAAATCTTGGGAACTTGCGCGAAGAAAAGGAAAAAAGTGGTCTCCGGAGATGATTTTTTCCGTCAACAGTACAGTGACTGTTGGACAGGCGCATTTCCTATCGGACGACAAAAACCAACACCGGCTCATTAGATTTTTGATGGCTCAGTTCACAGAAGCGGGTGACAGTACTCACCAAGCTCTAGGAGACGCCGACACCGACATCGTTCGTGAAGCATTGGGGAAGGCTGAATCGCACGAAGCAGCTATAATTATTGCAGAAGTCCTAGTTATATTAACAGCGCTAGGAAAAGAACACCAAAACGTCTTTTTCAAAAATCCTGGCTCGGGACGCACGCCGAAAAAACTGTACTCCTCATCAAGCTTCAAGTTCGGGGGAAAAATCGCCGATAATATTCTGTTTCTTCATGCTTTTTCTGGGTGAGACACAACGTTTTCGACCGGTAAGATGAAATTTATTACAACGCTGGAAAAGGATCCCCAACTACTGGACTCAATTTACCTGTTCCAAAGTGAGAAAGTTTTTCCATCAGCGATCGCCGCCCTTGGAAAATTATTTTTCTACAAGTTGTACATAGGAAACAAGGACGAGACTTTGAACTTCTATCATTACAAGCGTTTTCTTCAGTCTGGAAAAAAAAAATACGTTCAATTTGGCTTCCCTACCACCTACTGAAGATGCGGCTAGTCTACACACATATAGATAGTATCATCAAGTTCAAGATTGGTTGGGAAATTAAAAAGATCTGGAAGACTGGGGTTGGAAAAAAATGAAGAGCATTTACATGCCCATCACCTAGGAAAAAGATCCGGCGCCGTCGAGTTTGCTGAATTTAATTTCTTGTACCTGCAAAACTGGTTGTGGAAAGGCCTCCAATTTGTGGGACTTGTAGAGGTAACGCATGCAACAACATCGCCCAATACCCAATGACGGGAACTCCCCATCCATTCCTGAAGATGAAGGAGGTGATCAAGTAGAAGACGCACGTGGTGATACGTTCGAAAGGAATGATGAATACGAGAGAGGTGAAAGAAGTCCATTCAAACGGGCCAAACTCACATGAAAGTTGCCAGCAGGAGAACTTCAAGGTAACATCAATAATCGAGATATTTCAAATAGTAGAAAAGAACGCAGATCACTTAAAACGCAATAGTTGGGGTTTAATAGGGTTTTAGTGAGTAGGACTCTCACACTATTCGGCAAATTCAAACCTTCTCGTTTGTCCGTGATGGCTTTTGCAATTTCCCATAGATAAAAAAAACATAAGCGAGAGCTACAGTATGTTTGGAACGAACTGTTGGATACCCTATTCCCTATATTTTTGTATGTGTATGCGTCTGCAAAACTTAAATTTTTAAAAATTAGATTTTGAATGGAAATAGCGGTTATGGGTGTTTTTAACAATTCATGGACCACACTCTGCTACGTAACCAAGGAATATAAATCTAAGTGTTCATCTTTTTACTTCAAAACTGCGACCGATAGTTAAAAAACGTTAAAAAATTAAAGCCTTATACAACTTTTGACGGAAACGCCCCTTAAAAGTGGGCGTGTCTTAAAAATTTGAAGCACTAACTGAGCTTTGATCAGTATTTAGGCATATGTGTAAAACTACAGCTGAATCGAGTAGTTTTTAAACAATCTTACATGAACAAAGGTATTTTATCGAAATCACGCCTTCAAAAGTCGGCGTATTGAAAAAATGTACACAAGAAAATGAAGAGATATATTTTTCATAAAACGAACGGAAGGGAAAAAGGTTTAAATTGAATATTGGTAGTACCTTAAAACTACATTTTTCGTTCTTTCATGAAAAGTGGGCGAAAGGCACGCCCAAAATTCAAAAATTTCTTTTCATACACAAGCCATTTATTTTCTACTAAGAGACGCAAAATTTTGGCTTGCGGATTCATTATAAACACCGTTTATTTACAAAAACAATTTTTTAATAGTTTCTATTGAAAAGTGGGCGTCAGCCACGCCCAAAATCAAATTTATTGATTTCATACACAAGATGTTTATGTGCAAGTAATGCCCACAAAATTTAATGTTTTTCTCTTTAATATAACATTTGTTATTTTATAAAAACAATATTGATGGTTTTGTATGAAAAATGGGCGTCCGCCACGCCCAAACTGAAATATTTTTATATAATTGGAAGAAGGCTTACCTAAAGCTTGCGTGTGCAAAATTTTAGGTTATGCTTCTATCGTAACTGTAAAAAAAACATATAATTTAATTTTACTAAATTGAGGTTGTTCAACAAAAATGGCGATTGTGGGCGTGTTTGTGGGCGGATTTTACTGGTTCACTTAGCCTTACTCTTGAACCAAGGATTATATATACCAAAATTCAGCTATCTAGCGCAAAAATTGCGACCTCTAGAGAGTATACATACGGACGGACGGACGGACGGACGGACAGACGGACGGACGGACGGACGTACATGGCTAAATCGACTAGGCTTTTGATTCTGAGTCAGAATATATATACTTTATTTCTCTATGTTACAAACTCCACACCAAATACAATATACCCATTCTATGGAATAGGGTATAAAAACAACTTAAACTGCGTTTCACATTTTGATTAGAAAGAAATCAAACGATAATTAATAACAGCAACTGGAGAGTGCAATGTACGCGCAATGAGAGTACAACTCACACCGCACGCGGCTCGCGGGAATGGTGCGGTGCGCACGGTCAACTTTGTTGTTTGATTGATGGCAAAGTATTAACCGCAGAAGAGTGTTCGAACTCATGTTGTAGGTAATTTTGAGTACTTTAATATGGTACTGAAGCAGAATGCGAAAAAACTCACTGGTTTCACGGTATTAACGAAAAACCAGAAACCACTCCTAACTTTTGACCTTTGACCGGTCATTGTTATTGACTTAATAAACCTATGACCTTGATTTTATATCATTGGATAGACAATTTAATTTCCTACAAATGTGATCCCTTGGACTTTTCTGTACAGACAAAAGCAACAAAGATAGAGAATTAAAACGAACTTCCCCCATAAAGACAGGGGGTTGTATCTTCCCCCACCCCCTCGAATTCGAAAATTGAGTTTTAGACTCAGGACATGCCCCCGAACGCCTCCTCAAAATTTCAGCCATTAAGTATTTTTTTTCAGTAAAATATACCTATTTACTGTACTAAAAAAAATTAAAAAAAAAGAACATGTTAACCATGAATGAACTTTACTCTCTTAACTTTTTATTTTATATAATTACTAGCAAACCCATGCCCGCTTCGCTGAGCAGAGTTCCATTGGGCTGTTACTTGCAGTTTAGCCAAGAGGCGTATAAGATTCTTTCAATTTGACAGGCTTGAGAAATGCTAAAATTGAATGGTATAGAAAGAAAACTTTGAATAAAATTCGTTTTTTTAATTCAGAATCAAATCGTTGGTACTCTGCTTTCATTAAAATCTATTGACTGTGTTACAAACGAAGATGAAGCCACTTTTTATCTAACTGAGTTTTTAAACTCCTTAGATGTACCTGACTTACCACAGCACTATTGCTGACGGCATGCTCGGTAGTCATTAGCTTCGAAATCTAAAACAACCAAAACTATGCAATGGAACGCGCTTGGTGATAAGAAAACTGATGAGTAATGTCTAACATTTTATTCTAATGCTTTCTTATAAACAACATTTTTTGTATTACCATCTTTTACATAAATAAAAAGTGCGGTCGGTTTCCCCTACTCTAGCACACCCAACATACAGTTGACCATGAGAAATCAATACCGCAAATTTTGAAAGACTGACCTTTTGCTTTATTTATAGTGATGGCAAAAGCAAAGCGAATAGGAAATTGATGACGTTTAAAATCAAATGGCAAATCAGGTGGAATCATTGGAATTCTGGGGATCAAAACATCTTCCCCTTTATATTTGCCACTAGGAATCGTAGCTTCAATTAGATTGTTCATTCACTTTTTTACAGCTAGTCTAATACCATTGCAAAGTTGAGGTTGCTTAATATTACGCAGCATTATAATTGGGGCTCCATTTTTTAGAGCTAAATAATGAGGTGGCAGTCCCGGTAAATCAAGCGAATTTAAAAGTTCCGTCTGGTAATTCACTACGTCATCCTCATTTATAATTGCATCAACTGATTTGTTGGCAACAAATTGTCCATCTATTTCTTCTAAAATAGATGCATTAATTTCAGCGATATCTTTATTTTTGCCTTTAGCTCTTTCACTTAACCAAGTGCGATTGTTAAAGTTCTCCGAAATACTTGGAACCACACTTTGAACCAATTCTTTCTTTGAATTCCTTATATAATAGAAATTTGTTGGCAGTGTTATTTGGCCAATTGAACTATCAACGGGCATTTTTCCATTTCCAATATCCAACAGCGGCTTTGAAAATTCTGCCGCAGATGGATCATTTAAGTGAGTGTTAGTGTTTTAACATATCTCCACAAAAGAGAACATTTAAGGCAGGCATTGAGTTTATCCGCAGTAATCGATCGGGGTATGACCGGCAAAGTTTGTCTGAAGTCACCCGCCAATAATATCATGGCGCCGCCAAATATTACTTGGATATCTGGCAAATATTTCGGAGTTCGATCTAAAGCTTCAAGTGACTATTTGTGCGCCATTCTCATCCCATACAATAATCATACACTGTTGCAAGACTTTGGCCATTGCCGACGTTTTAGAAATTTTACATGTAGGCGCTTCGTTAACTTGGATGTTTAAAGGCAATTTAAGTGCAGAGTGCGCTGTACGACTACCATTAATTGATTGCATGTTGGCAAGTGCATTTGCAACATAATGCAACATACGTAGCATACATTGTATTGTTTTTATTACAATTTAATCTGCTCGGCATGTTTCGTTCACTTGTTTTCGTACGTATTGTACGCTTTGAGTCGTATACCTTTCGTACGAAAATCTGACATTCCTTTTTTTCTAAAGGGTATTCTTCTTCTTTCTTTCTTCTTATTTTTAAAGGCTATTATGGGCAACTGATGTACTTTACAAATCGGAAGGAAACTTTTCATTCGGTTTTGACACTTGCTCACTTTTTCTTTGGGGCCTTTGGGCCTTTACACTGTTGCAAGACTTTGGCCATTGCCTACGTTTTAGAAATATTTCATGTAGGCGCTTCGTTAACCTGGATGCTTAAAGGCAATTTAAGTGCAGAGTGCGCTGTACGACCACCATTAATTGATTGCATGGTGGCAAGTGCATTGCAACATATGCAACAGACGTAGCATTATTTTTTTACATACAAACCTGGTGCAAATAAATACCTTTTCGGCAAAAAAAGAAGCATTCAATTTAGTTTTGTCAAACTCGAGATATAAATGCATTTGTTGCAAATGTTGTATAGTATATGTTGCATAATGATTCATAATTATGAATACTTTTCAGTTATGATCAATTATTGAATTTGCTGATTAGTTGATTGCATGGTGGCAACTGTATTTGCAACATATGCAACATACGTAACATACATTGTATTATTTTTATTACACACAAACCTGGTGCAAATAAATACCTTTTCAGCAAAAAAAGAATCATCAAATTCGGTGTTGTCAAACTCGAGATATAAGTGGTCAAACATAAATCAAACTCATTTTTATATACATACTAGCTTTCACCCGCGGCTTCGCTCGCGGCAAATACAGGGTTGGCCTTCGCCATAGTAATTTTTAAAAATAAAGTCCACTACTGGATCGCACCAACCTGCTCTAATAAGACATTGGTCTTGGCTTGAGATTTTGAAAAAAAAATTATTTTTCGAAACTCTTATTCTTTGTATGAATTTCAATGTATGGTAGTAAAATTATAAAAAGTTGTGGATTGGTTTCTTAGAACAAAAACATTTTTTGGAGAACATTTTTCAAAAAGAAATTAAATTCCTCCAATACATAGGTCTTCTGCATTTATAACTACTTATTATTTTTGAAAAAGTTAATGATCTGTTTTCAAAATATTAAATTATGAAGAGAAATGTTTTTGAAAAAACGAAAAATATTTATTAAAAATATAGGAATGTAGTACTTAGGTATTAATTAAGCTACTTTAACCTATATATATGTATGTGTAAATTTCCGACAGAATCGGTTAAACCGTCTTCGAAAAAGCCGAAAGCAAAAAAAAACCCGTCCTATGGAAGGTACCTTTCTTAGCAATTCTTGCTAACTTTGTTTCCAGCCATTTGATAGGTCATACGGTCATACATAAAAAGCTAAACTAATCAAAATCGTTTGAGTCATTGAGTCACATAACTATAGTTGCAGGTACCGTTAGTTTTCGAGCTGCAAAAAAAAAAAACAATTTCACTTCTGTACAATACCTTAAAAACTCGATATACATACCTAGTTTGAAAGAATTAAGCACACCCGTTTGGGCTTTTGTAGGTGTCTTCAGGTACATATACATCTAGTCAGACGGAAAGGCAAACAAATAAGACAGACAGACGGACAGATTTTTTTGACCAACTTTTTTGGTCCTCGCTATCATCGTTCAAACTTTTTTTTTCCGACGAACTTGCAGTTTATGTATATTCGCATGTAAAAATTCCAGCGCATTTCAATTATTGACTTCTAAAGGAATACTTTTGATACCTTGGGTTTCATTATGTCAATTTTCATAAGGATCTCTAGTTGAGAGTTGAGACTAAAGAAATGTATAGCCTATGTAACTCACAGATAATTTATATAGCTTTCTTTTAATTAAAGAATTTTAAAAACGGTTAAGTAGCTTAGGAGCTCAAGCCTTACAAATAAACGCACTTACTTTTCACATTTTTACTATAAGTCAAGTTATGCATTCGTAAAAAAAAAAAATCTAACAATCAAACATGACATTAATATGATAGAGAAGTCGAAAAAATTGGGACCGACAATTCTGTCCGTCTGTCCGTCTGTCCATCCGTCTGTATCGGCACCTACAGCCTTAACGGCTGGACCTATTTGCTTCAAACTTGGTACATAGTATTATTATGACGTCCTACAGACGGGTTTTTGGAATTAGCATTCTAGCTCTAAAACTAACGGTACCTGCCATACGATTTTTAGGGGAAAATTGACTTTTATCAAAAACGGCTAGTACGATTTTGATAAAACATTCTAAATAATGTTTTCTGTGCAAACTTTATGTTTTGTTCGGAATAGATTTTTCAGGAAAAGTCTTATAACGGTTCGTCCCATTTAAAATTTAGATGTCATCTTTTGGGTGCTATAAATGATATAAATGTCCGTTTATGGGCGAATTAATAAAATTGTTAAAAAAAATTTCCGTTATTATCATTTGTAGCCAAAAACTTAATTGCAGTTTTCATCAAAACATTTTATGTATCTATATTACATACAAAGTTTAATAAAAATCGGCGGAATTTTTTTTTTTTTTTTTTTTTGATTAAATTAGAAAAAACTATGTATATAGTTTGACCAAAACCTAGTGGCTTTTTGTATGGGAGCCACCATTTAAAAAAGAATAACAGACAAAAATGCAATGTCATCTGATACAGAGTTGAAAGGAACTATACCAAACAAAGTTTGTTTGAATTCGATACAACCGTTGACAAATTATGGCCATTTGAAAAAAAGACGCAGTTCTATTAAGAACACTAAAAAATTAATAACACACAAAGTTTTATCAAAATCGTTAAAGCCGTTTTTGAGCAAATTAGAAAAAACCAAAAAAAAGTTGTCTAAGACTGAACGACTCGTTGTATGGGAGCTACCATTTAGAAAGGCTTCACTAAATAAAATGCACGACTGGGTCGCACGAACTTGCTCTAATGTGTGACAGTGGTCTAAAGGTTTGAGATTTTGATAAAAATAAATTTTTCAAAATTCTTAAATAAATACTTAAACTAATTTGAGCTGAAAAAAAAGTACGCCATTTTATTTCTTGGATAAATTTGAATTTATGAGAATAAATTTATAAAAATCTGTGGAGCGGTTTTTGAGAAAAAAAGTTTTTTTTGAAAAACTTTTTGAAAAAAATTTAAAAAAAAAAATTCAAAAACGCCAGTTTATAGGTATTCAGCAAATACATTTATTTAAAATTTTAAGAAAAAAATTTAATAAGCAGTTTTCAAAATATTAATTTTTTAAATTTTTTTTAAAAAAATGCTTTTAAAAATACAAAAAAATATTTTTCAAAAATATTGGTATGCAATACAAATTGAGCTTCCTACAGCTATATGTGTGTGAAATTTCGAAAGAATCGGTTGAGTCGTTTTCGAGTTAGTCGAAAGCAAAAAAAACGGTCCCATGGAAAGTACCGTTCTTAGCCATTATTTAAAATTTTTTTTTCAGCCATATGATTGGTCGTACCTAAAAACCAACACTGATTTTTTTAAATCGAAATCGTTAGAGCCGTTTTTGAGAAAAATAAGCTTTAACGTAACGGTTGTATGGCAGGTACCTACCGTTATTTTTTGAGCTAAAAAAAAAATTTCAATTTCCCCTCTGTACAATACCTAAAAAAGTCTATATACCAAGTTTGAAGCAATTCGGCCCACCCGTTTGGGCTGTAGGTCTCTATACATACAGACAGACAGACAGACAGACAGACAGACAGACAGACAGACAGACAGACAGACAGACAGACAGACAGACATACAGACGGACAGAATTTTTAGACCATCTTTTTTCGTCTTCGCTATCATCGTAATGTCATGTTTGATTGTTATCTCAAAACTTTTTTTTTTCGACGAATGCATAACTTGCCTTATAGTTCCTATAATCGCAAGTAAAAATTTACAAAGCCATCCTATAAAACATTATAAAGAACGATAACAAACAAAGTATGAGTCAATTCAATCAAGCCGTTGCGAACTTATGGCCATTTGAAAAAAAGCCATTTAAACCTGATTTTCGTTACGACCATTTGAGCCAAAAACAAAAAAAAAACGCAGTTTTGTTAGAATTGCTTAAAGTTATCTAAATTTTGAGTTTAATCTAAAATCGTTTGAGCCGTTTTCGAGAAAATTCAAAAAACCTTTACTTGAAAGATACCAGTTAGAGACGGGCTAAAACGAAATAATTTTTTTTTTATACGAATGCATAAATTGCCTTATAGTACCTATAATCGCAAGTAAAAATCTCAGCAACCTTTTTTCTTCAAACTGCTATATATACCAAGTTTGAAGAAAATCCGTCAAGCCGTGTAGGCTGTGGCTGGACGTGAAAAGCGCACAGACGCACACCCGCACAGACAGACCGACGTACGGTATTGCGAAAACCACTTTTTGGGATTTCTTTTTATCGTTATGTCATGTTTAATTAAAACCTCGATTCTTCAGTTATTGAACATGGGCCACACAAAATTAATGTTATTGAATTTTTTCCTGTCTGCTAAAGATGAATTGTGTTTCTGAAACTGGAACAGCGGCTGGCTGCGGGAGGCGCACGCATACACATACAAAAATATAGGTAATAGGGTATCCAACAGTTCGTTGAAAACGTACTCTAGCTCTCCCTTATATTTTATGTTTTTTATTTTGAAATATTAAAAATCAAATAAATTTTATTGAAAATAATTCCAATAAATACTACGAATAAATATTACTTTACAGTGGAACAAATCTTATAAATGGGCTACAAAAAATTAAGCTTGACGGTTTTAACATTTTTTTTCTTCTAAACCATCTACAGTATGGTACCTTTCATTTAAAAGAATATATATAAAAGTCCACCCATCCTAACTCTAGAAATAAGGTCACACACAAAAATTAAACTGATTTTTATATATATAGATATAGATTGTCATATTATATCATTCCTCTCTTTAAATAAGTACACATACACAGTACACTACGACCACAGTTATCTTTTATAACAAACAATCATCTTATTTCTTGTATAATAAACAGTCCCGCTCGAGGCTCCGAGCTAAACGGTCGATTTCTTTATAATTGCAAAGAGTTATGGGCTTAGTTGAGAGCGAATATACAATTTAAACGGAACAGTTTGGTTCTGATCTATTATGCACATAAATGAGTAATTAGAAAAGTAGATTTTGTAAAGTTAATTTAGTAAAGTAACTTTTTTTAAATAATATTATTGAACCAACTAAATTTGGGTATATTGAGACTCAAAACTATTCGTAATAGTGATATTTTGCCGACGATTAGTATATACAAACTACAGAATTTCCTGAAGTTTTTTTTGTATAAAAAAAAACTTGGTAAGAATTTTTTACTTGCTCTATAGGGCAAGTATTGGTTTCGTGCAGAAAAAAAAAATCGAGGTTTTAATCAAACATGACATTACGATGATAGAGAAGCCCAAAAAAGTGGTTTTCTCCATACCGTCCGTCGGTCTGTCTGTGCGTCTGTGCGTCTGTGCGGATGTGCGGATGTGCGCTTTTTCACGTCATGCTACAGCCTAAACGGCTTGACGGATTTTCTTCAAACTTGGTATATAGCAGTTTGAAGAAAAACAGTTGTCGAGGTTTTTTTTATTTTGTTTTAGCCCGGCTCAAACTGGTACCTTTCAAGTAACGGTTTTTTTCAATTTGGATTTTCTCGAAAACGGCTCTAACGATTTTGATTAAATTTAAAATTTAGCTAACCTTAAGCATTTCTAACAAAACTGCGTTTTTTGTTTTTGCCTTAAATGGTCGTAACGAAAATCAGGTTTTAACGGCTTTTTTTCAAATAGCCATAAGTTCTCAACGGCTTGATTGAATCAACTCAAACTTTGTTTGACATAGTTTTTCATAGTGTTCTATAGGATGGCTTAGTAAATTTTTCACTGAAGCCTTTCTAAACGGTGGCTTCCATACAACGAGCCGTTGAGTTTTAGCCAACATTTTTTGGTTTTTTCTAATTTTCTCGAAAATGGCTCTAACGATTTTGATTAAACTTTGTGTGTTATATTCTTTTAGTGTTTTGAAGAGAACTGCGTTTTTAGTTTTTGGCTAAAAATGCAAATAACGGAGATATGCTCTTAACGGCTTTTTTTCAAATGGCCATAAGTTGTCAACGGTTGCATCGAATTCACTCAAACTTTGTTTGGTATAGTTCCTTACAGCTTCCTATCAGATGGCATTGATTTTTTTTCATTTTCTCTTTTTTAAATGGTGGCTCCAATACAAAGAGCCACTAGATTTTGGCCAATTTTTTCATTTTTTCTAATTTACTCAAAAAAGGCTCCCCCGATTTTTATAAAAATTTTTATGTAACATACATAGAATACTTCAAACAAAACTGCATTTTTGGTTTTTGGCTATACATGATAATAGCGGAAATTGCTTTTAACAGTATTATTAATTTGGCCATAAGTGAACATTTGTATCATTTATAACACCCAAAAGATAACGTCTTATTTTAAATATTAAAGGTTTCTTAACGTTAGCTCCCGTATATCGACTTTTCCAGTTTAAGCCAAATTTGTTTGGTTTTTACCAAATTTTTCAAAAATTAATTGTTCTTATTGATTTAAAAGTTTGTTTTCATCGTGCTATTGCACCAACAGAGCAAGTACGTGCGACCCAGTCGTGCATTTTATTTTATATGGTGTCGAATTAAAGTGATGAAATAAAAATCGAGGAGCACATATATATAATGGTAATCAATTGAACATTTAGAAGTTCCAAATTAAAATTATTTCATATTCTTCTGACTTGCTCAGGTACGTAACGGGGGAAGAATTAAAGCCGACGAAGAAGGGGTAAAGCCCGAAGATCTAACGGGAGAAATAAGATTGAGGAATGTTTTTGACAGTGAGGCGCAACGGATAATTGTTACGTCTGTGGGTCAACAACCCCTTCTTCACATAATCAATTGCTAGAGCTAAAAATACATGTGGGATAAGCTGCAGAGTGTATACGAATTAAAATCAAAACAAGTTGTTTTAATACCATTTCAATTTAAAGACCCCTTACCACGGTGGGGGAAGAATAGGTATTTATGGCTCGCTGTGTTAATAGCAAGTAACTTTTATTATAATAAATAGTCTACTTTTATACAGAATTAATGCTTACGAGTAAATTAAAAAACTATATGTACAAATAAACGCAAAGTGAAATTTGAATACAATTTGAAGGAAAAAATAAAATTAGGTTCGCATTCGCGCTCGTGCGTCGGTCGGTGCTGTTGAACTCGTTGTTATTGTTGATAGTGCGGTTTTGCTATATCTTCTGTTTTGATATGCAATTCTGAATATTGTAGGCGTTGTTGTCCTATGGACTGTGATTCAGAATTCACACGTTTTGTTATCGTCACAACATGCTGGGCCCCTCAGATTGAAGAAACGCTGAAGTCGATGTCTTCAAAGGAAATTTGAGTCTTTCGTCGCTTGTTGAAGGATCTCATTGGTATAGCTGCTGCTTTAATTGATGGCGTTGGCTGTTGTTCTCTTTTTCGTCTGATGATGATGATTATAACTATGATGACCTCTATGATTATAAATCCGTTCACTCCAAGCAGCGAGTATTGGTGAATCCTAAGAGTGTTTATTTCATTAAGTATGACTTCCTGACTTTTTTGCAGCTTTTGAGACTTCTAATGTAGAAATATTCAATGAAGCGTTAGTGGGTAAGACAGATTGTTGCTCTCTTTTGAAGTTAAATGATATTAACTGCTCAGAAAGGTTGCATGTTGGTAAAAAGGTAGATTTTATTCTGCTTGTCATTGTTTGTTTTCCCACAACAGTCATGGTTTGATCATGTATAATGCATCTTGCTGGTAACTTTAACGAACCACTGCCTTTTAGAGTGATAGGTACCGTATTCAAATCGCACTTGATGTTCACTGTTAACAGTTCAGGAGTCCTGTAAATCCATGAGTTCTGTTGATACATCTCAATCCAGTATAGCCTTGGTGGTATGTCCTTTGTGGAGCATGAGTTCATAATTTCGTGGTGTTGAATTATGTTCATTTCACAGACACTAACAGAAGCGCCAGTTGTGTATAACGGATGTTGAAGTGTGCACCAGAATATGTCTGACGGCCTCAATTTGCATTGTGAAAATTCATCCTTGTTGAGAGGATAGAAGTGGTTAACTTGTAGATTAACCATCAAATATTCCGACGACGGTATGATGCTCGTGAAGTTCCCGTTGTGTTTGGTTGGAACCAGCAACACTCTGTACAACTTAAATTCTTCGTTTAACAGCAACGGGAGGATTATCGCAATTATTATGTTTTAATCCGTCACTCTAGCCCTTGCACTAGGGGTTCTGTACAATTGAAGGATCGATTCATGATGTCGTTCTCCAGGAATCATTAAGGATTTTGGAATTTTTTCGTGAATTTTTGTCAATTCATCCTTAAATTGTTGCACAGAAAGTATGAGTGGGTGAATTCTTCCAGTGTGAGTTGATAGCAAAACATCCAGTAATATGGTCTGAGTTGCCTTATAATTTATCATTATAAGAATTGCATTGAGAGCGTTTGAAGAAAATATCTTCATGTACTCATATTTGCTGGTTTCTTCTCGATACTACGGAATTAAGTTACTGTATTTGCTTCGTATTTTCAATTTGTTCTTTCTTGAAAATGTTGACAGTAGAATCATCTATGCTTGTTTGGTTCTTCATTAGTTGCAACAGATGTTTTTCATTTTCTTTGACAGCTTCAATTGTCTGCTCGTAACTTTTAGCAAATGTTTGGTCGAGAACTCGAAATAATTCATTGGTAATTATTGTTCCAATGAAATCAAGCGGTGATCGTTTTTGTCTTCGTGTTGAATCTTCGTTTGCATGTAATAGGATTTCGTTGTTGAGCTGTATCTGTTGAATTTGATGTTGAAACTGGTGTGGTATACCTTCACACATGACTCATTTTAATTTTTTTATATCATAAGATGAACAAATTGTTTCCATTTGTGAAACTAGTTTTTTGTAAGTTTCAAACTCTTGCCAATAGTTTGTTAAATTAAAGAACAAAATAGTTTTCCAAGAGCTCCAAATTAAATTTGCCTGTCCCACATCTTCGAAGTATATTCCAGGATGACTTTGAAATGGAACTATCTCGACATCATAAGGGATTGGAGTGGAGCTAACTATGTTCAATAAGCCAAACAAAATGCACATCCAAAAAACTTTATGTAAGCGATTTGTAGATGTATTGACTTTTCTTACTTCCTTTTCATGTTTTTCATTTTCGATGGGTAATTTACATAGCCAGAGAGAAGATACTAATAGAGAGATGCAACTTCGACGATGGCTCTCTTTTAGCCTACAAGCTGCGATTCTGCCAGCAACTTGCATCTGTATTAAACTCCATATAAAAAAAATGTGAGAACAACACAGATGCAAGTTGCTGTCCATAGACCTTTAAATAAGAGAGAAAGAGACACTTATTTTTTTTTTGATTTTGTTTGTTCTGGACCGATATACCGATAGGAATTCAACTCGTTATAAAAAATGTAAACAAAAATCTGTGCGGGGACGGAGGCGATGAAAGTTGTCTCTCTCTATAGTATCTTCTCTCTGGTTTAGCTATGGGTCGTTTAAAATGCTTGTTGTTGCGGAATACTGTTGCAGCTCAAACCCCGTTGTCTTTGCCTGGATGAACTTCTGAAATTTTTCCCATCATCCAGGTTGTTGGTGGAAACCAGTTTTCTTTGATGAGAACGATGTCTCCAATTTTCATATTTTCTCGTTTTTGCTTCCACTTGGGAAGTGTTTGTAGTTGAGACAAATATTCCGATTACCAGACTTTCCAAAAGTCTTGGGTGATTTTTTGTATTAACTGCCATCGAGATCTGAACGTTCTTTTTTCGTCAATAAAAGGTTCGGTTACTGCATTCAGAATACTTCCAATCAAAAAGTGTCCAGGAGTTAGAATCGTGGTATCCTCAACATCATTTTCGATTGCTGTTAGTGGTCGGGAGTTAAGACAGGCTCCTTTTTGTGTCAAAAGGGTGGAAAGTTCTTCAAATGTAAGCGTTGTGTCTCCAATCACTCGCTTGAGGTGATATATAGTTGATTTAACGCCGGCCTCCCATATTCCACCAAAGTGAGGTGCTGTAGGAGGTATAAAGTGTCACTGGATTCCATCCATTACAAGTTTAGATGTAGCATCTTCTTGGGATCGCTTTATTGTTTCTTGCATCTGATGCTGAATTTCTTTGTTGGCTCCAACGAACGTAGTACCATTCTCACTATATAAATGTGAACAGATTAATCTTCTTGATGTAAAGCGTTTTAAAGCTGCGAAGAACGCTGCTTAGGTTAGATCACTAACAAGCTCAATATGAATCGCTGTAGTAGCTAAGCAAACAAATATTGCTATGTAGCCCTTTGTAGATTTGTTTCCTTGTCCCTTGGCGACCAGTACCTGGATGGGACCCGCATAATGAATGCCTGTGAGAGCAAAGGGCCTAGAAGGTGTAACTCTAGCCGCTGGTAGTACTCGCATTTGCTTAGAAGTTGATTGTGCATTAAAACGATAACATCTTACACATTGATGGATTATTCGGCGTACAACTTGTTTTTCTTGGAGTATCCAAAAACGTTGTCTTGTTTTTGTAAGTGTTAGTCGCATACCACCGTGCAGGGTGCTCTTATGTGCGCTTTCAACCAGAAGATCTGTTAATCTTTCGTTGTGTAGTAAAATAAACGGATTTTTCACAAGTGGTTATTTTTGCATTTCCCAATCAGCCACCCACTACTAGGATTTCATATTCATTCAATACTGGGTTCAATGACAGAATTTTACTTCTCTTGTTAAGATTTTTTCCATCTTTTATACATCTTATTTCTTCGGGCAACATTCCCTTGAATAGCTCGAATGATGCCGTTGCGAGAATCGTGTATCTCCCTGACAGTTAAATGGCTCGTTTCTTTGTTAACCTTATTGGTTTCGGTGTTAATTTCCAATTTTCTGTGATCAATTGAAATCTTGCAGTTATATGCGAATCTTAAGCATCAGGCAGCTACTCTTAGTAACTTCTTGTAATTAGAAAATCTTTCGGCTACGTTGCCGATTGCGTGAACTCTATCGTCAGAACTTTTCTTGCTTCAGGAATATCGGGTTCTGATATGTTTGTAAATTGTTCTTGTGGCCATCTTGGACCACTCCACCACAGTTGGTTGTTCTTCATATTTTCTGGTAAATAGCCTCGAGAAGCACAGTCAGCTGGGTTGTCGGCTGATTTTACATGTCTCCATCTTTTTGGTTTGGTTGCTTCTTGAATTTCTGACACTCGGTTTGCAACGAATGTCTTCCACGTCGATGGAAATTTTTTGATCCAAGCTAAGGTAATTGTTGAATCCGTCCAGGTAAATACTTCTTCAATTTGGGATCCAAAAGTTCGTACAGTGTCTGCTAGCAATTTCGATAAGAGATGAGCTCCACATAGCTCTAATTTCGGTAGATTAAAGTTTTTTCTAATTGTTGTGCTTTGTTTTTAAAGTTTACATAGTTGTAACGAAAATACCATTTGACATATGTACTCTACAGTAAACTACTGCTACATATGCCGCTTCAGAAGCACCACAAAAGCCGTGAAGCTCAATTTTCTGATTTTTTCTGGTTTCCAACCATCGTGGTATTCGGATGTCTTCGACTGCCATAAGGTTTTTCTTTAATTTGTTCCAATGGTTTTGTAGTTCCAATGGAAGTTGTTCATTCCAGCCGACTTCAGATTTCCAGATAAGTTGCAATAAAATCTTCGCTCCCACTGTCACTATAGCTAACCAACCAAGAGGGTCATATGGTTTGGCTATTTCGGACAAGGTTTTTCGTTTTGTAAGTATTTCCGTGGAGAGGCTTTTGTCAAGGTTCACTTTGAATTGGAAAGTGTCACTTAAGGGATTCCAGTGGATGCCCAACGTTTTTATAGTTTCGTCTTTCATAACATCTTTTTTCTGTTGACTACGTAACTCAATCGGTATGTGCTGAAGTAGTTTGTTGTCATTTGCAGCCGATTTGCGCAGTTGAAAACCTGCTCCTCTTAGCATCTCGTCAATTTCTTTCTGAGCCTTTCTGCACTCTGATATTTTGTCTTTCCGGACATGACATCGTCAACGTAAAAATCAGGTTTGACTATGTCTGAGGCTACTGGGTAGATGGATTGTTCATCTTCAGCTAGTGGTTGGAGAGTCTTAACTGCTAGGTATGGTGCTGATGCTCTTCCATAAGTAACGCTTGTAAGCTTATATTAATGGGTTGGTCAAAAGAATTGTGCCATAAGATACGTTGATAATTTTGGTTATCTTTGAGTAAATCAATTTGGCGGTACATTTTCTCTATATCCGAAGTAAACACGTATTTGTGCTTCCTCCATCGCATCAATATGGTTGTTATGTCATCTTGGAGCTTGTGTCCTATCATCATCAACTCATTTTGACTTACTCCTGTTGTTGATTTAGCTGAGCCATCAAATGCAACTCTTAGTTTTGTAGTTGAACTCGATGGTTTAATCACAGCATGATGAGGCATGTAGTAAATTCGGTCATTTTTGTTGACTGAGCGCTAACCTCTATAAATTCGTTAATCACTTTCGAATATTCAGTTCTTAATTCCAATTTTGTATTTAATAGTGATTCTAACTGACGAAACCGGGCAATCGCTCTATCCTTCGAGTCTCCCAATTGAAGTTTTTCCATCTCATCTTGGCTAAATGGGATTTTTACAACGTACCTCTCATTTTCTTTGCGGTAGTGTGTATCCGTGTAGAACTTTTCGCACTTCTTATCAATTTCCTTTTCTCACCGTGGTTGAGCTACTTCTTCTATTTCCCAGAATTACTCCAGCTGCTGCCCAATCGATGTTTGTGTCACAAATCCTGTTACTCTGTAATTCGAAGCCCCTTCTGTTGATGTTCGCCCTGATATCAGCCAGCCCAATTGTGATTTTTGGGCTGTTAGTGAATTTCTAGCATCTCTCTTTATGCCATCAAGAATGATTTCACCAAACGCATCGGCTCCAATAATCATGTCAATGGGTCCAGGCACATTGAATGACGGGTCAGCAAGCTCTAGTTTATCAAAACTTCCAATTCCAATGTTTTTCGTTGTTTTGGAAGGTAGTTATCTTGTGAGTTTGGGAAGCACAAGAGCTTTTATTTGGAGCTTAAACTTTGACGTAAAACGTGGAGATATTGTAATATTAACCTTGTTCCTTGCGGTTCCAGCGTTTGTTGCACCTAATCCACTTACTTCAACACAAACGTCTTGTCTTTTGAGTCTTAATGACTGCGCGACAGACTCAGTCACTAATGACGCTTGAAAGCCAGGATCAGTTAGTACTCGTATGGTTATACTTCGACCAAGATTTTCATAACTGTTCACATTTAATATCGCGGTTGCGATAAGGACGATTCTGCTCGCCGTGGTAACCTTGTTTCATCGTTTTTGACAAATAACTTGGAACTGGTTCTGCTGATTTTTTCGTTTGAGGAAATCTTTCCTTCCATTCCATATGCTGAAGCGAATGATGCTTTTTGTTGCTCTATTGGCAATTTCTTTTGCTGTAACATTGAAATTGCCTCTCATGGCGTAAGCAATTAATGAACAGCTTTGCCTGCTTATATTGTTGGCATCTTTCTTTTACTTTAGAATTTAAAAAATTTGGGCAGGTGTAAATAGCTTGATCACCCTTGCATATGTGGCAATAAGGCTTTTTCGAGTCGATGCGGAAGTTTCGAACTGTGTATCGTAGCTCAAATGGACTGTATAATCGACATCAATTAATAAATATGTAAACGAAATAAAATACGATAATTTAGAGTGGAAAAAATATTATAAAAAAACCACTTAGCACATTAATTCCTTCTCGGTTCAAAATCCTGCTTAAGACTAACTCTCTTTCGTGCTTGTTCACAGAACAAGCACTCTTTCGTTAAGTTCTTACGTTAAGTTTCATTTACGTTTAATTATACCTTCTTATACATAAGTGACCATCGAATGCAGAGTTACCAGGACTCATGCGATTCGATACAGTCCTGGCGAAAACCTACGGTTTTCCACCGCTTTCGCTTGTATTTTACATATATCTCTGCTCAATACAAATTTATTTTAATATATAAATAATTCCAGCTCCTTGATTGGTAAGATGCACATCTTTTGTACCGGGGTCGTAAGTTGATTGCTCGCTGTTTGCAGAACCAAGCTACTTATTAGTCCAGCTTGGTATTAGTTTTAGTATCCGCGCCCTCGCCCACGCCGATGATAGGAAATTTTCTCTCCTGATTAGGCAGACTTGTCCTTCTCTCAAGCCATATTTCTCCTTTCGCCATTTCTTTCTCTCGTATAAAGTAGATAAGTACTCTTCGTCCCATCTGCTCCGGAAGAGTGCAAGCATCAAGTGTATGCTCCTTCCACAATTGTATGACATTGGTATTTGGCATCTCATTGGTTACAAACGGTAACGGTAAAACAAGCGGTTCAGCAACCAAAATGTCCCGGCATTAACGCCTGCAAATCATTAGGATCATCGCTCAATGTATGCAGCGGTCTTTAATTCAAGATGGCTTCTATCCCAATAATTAATGTCAAAACCTGCTCAAGCTCATATGCCAAAACCTTCGCTCCAACAATCTTCGTCAAATGATATTTCATCGACTTTACCGCTGCTTCGTATATCCCACCTTGATGTGGTGCCGCAGGTGTCATAAACTTCCATTCCGTCTCTTTCAAACTTAAGTGTTCAAATGTATCCTTCACTAACCAACGCTCTTTCGCCTTCTGTAATTCCTTCGCTGCACTGACAAATGCTGTACCATTGTTGCTATATAGCCTTTCACACCCGCCCTTTCTTGCTATGAATCTTTCGAAACAAGCAATAAACGCCACTGACGTCAGATTTGATACCAAATTTATATGCACTGCTCTAGTTTTAAGGCTAACAAAGACGGAAACCCAACATTTGTCTTATTATTTGCTCACCTGCTCTGTCGATCATCTTTATTTCGAATGGACCTGCATATTCTACCCCTGTGTGTGGAAAAACCTTCCCTGCTGTTACTCTCTCTGATGGCAAATCAGCCATCAATTGTATCTCAAAAAGTTGATTATACCGCACGCAAACCAAATACTTATGTAAGTAATTCCTTAGCTGACTTTGGAGCTTCGGAATCCAGAATCTCTGACGAATGTCCTGCATCATGACCTCCACTGCTCCATGATTCGTTGCTGTATGCGCATTATCCATGATCAACCAAGCCAATCGAGAACCATTTGGCACGATAGCTGGATGCCTTCTCTCGTATTCTATCTCTGCTACTCTCAGAATCTTTTCACCATTTAAGATTGGCTTTAAGGATTCTATCCTGCTCTTTTCTGCAGACACCTGTCCTTCTCAATACAAATGATTTCCTTCGCAAAATACTTTTCCTGCTCTTTTCTCGGCAGATGACCGATTGATTTCATCCTCTCTTCAGAGGATGGTTGGCCAAGTACTGCTGTATCTCCTGCACTCTCACCTGCTCTATTTCTTCTTTTCACTTGACGTACAGAACGTCTCCTTCTCTTTCCATATCTCTCTTCATCTTTTTTTTTTGCTTTATCTTTGCTTTGGTTGCGTTGATAAAGCGAAGTACTAAGCTGATTACATTAATCACCTTCTCTAATGTAGACGTGTATTCAATCAATGGAATACTCCTTCTCCAGCACTTCACATAAATAGATAATGGTTCTGTAGATTTTGTTATCACAAAAACCTTCATCTCATTCTTCCCCCCATCTGAAACATTTGGCACAAACTTTTCAGATGCCCAGCTCGACCGAGGTTTTTTTTCAACCATTCCGGCCCATGCAACCACAACTTGTAAGCAGCCAATGCTGATGGCTGTATTCCTCTACTTAGAATATCAGCCGGGTTATCCCATTGTATTTAAAATCTATAGTATTCCCAATAAGAGGAACATTTTGTGCGGCATCTTTGGACGACGTTCACAAATACTTATTGGAGAGTTATTTGTCTAAACTCCCATTGGAAGCAAAAACAACAATAGATGTAAAGTAGATAAGACAGCTAGCGCCGCAATTGACGACGTTCAGAACTAAAATAAAATGTTCCATGAAATTACTATAAAAATATAAATACAATGGTTATCCTTCGTTCCAACATGTCTTCACATTTTGACTTAGATGTTTGTATGTGTAGACGAGACTCTATTGGCTATAAGCGTTTTTAAATCGCATGGTAATTTATTCATCCAATGCAGCGTTACGAGTGAATCTGTCCAAAGATCATACTCGATATCTTCCCAGTCCCTTGTTTTAATAACGTTTACAATTAGCCGTCCCAATAGCTCCGCTGCTGCTAGCTCTAAGCGCTGTATTGCCACCGTCTTAAGTGGTGCAACCCGTGTCCTTGGTGTGATGAGATCTGCTGTAATCCTGCCGTACGTATCGTTCTCAGATAAATCGCTGCTCCATATGCCCTCTCAAAAGCATCCGAGCATCCATGTAGCTCTTTTCGTACTTCTTCTGAAGTACCTATCAATCTCCAAATTCTCACGTTCTCTAAATATGTTATTTTCTACCAGAAATTTCTCCATCTCTCATTTATCTCTCTAGGGAGTCAACACAGCTCACTACGCTTCTCTGCGAGTCTCTGGTATTTTTACCACAAACGTGAATTAATCCTTCTCGAGCAGCCACTTAAAGCCCAAACTGCCGTTTTCTCATCATCCTGGAACATTTTTGACTCCTGCTCTTCATAGTTCATGTCCTTCACAAGAGCTTTGGAATTGGTTTTCCATTTTCTAAGCTCAAAACCTGTCCCTTTTAAAACATGATCGATATCTTTTGATAACTTGATCGCCTTCTCACCAGGATCAGCACCTGTGGTGCAGTCATCCATATAAAATTCCTGCTTAATTGTCTTTGCAGCTTCTGGAAACTCCTGCTATGCCTCCCTTGCACATTGTACAGCATTATAAGCTGATACTAGGTGACTACTGTCAGCCAATACTCTCTCAAATTGTCCTGCGGGTTTTCTCTCCAGAATATACGATGCAAATTCTATTGTTCCTTCGCCACCTTCACCATTCTGAACATCATTTTAATATCCGCAGTAATAGCGACACGATGCCTGCGGAAGCGCATTGAAATTTCGTGCAGATCCTTCTGTAAGTTTTCTCCAAGCAATTGCACTTCATTTACAGAAGTATCTTTATTTGTCCTGCAGCTCGCATCAAATACGAATCTTAATTTTTGGTGACGCAATAATGTGGTATATGGCTTTGCCATGTACTGTGCCAGTCATTGGTGTCATATGTCCTGCTTCTTCATATTCTCTCATAAACTCCTGGTACTTTTGTTTCAACTCAGGATCTCCTGCCAACCTTCTCTCCAAAGCAAAGAACTTACGCTTATCTGTAAGGTCTGAACTTCCAAGCTCTTTCACTGCTTTCTTCAAAGGAATCGTCACAACAAACCTGCCAAAATCATCACATGAATTTGTTTTGATGAAATTTTGCTCCACCTGCTCCTGCTCTTTTGACCTGCTCAACGACATTTCTATGTCATTTAAACCATTTATGCCAAAAATGCTTAAACAATTCATGAAGTTGATTATTATCTATGCACACTGCCTGCGAAACCTGCTCATTGTTCATGCTATCCTTCTCATTACCATATTCTCCCAATATTATTCTGCCGAAAACAGTTTCTATCTCAAGGACACCACCTCGTCGATGCTCTAAGACAGAAGTAAATGCTTCTACTATGAACCTGCAATAAATCTACAGGACCTGCTTTCCAATAATATGGATCAGCAATAGATGCTGTAGCAATGCTCATCCGTGGCGACATCATTGTGTGTTGGCACTACTGGATGACAATTAACCTGCTTATGAAGAATCCAAAAGTCCTGCTCTATTAAAACCCGATTGGGCTGTGCGCCCGTATCTAAAAATGCTCTTACGGGCCCATACTTTCTGCTATCCATCTCGATTCTCACTTGTGCCGTAGGCATCAAAGTAACTCTCTCCTGCTCTTGCTCATTATAATTAAAAAACATGAAAAGACGAAATAAATTTTAATCATACTTTTATTTTTGTTTTTAGAAGGCAAATGCCTAGCTCTTTTGAAATCCCCAAAGGACATCACCTCTTCCAAATCACTTCCTGCTTTCTCTCTTCCTGCTGTTCCTGCTACTTCTTCCGTCCTGCCCTTCTCCAACCGAGGGCGTTTCCTGGGAAGCACAATAAGTCAATCTGCGAAATAAATAAAATTTTCGCTTTTTTTTTTTTTTTTTTTTTTTATAATGCACACGCGCTCAAGAGGTTTGTTATAGCCCTTTTAATGATAAGTCACAGCGCGAGCGATAGGAATTTTGGGAGGAAGGGAAAGGAGGTGTCAATGAACATTGATCTTGAATGTCTGCAGATCAAAATGGTAAGGAAAAATTGTGCCAGGCAATTCATTCCACATTCGTGTTGTACGGCTAAAGAAAGAATCCCTATATTTCACGGTAAGACCGAAATTGGGCTCAAGTGTAAACTGATGAGCATTCCTAGCAAGACGAGTGTTACGGGAGAAATTTTTAAGGGCTGGAACGCAGCTGGCTACCTCAAGTGAACATTTTTTGTAAAAGAACCTGTAAAATAAAGAAAGACATGAAACATTTCGACGATGTTCGAGTGATGGAAATGTTTCCTTAATGTTTCTCTCTCCTATCAATTTTAACGCCTTTTTCTGAACTCTGTCGAGCAGGTGAAGAAAAGTTTGAGAAGCACCTGCCCAGAGATGGGAGTTTTACTGGAGTTTAGGGCGTATAAACGCCTTGTAAATTGTAGCCAGATCAGAAGGGGTGAAAAACTTCTTGCATCTATTAAGAAAGCCTAAGCATCTTGCTGCATTCTAAGCACTCTCAAATATATGATCATTCCAACGAAGGTAGCCACTGATACACATACCGAGTATGCAAGTACCATTCGTGGATAATGGCATAGGGGGTATGTTTAGCTTTAACGACAAAAGACAGCATTGAGTTTTCGACGCATTAAACTTCACACGATTTCTGATACCCCAGTTCACAATGCTATTTAAATCGGAGTTTAATGAGCTTATCATACGGTATCGTTGTAATAACACGTCCGAAGGCGAAGGCCGTGAATTATCAAACATATATGAAAAGCTGAGGGTTGAGTCGTCAGCAAAACAATTTAATGGATTAGAAGTCACAGACAAGAGATCATTTATAAAAATGAGAAAGAGAGTCGCAGACAGAACGGAGCCCTGGGGCACACCAGCATTTATTTTCTGGAGATCAGACTTGAAACCGTCTAATCCAACTTGTATTGAACGGTCCAGAAGATAGTTCTAATCCAACGAATAAGAGTATCATCGATTCCAAATGCACGCATTTTCGATAAAAGAGCTTCATGCCAAACTCTATCAAATGCCTTTGAAATATCAAGCGCAATAATCTTGCTTTGGCCAAAGCGATGCAAAGATTCGTTCCACTGTTCGGTGAGATATGCCATCAGATCACCAGTGGAACGATTGCTGCGAAAGCCGTATTGCCGGTCATTTAAAAGCTCCCGATCTTCGAGATATTTCATGAGCTGACGATTTATCAGCGTTTCCATGACCTTGGAAAGAAGGGACGTAAGTGCAATTGGTCGGTAGGAGGATAAGGAGGAGGAATCACCTTTTTTAGAGACGGGCTGGACAAAAGCTGTTTTCCATCTACTAGGAAAGATTTCTGAACGATAGGAGGGATGGAAAAGCTTACGCAATGTTTTTGCCAGCGACGAAGAACACCTCTTCAGAAGTATAGGGGGTATACCATCCGGGCCAGCGGATTTGTGTATATCAAGATCTTGAAGAACTCCTGCTAATGTACGAGTGCGGAAAAATACCTGTCCCATAGAAAAATTAACGTTCTCAAGTACAGGAGGGGCATTGTTGCTTGCAGGCAACGTAGAACTTGCAGCAAAATGAGCTGCGAGCATATTCGCCTTCTCTGAAGAGCTGACAATTGGTTTATTGTTGACGATGAGCGTTGGAACTGATGATGACGTTGAGTTCTCGACGTTTTTTACAAATGACCGGAAGTTTTTACTGCCTTTGGGACATTGCAGAATTTGTTGCCGTAACTTCTGGTCATGTAAAAACTTCGTTTTGTGTATAACGGAGTTGCAAGAGTTCCTAACTTGTTTGTGTTTATTCCGATTTTCCTCAGTTGGGTTGGCTTTATAGGATCGGAAGCTTACTTCTTTCAACCTGATAGCTTCTTTACACTCTTCGGTAAACCAAGACTTTTCTTTTGGTTTGATACATTTTGTTCTGTGAGGGACAAAAGTTCTCATCCCAAGAAAAATCACTTCTGTAAACATTTCAGCACTGGCATCAATGTCATTATCGAGGAAGCATAATGACCAGTTAAAGTTGCGAAAGAAATTATTCAAACCGTCACAGTTGGCTTTCTCGTATTGCCAAACGGTCCTAGTGGGAATTTCTTCTTTAACTGGATCGTTGGAGATCGAGAAATAAGCTGAAATGACACAATGTTCCGAGGTGCCAAATGGAGAAGTTACTTTAATAGTATATTTATCAGGGTGGGAAGTAAGGAACAAGTCAAGAGTATGGGCGGAATGCCCATCAACATCCTGTATACGGGTAGGCTCATCGACAAGCTGGGTAAGATGGTTATACTCAGCAAAGATCTCAGTATACCTTCCTTCGAGTGTTGTCTGGCCAGAATAGCGGAGCCAACATGAATTGTGTACATTGAAGTCGCCCGTAATCACGACTTCAGTGTGAGGACAATGGGATACAATTCGGGAAATTGAATCTGACAGAACATCTAACTCATCACAAGTAGATATGCTGTCAAGATTCGGACTCCTGTAAAGAAAACAGTAATGAATGATATGCTTGCGGACAGTGAATTTGAGCCACAGGAAATTAAAGTTCGTATTAGAACAATGCCCATATTGGGGAAGGCTCTGGCAAGCAATATCATTCCTAACATAAACGACAAGACCATGGTGGGAAAAAAGTAATGGCACTAATTTATATCCAACCAAACAAAATTCTGATAAATCAGTATTCTGTCCAACCTGGGTTTCACTTAATGCCAAAACAGCTGGCCTGTATTGCACACTATGGACGTACACAGAAAAGAAATTCTTCCTAAGCCCACGAACATTTGAATAGACTACACAAAAATCACTTACCATTCTGAAAAACTAAACACAAAAAATTCAACTTTGACGTACCTAAGTTCGACCGTGCAGTGTAGGCCCATATTAAATCAATGATAAACAAACTGTCCTAGGTGTTATGCCCATAAGACAATTTGCACACGGAATTAATATATATAGGTATAAACAACACAATAGAACTATTCGATAAATGCTACTTACCCATCCACCGCAAACCTCTTGCGATAAGCCTCACAAGAGGCTTGCAGTGCATAGAAAGCAACAGTTATGGGTGGGCACGGGTGGAGAGGATGGGTGGTGTCGGATGCTGTGCTGCGACTACGAGCGAGGTTTTGGTTTTCTGCTTTCTTCAACTTTTTTTCTTTTCTTTGTTTGTCACTGGCTTATTTGATTTTTTATTCTTTTTTGTGAATTTTGGGAATTGTTAAATAATTGATTTTAATTTGTAATATTTGTATGTGATATTTTGGTTTGGTCTATTTTTTTTTTATGTATATATTTGGGGGACACACGCGCACAGAGCTAGCAACGCGACCGCTCACGACGAGTACTTGATCGACACTTTTCTTTCGTAGCACTATTGTGCATTTGCTTCCCGGGGCATCGACAGCACGGCCCTTGGAAGCAGTCCTTTGGAGCATGTCACGTCTTAAGACAACTGGGGCAAAGTGCCTTTTCCTTCACGAGATCCTGCTTAGCACGAATGCTCAGTACTGAAAACTTTGGACAACGTCACATTGGATGATTCAGAAATTTGCACGAGTGGCAAGGCAACAGCCTCTTGTCACCTGGTGCTCCTGCTCACTGCCAGCTGCTCCCATGTCCTCTTATACCAGCTCGAATTCGGTAGTGTCTGAAGTTGTGACACCGGCTGCTCAATTTTCCTGCCCATCGATCCGCTCAATGCCTTTTCTGCTCTACCTGCTGCTTGTTGTTGGCGTCATCTCTCTCAGCTTCTCCTGCAAACAGCAATGCTGTGCGGGCTGCGAAGTAGCTTTCTTCCGCTCCAGCAATCCTGCGCTGCATCTCCAAGTTGACCAACATATCGTCAGCCAACGCAATCCTGCTCTCGCTGATCTTGACCTGCGACCAGGCTTCTTGCAAGGCCTCAAGCCTGACCTGCGCTGCTGCCATCGTACAAATTCCAAAATCTGGAGATTTCACAAAGGCAAGCATCCTGCTCACTGAAAATACACCAGCATCCAATACATATTTGTGTTTTTTCTCCTGCTGGTTGTCCATCTTTTTTATTCGCTGCTCTTTTCTATAAATATGTAAAAAAAACGTATTGCATTAGAAATCATGTCTCGATAATGCTCTACCCTGAAAATGAAAGTTATATTCGGTTGCAGTAGGTACTTCAATTTCCCAATATGCAAATAAATAAATAAATAATAGTTTGCAGTAGGTACTAAAATTCCCAGTATGCAAAAATAAATAATAGTTTGCAGTAGGTACTAAAATTCCCAGTATGTAAAAATAAATAATAGATAATAATAATGTTTATTAGTTCGTTGAACTTTTAACAAATTTTTTTACAATTTTTTATTTCATATTTTACATGTTTTTGACTTTCTTACAAATTTAACAAATTTTAATTTACATTTACATAAATGTGCATTTAACTTGTATTTTTATATTTATTGGATTCTATTGGATTTTTTTCAAAGTAAAAAATTAGTCTTTAAAAGATCTTTTAGTTTGCGTTTAAAAGGTAATAATCTTGTTTCACTTTTTAAATCATGTGGGAGGTTTTTGAAGTAATTTAGTCCTGCATACATCAATGAATTTAGGGTACTGGTTCTGTTGCAGTGGCCTGGTCTGATGTCCGGATTGTTTCTTAAGTAGTACGGTTGTACTTCGTAAACTCTGGTAATATTGTCTTCTAGATATGACAGCATTCCATTTTTCATTTTGAAAATAAATAACATCGCATTGTAGGTTATATTCTGCTCAACATTTATCCACTGTAATGCTCCCAGCATTTGTCGTATTGGCGTATATCGGTTACACTAAAGAATGGATCTCATTGCTTTGTTTTGTAGTAGTTGCATACGTTGTTTTTGTTTTATTTGGCCTTGACATCCAAACAAGATTGTCGAACAATACAAAAAATGTGGAAGTACTATGACATTGTACAACAAAATCGCGTTTCCCATATTTAAAACAGGTCTTTTTCGTTTAAGAAAACCAATTTTTTTTGATATTTTAGCACAGATGAATTTTGCATGGTCTTTGAAGTTAAGTTCAGAGCCTATTATCACTCCTAAGTACTTAATGTTTTCAACACATTCAATTTGACAGCCATCAATAAGTACTAAAATAGGATCACGTATTTTTAGTTTCATGCATTTCGTTTTGTTAATATTAAGACTCAGTTTGTTTGCTTTTAGCCACATATTTATATTTTCTAGGTCTTTATTTATTTTTATACACATATCTTTAGTATCATTCCCCGAAATGTATATTAGCGTGCCATCAGCAAATAATACAAGTTTACAGTATTCTAAAACATTTTGTATATCATTTATATACAATAGGAACAAGACAACACCCAATACAGCTCCCTGCGGGACACCCAATTCGACTCCAACAGATTCTGATATCGTGTCTCCAAATTTAGTTCTCTGACTTCTTCCACTCAAGTAAGAATGAAACCATTTTAACTCCGTGTCCATGATTCCGTACAATTTCAATTTTGTTATTAGTATTTCGCGACCTTAAGACAAAATGGTTCTATGTACAACAACATCACATTTGAGAAAACCGCTTCGGAATATTTAAATCGTTTTACTCGACCGCTGTGTTGGATAGGCTTAAAATTATTTGGCAAAACCGGTGAACTTACTTTAAATATATGTATAGGATTTTCAATAAGAAATCTGATACATTTATAGTTTTGTCCTTTAAATTTGATTATAAAAAACCGCCAGGAACCTTGTTGCTCAACGTTGTGACGATATAATTTTGAAACATAAGGTTCTATGTAGCACTTAGAACCTTGTTGGCTTTTTTTTTGATTTTTTTTTTCACATAGAACCTTGTGACCTGAATTGTAAATATGGATGGATTGAGACGCGATGAAGAGTAGTAATAAATATAATATTTTTTTATTTTTGAGAAATGATAATAACATTAAACTTTTAATATTTATTTAAATAAAACTCTTTATTCACTGTTTATCCTACTAATATTATAAATGTGAAAGTTACGATGTTTGGATGTTTGTTGCTAACTAACGCCAGAACGGCTAAACGGATCTGGATTAAATTTGACACAGAGATAGCTTATAGTCTGGAATAGCTGATAGGCTATTTTTTATCCCGGTAAAGTGTATGGTTCCCGTGGGATAGATTTGTTTTAATTTTTGAAATTACACCAGAATGGATGAACGGATCTGAATAAAATTTAGCACAGAGATAGATTATAGTCTGGAATAGCCTATTGGTTACTTTTTATCCCGGTAAAATGTATGGTTCCCGTGGGACAGATTTGTTTTAGTTTTTGAAATCACACCAGAATGGCTGAACGGATCTGAAATTAAGCACAGAGATAGATTAGAGTCTGGAATAGCATATTGGCTACTTTCTGTCCCTGTACAATGTATGGTTCCCGTGGGATAGATTTGTTTTAATTTTTGAAATCACACCAGAACGGCTAAACGGATCGGAATGAAATTTAGCACAGAGATAGATTATAGTTTGGAATAGCATATTGGCTACTTTTTATCCCGGTAAAATATATGGTTCCCGTGTGATAGATATGTTTTAATATTTGAAATCACACAAGAATGGCTGAACGGATCTGAATGAAATTTAGCACAGAGATAGATTATAGTCTGGAATAGCATATAGGCTACTTTTTATCCAAGTGAAATATGGTTCCCGTGGGATAGATTTGTTTTAATTTTTCCAATCACGCCAGAATGGCTGAGCGGATCTTAATGAAATTTGGCACAGAGCTAGATTATAATCTGGTATAGCACATAGACTTCTTTTTATCACGGTTAAATGTAGGTATGGAATTATAAAGCTATAAAAGAAGAAGAAGCTAGATTAGGATAGATTATACTCCTCAAGCTACAGTCTACTTCTTAGGTTACTTCTTGATCAGCTGAAAAGCGAGCGAAGCCGCGGGTAAAGGCTAGTAATTAATGAAATAGTTAGATTAAGAACTTAAAACATCAAATAAAGAGTATTAGGTGAGAAATAAAAAGCTGGAATTCATAAATAAACGCATGATTCAATCCTTCGGGAATTCATCTATAAGAAACGAAAAATCGATTACATCGCCCTCGCATAAGGTTATTAATTCTTCGAAATTCATTTTATTTGATATTCTGCTGTAAGGAAAGCACTATTCTCACGTAATAAATTAAAAAAAAACTGTTGAAAAACTTACCAAAAATGTTAAACACTAATCGCTTAAAGAACACTTGTTTAATACTTATAATACTAGGTACCAAACAACTAAAATATGTCTGGAATTTTGCTGACCGTTAAGAATTTCCATGAAATAAATCCCAATGCAAATTTGATTATATTTGAAAATAGCGAATAAATTCTGAGCAGTAAGGTTCTATTTGGCATTTTATAATGCAACAAAGTTCTATTTGCATTTTTTGTTGTTTGAATTTTGTGAAGTGAAGTTCTATGTGGATGTTAGAACCCTTTTGACTGAATGTAAAGTCTAAAATAGGCAGATAGAACTCTGTATCCCTGGTTATCTAAAGAATTTGAAGAGAAAGAGCAAAATAGTTTGCTGGAATCGAAAAAGCGGTACTATAAATAGCCAGATTGGATATAAACTAATTTTTTTCAAAATTGTCAGTTAGAACCTTGTTGTTTTAGGGTCGCGATTTGTCGATCTATAGTTTCGAAAGCCCGTTTAAAGTCGAGGAACACTGCTATGCCTTTGCCGTCATCTATGCTTTTTCTGCAATCGTATACAAGATAATTAATTGTTGTTTCACATGAATGGTTACTTCGAAAACCTGATTGTTCCTCTAATAATATGTTATGGTTTTCAATGTATTCAGTAAGCTGTTCACTAACTTTGCGTTCTAACACTTTTTCAAAACTCGGTAACATGTTGATTGGGCAAAAGTTTTCACCGTTATAGTGCTTTTTACTTTTTCTACTGGTATAACTGTAGATTCCTTCCAACCATTTGGAAAAATTCCTTGATAAAGTGAAGCATTTATTATTTTCATGAGCACTGGTCCTAAAACTTCAATTGAGTTATAAATTATGTCTTTATTTATCCCATATATGTCTTTTTTTTTTATTGCACTCTTTTATTACATCACAGAACATAAACTTAAATCTAGTAGCTATGCTTATCACAGGAGGTTCATATTGCACAAAAGGAATAGTTTGGTTTATATCACATGCACTATCTACAAAGTATTTATTAAACTTATTAGCAATTGTCTCTGATTTTATCATTTCCGAATTTTATAATCGGATATACTTTTTTAACATCATCTTTTAATACAACTGATTTTAACATTTTCCAAATTCCTTTTTGGTCACCCGCTCTGCTTTCAATTTGTCCCGAAATGTAACTGTTTTTGGCATCTTTTGTTTCATCCTTATACGTTTTGCATAAATGTTTGTATCTCGTCCAACTGTCTTCAGTATTACTCAATGTTGCAATTCTGTAAGCTCTATTTTTTCCGTTTTTAAATTATGAAGTTCAGCTGTAAACCATTTAGAATCCCCTTCTATTCTTATAGATTTTTCAACTGTCGATGCATCAATACAGAACTTCATTTTAATATCAAAGCTTCTAAATAGTTCTTCGCTATCATTGATGAAAAACAAGTTGGAAAATCCGACTTGTTCTAGAACTCTGTCGAATGTTTCTTTTGAATATTCGAATATTCTGCACTTAAGTTCATTGGGTTTTAAAGCTTTGTTGTTTATTTCAATTTTAATTGTTTCATGGTCCGAAATTTTGTTATCACGGTCAATTTTCACATCTATTCTATTACATACTATTTTTTCGGATAAAACATAGTCGATTAGAGTTTTTGAAGTTTCTGTTATTCTCGTTGGTTCTTTGACTAACTGGCATAGGCCTTGGTCTGTAAAAGTGTCTTCCATTTTTGCTTTAATATTATTTTCAACCAAGAAGTCTATATTGAAGTCTCCGATGATAATACAGTTTTTATCTCTCTCAAAACACTGCGAGTACCAATTAAGATATGATTCAAAAAATTCATTAACGGTTGAACTTGGTGATCTGTAAACTACCCCAAAGGACCAATTTTCGTTTTGTATATTTACTTTTACTTTTAAGAACCATGCAACATAATCAAGTTTACTTACATTTTTTATTGAGTATTCTATGCCATTTTTAATGTACATACTCACTCCTCCGGTGTGCCTTGAAATGGATTTACAGGTGATGTGCGTGTAAGAGTTAATTTTTGTTTCACAGTCTTCTATCTCTTCTGTAATTCGAGTTTCAGAAAGCACTAGAATTTCAGGGGCACACTGATTGATTAATAATTCCACTTCATTCTTATTTGCTATCAGACTTTGGACATTTAAATAATAGATAAGGGTTTTCTTTTTTTTAAATTTATCTAATTGCTACCACTGTTTTTTTCTTTCTACACTTATTTTTCTTTTATATACCTCACAATCATTGTCAAATGCATGGTGATTTACGTTAAAATTTAATTTGAGATCATTGTTAAATTTAACACAGTTAACACATTTCAATACTTCTGTCTGACATTCCGATCCAATATGTGAACCTGCACATTTATAACACACCTTGTTTTCGCTCGTGCACTTTTCACTAGTGTGGTTGAACCCTAAGCACTTATAACATCTTCTTGCATACAGACCATCTTTAACTGCACATTGATCCCATCCAACACTAACTCTTCCGATTTGCATAACTTTGTTGTAGCTTTCAACATCCAATTCTATAACTGCAGTGTAAGAATCCTGCCCTCTAAATTTAAATTTATTCTTCCACTGAATTTTTACTTCCATCTGTGAACACTTTAAATTATCATTTTGTTCTTTAAGACACTTTATAACATCACTGTTTGACATCTGCTCAGACAAATTGAGAATTTGTATTCTAGGCTTTGTGTGCTCTAACACAGTCACATTATATTCACTTCTATGTTGTCTTTAAGCTTTTCCACTGACTGCTCATTATTACACGCCACTATTACAGCTCCACTGCTTAGTTTTTTTATTCCAGAAACCTGGACACCACAATTTGACGGATTTACTTTTGATTTGATTTCACTTTTAGTTAAATCTGCACTTTGATAATTTTTTGGTTCTATCATAACCGATGAACTTTTTTTTAAAGCATTTGCATATGTATTTTTCTCACTCAAACTACTACCAATAGCTTTTTTGATTTCAGAAATTACTGTTTTTTCGTTTGGCTTAGCACTGTTATCACTTTTTTCCACTAACTTTTTAATTTTGACACCAAGATCATTTAAGTTATCTTTTATTTCTTTCATATCAACTCCAATTGAGGTTTGCACTGATATAAATTTCTCTCGACAAGTATCGCACATAATTATTAAATATTTTGTTTTTGTTATTGCCGCTGCATCATATCCCGCAGGTCCAATACATTTAGGATGAAATGCACTCCGACAACCACCTTGACACAACACCGTCTCTGTTTGTCTACTTGCTTTCGTACATACAAGGCACTCCATGATCACCAACACAACACACGCTTGTATTGGCAACGGCACAAGATTTAAGCTTCGCGATTTTTAACTCAATGTTCGTATTATTTTTTCACAATTATTTCTTTAATAAAACAAAATGTTCATGAAATATTTATACAATTCGGAAACGGCTTCCGTTTAATCATGTTTTAAAAAACAAATAAACAATCGCGGCTGCCTTCTTCACCACTTTGGTCTTAAAATTTGAAGAGCAGTCTTTAAACACGTCTCAAACTAACGAACTCACTATTATTTAATAGATATAATAAAAAAAAGGTCGGCTAGTTGTTGCTGCTTTTGTCGTTGCCAATACAGTTTGTTTATCACAAGAAAGGTATGTTGCATCGAGAAGCGAAATTCTTTTGTGGCTCATATTCCTGCTTTAAAAATATTTATTCTTCTTGAATTTAAAATATTTTATTCCTGCCGCTTGCAAGCTTTCCTTCTTTAAAAACTAGCACCTTCGTGCTTTGAGTTTTTTCCTGTCTCAGCTATGTGTCCTTTTTTTTAATAATAATTTGTTCATGGCTACTGGTGCATTTGCACTCAAGTTCCTCCTTCACATCTGCTCTCTCATGTTTGGTAACTCGCGCATATGTTCTTTGAGTTGCCCCTGCTATATTTCGAGTCCTTCACAATTTCTCTCTCATATTTGGTAACTCGCACAAATGTGCTTTGAGTTCCACTCGCCCCTGCTATATCTCGAGCAACAATGCTTGTCAAGAGAAAAAAAAGTGACACACAAAAAAAACTTAACACCTACAAAAAAAAAAATGTTTGATCACTACCAAACAACAAAGCAGCAACATTGAAAAAATATCTTATTCATAAAAAATGGATATTAAAAGGTATATAAATATATCACACACGCACGCACCAAAAGAGGAAAAAGAACACCCTGCGCACTTCACTCATCTCAAAAATTCTCATTTTCCATAAGGAAACAAATAAACTCAGATCGACCCTGCCCCTTCACACTAGCTATTATTGCTCATTCCCTCATTCACATTTGCATTCACCGAAAACAAACAAAATCGCTCATAGACACTGCACACACATCGGGACACATTCAATGCAACGGGAAAAGATAAAGAAGAGAAAAAAAAGAAACCTGCTCCGTGGCAAAATACTCCAAAAAACCACCACCATTCACACAATCAAATATTTGCACTTCTTAACAATACAAAATACTTTGTCCTGTTTTAGGACTATATTTCAGCTCATCCTTTTTTTGCTTCAAATAAATGTTATTTAAAATGTAAATATGTTCATATTATTATTGTATAGATATTGTTGTTGTTGTGTTTGTTGTTTTTTTTAAATTTTCTTTCTTTCGCTTTTGTTTTTTTTCGAATGACGAAATTTGTCATTCTTCCCTTTCTCTTTGTCACAGTTGCGCATATACATAATGTGTTTTGTGTATGCGTATTCCTTCACTCCGGCTCGCTGCTCATGAGCAAAGAGGATATAATATAAAGAGTCCCATCTTGTGCCTTGTTTTGATTTTGCCTACAAGCGACAGCTGTCATATTGTTCTTTTTGTTAAACATGTATGTGTGCTACAGCTGTCATATTGTTCTTTTTGTTAAACATGTGTGCGTTACATAAACAAAAACTCGAATCACGTTGTTTCACACGGACAATGATTACAATAGAAAAGAGACCACGAAAATTTTAGCAGAGGAGGATGAAACGTAGGAAAGATTGGACTCTATATATATATATCCTCTTTGCTCATGAGTCGTAACTCGTAAGTGTGTATTCTTGCTCTGAGTAGGGAATACGTACATTCTTACCTGCTCTTGTTCTCTTGACGAAGAATTTTCATCGGTCGCCGCCGTTTGAAAAAGGGGAAAAACAACAACAATTATTATTGATCTACTTATTTGCTGGTTGGTACATATTGATCATTATTATATAATGAAATACCGTTTTGCACATTGCCTGCTGGTGATACACACACGGTTTCCTGCCCATACTCCTGTCGCTCGCGACAAACTGCTGCGCACACTTTAATTTTTTGTGACACAATTGAGCACATTTTTATTATTCACAATATTTTGTTCGTTATAAAATGAAACACAATCAATCACAGTGCACTTATTTTTTAAAAAAAAATTTTTTTAAGGAAACCTGCACCATTCCGTCACTGGCACAATATCCGACGCTCGACATGGATCAATGTATCGTAGCTCAAATGGACTGTTTAATCGACTTCAATTAATAAATCGAAATAAAACACGATAATTTAGAGTTAAAAAAAATATTATAAAAAAACCACTTAGCACATTTATTCTCGATTCAAAATCCTGCTTAAGACTAACTCTCTTTCGTGCTTGTTCCCAGAACAAGCACTCTTTTGGTAAGTTCTTACGGTAAGTTTCATTTACGTTTAATTATACCTTCTTATACATAAGTGACCATCGAATGCAGAGTTACCAGGACTCATGCGATTCGATACAAACTGCATGTCTTGGTTCATCAATACATGTTTGAGGTTTTTTTGCGGGAGCAAGTACTTATAAGGCCTGGTACCGCCTTTCCAAAAAGTCCAAAAGTGTTTTAAGAACTGGCATTTTATTTGGCTCTGTAAGACCTTGCTCGAATAAATTTCTCGATTCTGTGTCAAGAATTTCTTTGTTGTCCACCTTTCAACATTTTGTTTATATGCATTGATACTATTTTTCTTTCGTTGTAGTACCTGGACTTCAATATCTCCCAGGCACTATTGTAGTTCTCACTGAAAAATGAGAAATGCTGAATCAGATCTTGAGGTTCCCCCTCGAAATATGTTTTTCAATACTCCATTTTTTCAGTCGTGGATGATGGTTGAAAACAAATCATAAAACGACTTCCATTCCAGAAAATTCCCTTAAGTGTCGAAATTTTTAGCTGCGGAAGTCTCGAATTGTATCTCCCACCTAGTTGTCGTCTTTGAGTATCTCCTTGGTTTGTAGCCATTTTGTGGAGGAATCTGTTAATGTCTTGTTTAATTCCTTTGTAGTGATTTTCGATTACATATTTAACCTTTAAATCTTCTTCATCTGCATTGGAAATATAATCTACGTGCAGCTCAGTAAGGTTCCTTAACTGTTCAATCAGCATTTGTTTTTGATACTCATAGATTGGTTTTGAGTTAGTTTCCAATGTCTCTTCAAACTCTTCAATTGTGTCTACAACTGCGCTTATTTTAAGTTGTAGTTTTTTGAGCCTTTGGGTTTGAACCGTTTTGAGGCCTTCGCAATTTTGTTCTTTGTCAAAAGTTGGATCTTTTGAAGTTCCTTGATTAGAACTCTTTTCTGTATCAGATATTTTTTGCAAATGTTTTTCTTTTTCTGCAGCCACATTCGGGGTAGTAAGCTTCTCATATCCATATATTGTTGGAACAAAGCTTTCCAAATTCTTCTTGTGTTCTTCATACAAGGTCTTTACCTTCTGAAAAATATTCCTTTGCATATAAGGCGTGTATTGTTTGATATGAGGAGTTATTTTTATGTGGTTTTGATCAAACTCTTCCCAGAGTGTTTGCAAGCGTTGAATCCTTTCATCTTTGTATTTTTGCGTTTTTCTTGACGCATTATCTTTTGCAAAGTTGTGGATTTGGACTTCCAGCTCCTAGTGGAGGATAGAGCTGTGTCAATTGTGATTGATTCGGTCCTTGCGACCCGTTCATTTAAAAGTATTGGTGATTGCAATCACACAAATGGAAATGATCCGATCAATCAGATGCAATACTTTTGAATGAACGACACTAAACTCACTCTCACTGAACTGAAACTCATTCATTGATTCATTCGATCCAATGAGTGGTGTAAGTAATGTATGTACACAGCGAAACCATAGTAGTTGTAAATGTATACATGCAATTAAAAGGGACAAGCGACTAGGGAGAGAGAGAGAGATATGTAATGTGTACATGTATTGAATGTTCTTTGGCTTGCAAAGTTACAAATGCAAAGACACAAAATGTTTTATTCACATAATTTCCGTAACCGGTATGGGCTGGAAGTGAAATGATTGAAAAAGAATGATATAAAGAATGAAAGAATGATTGACTTTGTATCTTTGAAATGAATGAATGTTGAACGATTGTATCTTTGAAAATGAACGACACAGTTCTAAACCGAATCATTTCATTTTTGATTGAATGAATGATTGATTGAAAAGACCGAATCTTTCAAATGACCAATATTTGATTGATTCGATCTTTTGAAATGAACGATTGACCCAGGTCTAGTGGAGGAGCTCTCTGCTTAGCGACGATGATGAAAACTTCAGTTTCGTCCATCATTTTAATTTCGTTGTTCTTAGTTTTTTTATTTGTGTTTTCACAATTTCTTAGTTTAGATATCAGTATTAATAGCCCTGATAACGCTTTTGCACTTTTATTTTTTTAGTTTTTTTTTACCACTGTTTGTAGCCCTTGTAACGCTTTATTCTTCACTGTAGTCTTTCCTTTCGAAGGGCCAATGTTTTAATACTATTTCAATTTAAAGACCCCTTACCACTGGTGGCGGGAAGTCTGAATAAAAGAATAGGTATTTATGGCTCGCTGCTGTAATAGCAGGTAACTTTTATTATAATAAATTGTCTACTTTTATACAGAATCAATGCTTACGAGTATATTAAATATTTATAGCTATGTACAAATAAACGCAAAGTGAAATTTGAAAACATTTTGAAAGAAAAAATAAAATTAGGTTCGCTTTCGCGCTCGTGCGTCGGTCGGTGCTGTTGAACTCGTTGTTATTGTTCATAGTGCAGTTTTGCTATATCTTCTGTTTTGATATGCAATTCTGAATATTGTTGGTGTTGTTGTCCTATGGACTGTGATTCAGAATTCACAGGTTTTTTTGTCGTCACAACACAAGTATACCCATGCTATAGCAGCAATTTTATAGCATCGTTAAAGATCCTCAGGATGATATCGCGATGCACATTTCTAAGTTGCAGACTCTTGTGCAACAATTAGCAGATGTAGGGGAAGTGTTTCATCCTCAATGGTTATCACTAAAATACTTATGACTCTTCCACCCACCTATAGTCATTTTCTTAGTGCATGGGAGTCAACGAGGCTTGTAATGGAAAAGGCGCGTATGAGTTCAAATAAGTGTTCTGGATTAAGGGGTACTAATGCTTTTGTTGCGAACAAGCTAGGATCGTGGAAAAAAACACCTTATCAAGGCAGATCGTTGGTAAGACCCGGGAAAAGAGTTCTGGAAGAATGACTTCTCCCAGTGCCCCTTTTGCTTGCATATGAAACAATTCCCGAGTTTCACCAACGATCTGCCTTTATTTGGCGGCTTTTTTACGAACTTAGCTTTTCCTAAACGAAAGGAAAAAGAAGAAAGTGAGGGGTAACATGCAGGGCGGGGTAGTGCTTTTGTTTGCGAGGCTCTTCTGGCCGACAGAGTTTCTGGAGATGTTGCATGGTTTTTAGATTCAGGCGCCAGTGATCACATGACGGGCAGAAAGGCGTGGTTTATAAATGTTAAACATTTTTTTTTAAAACCTATTGTCGTTAGGTTAAGGTTAGGAGACGGGAACTCTGTAAACGCTTTTGGAATAGGAAATTATAACGTCCTTACGTATAATAACTCGACATTTAGTCCAGTCGACAGGTCGGAAAAAGTGGGTTTAGGTGGAAAAAGGTCAAACATTAATGAAATTTGGGGATTTCGTTCAGGGATAGCTAACAAACATTTTTCTAAGTTTTTGACCTCAACGGCCCTGTGCTAAAAGAGGGAGGGGGGAACTGCAAATTTTTCGACGTTGATCTGGTTTTCCCTCATTAACTTTTTTTTCCATTTTTTGGCGTTTGGTACAAATTTGTCATATAATTTTTCGCAAATTTTGGGTGAGAATTGTTTTGTTCCACGTTCACTTGTGTCAAAGAAAAGCTATGTTTGCGGGACACTGATCGCAAACAAAATTTTAGCATTGGTTTGTTCCACCCAATTTTTTGTGTTCCACGTGTATGGAAATAAAAATAAAGTGCACGACTAGGTCGCACGTACTTGCAATATGAAAACTCATGTTTGAAACAATTGGGAAAAACTTAAAAAAATTGGTTAAAACTGGAAAACCCGATATACAGAAGCTTACGTTAAGAAACCTTTAGTATATCAAATTTAAATGTCATCTTTTGGGTGCTATAAATGATAAAAATGTCCGCTTATGGCCAAATTAATAAAAGTGTGCCAAATTAATCAAAATCGTTAGAGCCATTTTTGAACAAATTAGAAAAAACCAAAAAAAGTTGGCTTAAACTGAACGGCTCGTTGTATGGGAGCTAATATTTAGAAATGCTTTACTGAAAAATTTACAAAACCATCCTATAGAACGCTATAAAGAACGATGCCAAACGAAGTTTGAGTCAATTCAATCAAGCCGTTGCGAACCTATGGCCATTTGAAAAAAGCCGTTTAAACCTGATTTTCGTTACGAGAATTCAAGACAAAAACAAAAAACGCTATTTTGTTAGAAATATCTTAGTAAAGTTAAATTCTAAGTTTAATCAAAATCGTTAGAGCCGTTTTCGAGCAAATCAAAAATGAAAAAAAAAACCTTACATGAAAGGTACCAGTTTGAGCCGGGCTAAAACAAAACGAAAAAAACCTCGACAAACGGTTTTTCTTTAAACTGCTATATACCAAGTTTGAAGAAAATCCGTCAAGCCGTTTAGGCTGTAGCATGAGTGAAAAAGCGCACATCCGCACATCCGCATAGACGCACAGACAGACCGACGGACGGTATGGCGAAAACCACTTTTTTGGGCTTCTCTATCATCGTAATGTCATGTTTGAATAAAACCTCGATTTTTTTTCTGCACGAAACCAATAATTGCCCTATAGAGCAAATAAAAATCAGTTTCAAAATGTAGGAGATGGGACACAAGTCAAAAATGCAGACTTTTACGTTAAATAACGTAGCTTTTTAACGGTTTGAAAAAACACTTTCAAAATTGGTAGATATACTCTTTATATCACTTACTTTAAGCTTAAAAATTAAAAAAAAAAAATGATATCACACAGTTTCCGAGCACCAAGTACGCAAACATTTAAATGCGTTTTTTCTCGAAAAAGTGCCAATGGCGTATCCAAAAAAACTATTTTCAGGCGACGTTTTGTAGAGCATACAACTTCCTACAATTTTGTTAATACAAACATCTTTGTATGTCAATTTGTTACCGAGATATTGCGCTTTAAAAAAACAGTTAATTTTTCATTTAATGATTATTCGGCTATATACGAAGAAAATATCGTGGAATTCAAGATTTCTTGACATTGCTGTTTTTCGAAACACCATGTTTTCGTCACGAATCGACATTCAACAATATTTGAACTATTGAAATTGTAGAAAATTTATTGTTCTACACAAAATTCACACACATTTTTCCCGTAGGATATAAGCAAAAAAAAAAATATAGAGGACAAACCGCAGCAATGTCAAAAATTTTGCAGTCCCACCCTCCTCCCCTTTTTCCAGTTTTTGGCAAAAAAAAAATTAAAATACAACAATTTTTTTACTATCCAAATTGTAGGAAATTTAACGTTTTACAAAAAACTGTAATGCTTTTTTCTTGTAGGAAGTAAAGGAAAAAGTTATTAAGGAAAAACCGGAGGAAGGTCTAAAATATTGCATTTCCACCTCCCTCCTCTTTTTCCATTTCTTCGTAAAGAATTGACAAACAAAAATTTTTGAACCATTGATGTTGTAGGAAATTTAACGCTCTACAAAAATGTGGAGTTAGCTTTTTGGACTTAAGGAAAAAAAATATTGAGGGAAAACCAGAGCAAGGTCGAACATTTTGCAGTTCCTCCTTGATCCTCTTTTTACATACCTTGGTATAGAATTGACATACACAAATTTTCAGCCTATTACAACTGTAGGAAATTTAACGCTCTACAAAAAAGGTTTTGCAAACTTTTGTCATAGGACGTAAAGAAAAAAGTTGTTTTTTGGAGCGCCATATCTCGGTAACAAATTCACAAACACAGATGTTTGTATTAACAAAATTGTAAGAAATATTATGTTTTACAAGAAACTTACATTATGTTTTTACCATAGGACATAAGGAAAAAAAGTTCTTGAGGGAAAACCGGAGCTACGTCGAAAAATTTTCAGTTCCCCCCCCCCTCCCTTTTTTAGCACAGGGCCCTCGCGCTCAAAAACTTAGCAAAATGATAGTATACTATTTTTAAACAAAACCTCCAAGTTTCATTAACTTTTGACCTTCTTTCACCTAAAAGTACCTGCCGACTGGACTAATTGGAAGAAAATTATTTAAAAGAGATTTTGTTTGTTTCAGAAATTCGTCTTAATCTATTTTCTCTCAATTGTGAGCTAGACCACGGCTTGAAACTATTTTCTGACAGCACAAAATATAAGATTTACAAAGCCACATTGCTTGTAGTGGGAGCTTTTCAGGCAAAAATATTCTAGCTCCTTATGAAGGTTATTCAAGATTCTGACGACGATGTGTGTGCAAATTTGGCTGCTGGAGATAAAGCACCTTTGTGCATTTGGCATGCGAAAGTAAAAACAAAGCGAGCTGTGTTGAAGTGCTGGTGCATTCAGATTTGCGGGTCCGATGCAAAAAAAATTCCATTGGTGAGTTAAAGTATGTTTTACTTTTTAAGGATGACTTTTCACACCTCAGAAAATTCTCTCCATCAAAGAAAAGACTGAAGAACAAGCTTTCATTGGTAAATTTTTGAGTCTAGTTGAAGCAGAGACTGGATAGAAGGTGAGAACCATACAAACAGATAATGGATTGGAATTCACGAATAAAGGTGTACAAAGCATTTTATCCCAGAATTGTGTACTACATCAAGGGTCTGTAAACCATATACACCAGAGCATAATGGTCGTTCAGAGAGGGATATGAGAACTATAGTAGAAAAAATCGCGCGATTTTTTGATTGTTTGCAGAGTTTCGCCCTCGTCACCAGCCAACGGCCGATCGCGCCAACCGCGCCAATTAAGCTATTCTTTCCACGCATTAAAATATACTTTCAAAAACCATTCCTCTCTTCAAATATAGGAAGGACCTGAGTAAATATCGGGCTATAAGGCTTTGTATAGGGATAGGACTACCAGCTTCTTGAAGGGATTCAATAGCATACTATCTACGAAGCTTTATCACAAATGGAAATATAGACGCTTCGACCTTATAACGCATGATCTATTGCAAGGCACCTAGAACCAATTGAAGTGGTCTTAATTAAACCGTTTGATACATAATGTAAATTCATTGAACGGTACATTTTCAAGGGAAGAAAGGAATCTTTATCTATATGTCTTTTTAAATTAAAAGCGAAATAAGGCCGAGTCGGCTTCATTTCACTAAAGCCAAGTGAAAGAACACTGAACAAGGTAATTCGGCGTTATTTCGCTTTTATAAAGTGAAATAACGCCGAATTTCGGAATTCGGCCTTATTTCGCTCGGCGTTATTTCACGGCACCCACGGCTTTGCACAGAGCTAAAGGTCATCGTGGTTTGCTTCTACCCATCAAACTCTACGCGTATCTTACAACCTGCCGCTGTCGCAGCCTTTAAGCCCATCAAGAATGGATGGCAAAAAGCTGGTTTGGATTGGAAGCGTGAACATCCTGAAGACATTTTGACTAAGGAACACGTTGGGCCTCTTCTAAAAAGAGTATTGGATAGCAACCAGTGTTGGATAGTTACACGTAACTTTGAAATTTTAATTAGTTACACGTAACTAATGTAACTTATGTAACTAATGTAACTAATGTAACTAATGTAACTAATGTAACTAATGTAACTAATGTAATTAATGTAATTAATGTAACTAATGTAACTAATGTGACTAATGTAACTAATATAACTTATGTAACTAATGTAACTAAATTTAACTAACTATAACTAATAGAATTTTTCAAATACAAAAACTCACATTTTATGTTAAATTCAAATTTAGAAGTTCCGTCCACAAACTTGATCGAATGACGATTGACTACACTGTTTTTGGGCAAAGCTGGATGATTGATATTGCCGTTGGGCCAGCTGCCAGCTATGGCAACGGCAACCTGGCAAGGAATAAATTTTTCAATTACTGTATTTCTGCAAAAAAAATTTAAAATAATAAAACAAAATAGATCTCGTTTGATTTCCTTTGGGCGAGCCAAATCTGAAATTTGAGACCAAATCTGAGATCAAATCTGAATTTACCATACAATAAACAAAGAAATGTCCAGGAATCTCAAGAAAGAGGGGAAAACTTTAAATGTAAGTAAAAGTCTATTGTATGCTCCAAGAATATAATATTTTATTAGATTTCCTTTTCATCAGGAAAATAGTAATTTCAATATGTATTCCTTGCAAGGTTGCCGATGCCCTTGCTAATAAAAGAATTTTGTCAATAGTCGATTGGGATTCAGGATGAAATGTGATTTTTTTTATTTTTTAATAATTAAGTTAGAGTTAGTTTTATTTAGTTACAGTAAGATACATTTAGTTACATTAGTTACATTAGTTACGCCAAATATTGGGCGTAATTAATTCATATTAGTTACGCGTAGCTAAACGAGTATTTTACTTCGTGTAACTTACTTGCCAACACTTAGCAACATTAAAAAAGAAACAATTCAAAATGAGTTTAGAGCATGTGGTCTTTATCCTTTCAACCCCAATGCAATAGATTTTTCAAAATGGTTCGGCAAATATAATGCATTTGACGTTACCGGCGATGATGATGATGAATTTACTTCAAAACAATTTGTATGAAGCAGTTTGAGCGCATTGTTGGAAAAGAAAATTAATTCGCTCTGAAAACATTGGAATTTCCTGCCCAAGAAGATATTCGCTTATTGCATGACATTTACATGCATTTGATCCCCAACAAGCACTACAATCTCTCCATTGACCAAGCCACCGGCACAATTATTTCTTGCCCTGATCAGTTGACGGAAAATGCAACTGAACAGTTTGACATTGACAATATGCCTCTCATTATTTTAGAAAATGATCTTGAAGTGGAAATCATTGCGACAAACCAATTAGAAATTTTGGAGGGAATCGTACAAACAGAAAACTGAAATAAAACCGAATCTGTAAATTCAAATTCAGATTCGAATGCTGGTGGAATTATTGGAAGCCATGGAATGGCAAGGGGCAGAGTACGTGCTCTGGTCAGACTCCATGGTGGTTCTACATTGGTTACGAAATATTCCAAGAGATATGGAAACTTATGTGGCCAATCGAGTGTCCTCAATACAGAGTCAGACAGACGTCAGTTTATGGTGACATATAGATACAAAAGTGAACCCTGCAAATTTATTAAGCAGAGGAGTAATGCCAGCAGATTTAGTGAAGAGCAAGTTATGGTTGCATGGGCCTGAGTGGCTATGCTCCCCGGAGAGCGCATGGCCAGCCAATAAAATAGCAGAAATAGCATCTGACATAACTAATGAAGAAATGCGAGTGTGCTTCCTCAATGTAGCATACATAAAATGGAGCATATGGATGCCCAGCCAGCAAATCAGTGTGCCAGTGGTAGAGTATGCCAGCAGCCTTAAGAAAGCAGTGACCATTATGGGATATGTATGACGATACATAAACCAATTAAAAGCAAGGCTTAAAGAGCGGCAAGCGGATAGGATAGTGCGTAAGTGTGAAAGGGGTCAGCGAGTTACAACAGCATTAAAGGCAGAAGAGCGTGCAGTTGCCATTAGATTACTGCTGAGAGAAGCACAATCAGATAGTTATGGGAGGGACATAGCTGCATTGCGCAAGCGCGGACAGCTACCAGAAAATAGTAAAATTGAGTCGCTTAAGCCGATTTTTGATAGCGATGACATACTAAGAGTGGGGGGGCGCATACATCGTGCTGAGGCAGTATATGATGTACGTCACCCAGTTGTTATACCAAATGGAACTCGATTGTTATGGTTGGTAATTGATGATGGCCATATTAGGACCAAACCTGGATCAGCGCAAGTAATGATGCAAGTAATACGCCAGCATTTTCGGATTCCAAGAATCCGTAGCGAGCTAAGGAACTATATACATAAGTGTGTAGTATGTGTAAGACACATCTACAAGTTAGAGCAGCAACTAATGTCAGAATTGCCAGCAGATAGAGTGCAGCCAGGCAAGCCATTCTTGCACACTGGTGTAGATTACGCAGGACCCTTCATGATACGAATGGTAGATAGAGAGTTCAGGCAAGTGAGTCTTAAGAAGACATGGATAGCGATATTTGTGTTTGAAAACGAGAGCACTTCATATTGATACAGTGGGAGATTTAACATCAGGGGCGTTCCTTGCTTGTTATAGGCGATTTACAAGCAGAAGGGGGCGATGTGCTAGGATGTATAGCGATAATGGCACCTCATTTGTGGGTGCTGCAAAAGCAAAAAGGCAAGCCTGAAAGTATGGGATAGAGAAGAAGTGTTCCATGCATTAAGCAATGAGGGCACTGATTGGATTTTTATGGTGCCAGCTGCTCCTCATCAAGGAGGTATATATGAGGCAGCTGTCAAATCGATGAAATATCATCTCAAGCGTATAGTGGACCAGCATGTATTAGAGAGTCAGCAGTTTCGAACTCTGCTAACAGAGATAGAGGGGATATTAAATTCTCGACCAATACATCCCTTATATGATGATCCAGCGGATTTGCAAGCGCTTACACCAGGGCATTTCTTGGTGGGAGAGCCGATAGTGTTACCTCCTCCATTTACCTTAGCCAGTGATACGCCAGCGAAAGGGATCAAGTTGTGGAAAGAGAGAAGGTCGATGCTAGCGAACTTTTGAAAAAGATGGAGGGAGGAATATTAAGTGACATTACAGGAAAGAAAGAAATGGAGAAGAGAGAAGGAAAGCATGAGAGTGGGACAGTAAGTGATAGTTAAAGATGAGAATCTTCCGCCAGCATTATAATCATTAGCCAGAGTTAGCCAGCGGTTATACCGTAAGGATGGGATAGTGAGATCAGTGATAGTTCAGATAGAGACAGGAAAGTTAACAAGGCCAGTGCAAAAATTATGTATATTGCGGCCCTACTTCCTAGCTCCCAAATCAACTAACTCCCACGAGGCAAAATGAACTAACTCCTACCAAATTTTGTAGTGGGATTTAGTTCATAATATTAGGAGAAAATTCAGTTGGGACATAGTTCATTACGAACTTATTCCCAATGAACTAGGCCCAACCCATCAACCAGTGGGAGTTAGTTCATATTATGCACAAAGAAGAAGTGGCGCTGTTTTCGTCCTGAATGTTTGTAGGCAAAATAGGATAAATCTGTAAGAAATTTAATTTTTAAAAAAGAATTGAAACTTAAGTAACCTAACAGAGTGACAAATAAAATAAAATTCGTTCAGTGTTTGGAAAATTACTTTGGTAAAAAATCGCATACCAAACAATTTAAAGGGAACAAAAATTATATGAAAAAAAATGAGCAAGGGCGCTTGACGAGTGGCGCAGGAGGGACCGGTCACGCCGCGCCCATGCCGCACCCGCGTCTACATGGCCGGCCGCCCTTGCTCATTTTTTTTCATATAATTTTTGTTCCCTTTAAATTGTTTTGTTAAAAATTCCATTGAAAATTTTATACTTTTTTCATTCGAAAGCATTAATTTTTGTTTTATTTTCTAACGATTGGGAGTTAGTTCATTTGGGAAAAACCAACAATACTCAACTCTTGGGATTTAATTCATATTTATGGGACTAAGTTCATTCTACATTTGGGACATAGTTCCTGAAAAATATGGGAGTTAGTTCACATGAACCAAGTCCCATATTCGGTGGGAATTGGTTCATTGGGAGTTAGTTGATTTGTGAGCTAGGACTTAGGGCCGTATATTACCAGTAGAGCCAGCCAATTGAAAATGTGTATAGTCTTACAAACCAATAGTGATATGAGGCAGTCAATTGAAAGTGTACCTGGTCTTACAAACCAATAGTGAGATAGCAGCTAGGGTTTGCAAGCATAAATGGGAAGGGGATAGGCAGGATAATATACCTCTGCTTCTTTCCTCTATTCCTCAGATCAGCCAATGAAATCAGCGTATCTACACAGCAACCGCCAATGAGAGGAGGTCCCAAGATGACTTGTAGCGAAGTTACACTTTCTACCCGCCGCCCACTACCGTGCATCAATATAACCTAACCGCCGCCGACAGAGTCCTCCTATTTCCACTTATCCACCAGAAACACCGCCAACCGCCACCGACGAAGCCACTCCACACCACATCATACACAATGACACATCACCAATTACCATAAACCGAGCCAGCCTACACCCCACCGCACACAGCGTCTTCATCAACCAACATAAACGAAGCCCGTCCGCCGCACTCAACCAAAACAGCCACTGACAACACCCGCCAACCCTGGGCCCCTACTCATTGAAATGGACCTCCAACCACTTGCAATAGCCAACACATTAGCAAGCGACAAAAGAACATAATAACAAAATATTAATAGGTAAATTTGCATTTTGTCTTTCAATTCACACTCTGTCTTTCCAGAAATATGCATAAGGAGGAGTGGAAAATACACCGAAAATCAGATTCGAAATCTCCGCCAGTGGTTTCGGTGCTAATCAAACGCACCAAGGAATTCGTCTCTCGCTTTAAGGCATACAGTATGGGAATGGTACAGTGGATGTAGTGCTTGGTTGCTCAACCTGAGAGCTGTGCGTTCAAACCCAGCCGAGGGCAGCAATTTTTATTTATTTTCCAAGTTTCAACTGGATGCCACCCGTGTAATTTCCATGAGATAATTATCACCTAAAATCTCAAACCACTGTACCACCTTTCTTTCCTATCTTTCTATTCCTTCTCTTTCCTCGCTTGCACATGTTAATTCATTATAAAGATATTAATATCCCTTTGAGTGCGAGTGCATTATAAAAAAAAAAAAAAAAATACAGTATGGGAATACCAGTCAGCAGCTTTAAATTAATTTTTGGTACTTATACCGTGAAAGAGCCCTGCTCACCATTTATGTCGGCTTTTCTCTCCGCTGTTGGTTGTAGAGAATTGCTAGACCGGCAAAAGGCCACCAGTTCATGTCGTGGATTGTTTACTTTACCGAATACACACCACAGACCCGTTTATGTAGCAGCTATTGTTTCTTTAAGCAATACTGTAGACCGAGTTTATACTCAACTGTTTATGCCGTAGTCCCTTCATTTAAGTAAGGGGGAATTAAAGGCCGAGCTCTGCTCAACCGTTCATGTCGGCTTTTCTCTCCGCTGTTGGTCGTAGAGAATCGCTAGACCGGCCATAGGCTACCAGTTCATGTCGTGGATTGTTTACTTTACAGAGTACACACCACAGACCCGTTTATGTCGCAGCTATTGCTTCTTTAAGCAATACTGTAGACCAAGTTTATACTCAACTGTTTATGCCGTAGTCCCTTCATTTAAGTAAGGGGGAATTACAGGCCGAGCTCTGCTCAACCGTTCATGTCGGCTTTTCTCTCCGCTGTTGGTCGTAGAGAATCGCTAGACCGGCCATAGGCCACCAGTTCATGTCGTGGATTGTTTACTTTACAGAGTACACACCACAGACCCGTTTATGTCCCTTCATTTAAGTAAGGAGGAATTACAGGCCGAGCTCTGCTCAACCGTTTATGTCAGCTTTTCTCTCCGTTGTCCATCGTAGAGAATCGCTCGACCGGCAATAGGCCACCAGTTTATTTCGTGGAGCATTTTGCTTTGAAGAGTACAACACCACAGACCGGCAATAGGCAACACTTTTATGTCGTGGACGGTTTCTTAGAAACCCCACAGACCTAGTCTTAAGTTGAAGTTTGAATTTAAATATATTGAATGAAATCAATTGTTAATTTAATTTTCTATTCATTAAATTTTGATTGTTAAAAAGAAAATGTTAAATTGAAGTATTATATGCAATACATTGTTAAGTTTAAGAAAAATAATAAAAGATTTGGAGTTCGCTACTTCTATAATCAAAAGTTTTCTCTTTCTTATTGATACACCCTGGACACCGACGAGCTAACCTCAGCATCTACACAAAAAAAGCATCACAAATTGGCGCCCGAGCAGTGACCTTTAGAAGAATCAACCGAACTCCGACCGCCGACCGACCAGGAGCCTTCGAGAGTTACCACCGATAACCGCCGATCCAGCTTGAATTATATATTTTTATCCGACCACCGCAACATGTCCGATGAAGAGGAGAACCAGAACCGACCAGGGAACGATTTAGAGGAGAACCGATTAGGAACCGACATGGACGACCAGAATATTCTCAAGAATCTGGAATTTGTCCATTACATGAAGAAAGCTGAATTAGTCGAGACACTAGAGCATCTTCACCTGGACACATCTCAGGGTACATCTTAAAAAGGTCCGAGCTCATGGCTCGACTCAAAACCTTTGCGAGAAATGGGAAGAAATAGTAGCAAAGGTTGGAAGAAGATTCACCCACGGAACCTAACTCCACTAACAAACCCACCGCACCATCGACATTGAACACCGTCCCGAACTCGAGGCAAACAAGTCCAGTCCCGGAAACGGCCTCCCCTCTGTACGAAGAAACCAGCTTCAACGTGCCTAAGATCCGACAACCGCCTAGACCACCACCAGTTGCCCCGCACAAGGACCTATACCAGTTAAACCAGCGCCGAACCCACAGCCCGAACCGATCTCGGAATACGCCGCCCGAGATACAAAATATCCAGCACCCGCCTCCTTCAAGCCGACGGACTCTCAGCTACGAAGCTGAAGTTATGGATACCGTCCGCAAGTGGGGACTCCGTTTTGACTCTTCCGGAAACCACCTGGAATTCCTGGAAAGGCTAACTGAGTTAACAAGATGCTACGATATTCCGCTAAACGATGTACTGCGAACGTTGCCTAAAATATTCCGGGGTAGTGCACTGGAATGGCTGCGCATAAAAAGGGATTGTTTCTTCTCGTGGGCAGATTTCCGAATAGCTTTTATAGGACACTTCTTACCTGCCCGATACTTGCACCGTTTAGAAGAAGAAATCCTACGCAAACGACAAGGGCCATGAGAAAAGGCCAAGGATTATATTCTCGCCGTCCAATACTTGTTGCATCAACACCCGCGAATGTCAGCAGCTGAGAATATCGATCGAATTTTCGATAACATGAGGCCTGAATACCGGTATTACATCCGCCGTAAGGATTTTGAGACGCTAGATGAGTTGGCCCATTTGGCCGAGGAATTTGAAGCAATTAAGAACGACGATCGTAACGCCCGCCCGCCACCGACCAGTCACACTCCTCCGACACCCCGAGCTCCGCCATCCAACGTGCCATACGACCGCAACACGCACTGTTGGAATTGTAAAGATAGGGGTCACCGCAAGGAAACGTGTCGCCGACCGTTCCGTTTGTTTTGTTCGTTTTGCGGGGAGGACGGGAGGCTAACAAAAGATTATTCGTGCCACCAGCATCCTGTAGCCGTTGTAAACACACCTCCTGCAAACGACCCCCGCTGTTTTGTACCCATCAGAGTGGAGGACCAGGATTTTTACGCACTAGTAGACACTGGGTCTACGAAAACTTTCATAGGATTTTCATTGAGGCAAATATTCCGGGAACTGACGTTACCTATGCGAGAGTTTCAGAAAGCCATTCATTTAGCCAACGGGGCCCCCGTCATAACTACCGAACACTACACTGTCACGTTCTTCCTCGGAGAAACCGCATTGACAAGCGAGGTGACTTATCTCCCGTCGCTGACAGAAGATGCATTAATCGGGATGGATTCGCTTAGCAAAGCTGGCCTGCAGATAACCATGGGAGAAAAAACTGTGCTCGGTAGGAAGCCGTTGACAGGCCCTTCTGGTAGCGCTTTATGTCTGGCCACTTCACATCTTCCGGTCCACCAGCAAGAAAAGCTAGACGATCTATTAAATTTGGAGCTTCCTAAATTCGACGAGATAAAGAAATAAGCGAATGTTCCCCCGCACCCAATTCGTCTTACAACCACCGAGCCGTTTAAACAACGCTATTACCCCCGAAATCCGGCAGTGCAAAAAATCATTGACGAGGAAGTGGATGAATTGCTACAAACCGGCAAGATACGTCCATCCAAAAGCCCGTATAGTTCGCCGATAGTCCTAGTAAGGAAAAAGGCGGATCATGGCGGGTGTGCGTAGACTTCCGGCAACTAAACGAGTTATCGATTAAAGACGCGTACCCTCTGCCGTACATAGTATCGATATTAGACAAGCTTCGAGGAGCCAAGTTTATGAGTGCCATTGACCTGAAGCAAGGATACTGGCAGATTGCATTGGAGCCACAAAGCCGTCCCTATACTGCCTTCACCGTTCCGGGCAGGAGCCTGTTTGAGTGGAACATCATGCCGTGCGGCCTCCACTCGGCAGGAGCCACTTTACAAAGGGCAATGGATGCTATTTTTGGACCAGACATGCTTGACCACGTGTTTGTCTACTTGGATGACATCATTATTATCAGCCCAACTATTTCCGAACACATCCAGCATTTGACCGAGGTTTTCCAAAGGCTTCGTTCAGCCAATTTAAAAATTAACGTAGACAAATGCAATTTCTGCCAAGAGAATCTCAAATACCTTGGGCACGTAGTGAGCAGAGAGGGAATTCATACCGACCCCGATAAGGTTTCCGCGGTTCAGGAACTAAAAGCACCCTCCAACATCCGTATAGGCGTTTCATTAAGGATTTTTCGACAGTCGCTTCACCGCTGACTGGTTTGCTCAAGAAGAACGTGAAGTGGGAATGGACTTCGGTTCATCAAATAGCGTTCGACCTACTCAAGGAAAAGCTCACCGAGGCACCGGTATTGACCTGCCCAAACTTCAGTATACCGTTTACGCTACAGACCGATGCCAGTAATTTTGGGCTGGGGATCGTACTCACCCAAACGGAAGAGGGAAATGAAAAAGTAATAGCCTACGCCAGCCGTACATTAACAGAGCTTGAGCAAAAGTACGCCGCCACCGAGAAGAAATGCTTGGCAATTTTGTGGGGCATACGGAAGATGCGACCTAAATCGAGGGCTACCATTTTAATGTAGTTACGGATCATCATTCGCTCAAGTGGTTGCATTCTTTAGAAAATCCTTCCGGCCGATTAGCCCGCTGGGCATTAGAATTGGAACAGTACGATTTCACCATCCTATATCGCAAAGGGGCGATGAATGTGGTCGCTGACGCCTTGTCCCAAAATCCTTTACCGATAAACGAAACCGACATGCTAGCAGCATCCTGGGATGCAAGACCGGACTGGTTGCAGAAAAAGATCGACCAGATTATAAAAGATCCGACCAAATACCCCGATTATAACATCGTGGAGAACCAGCTGGACAGAAAGTTCACACCGACCGAACCACTAGCAACCTCTCAACCGTACGATTGGAAACTATGTGTCCCCGTAGCCGACCGAAAACGAATCTTACAGGAGAACCACGATGCCGTAACCGCCGGACATTTAGGGGTAGCCAAAAGTACGGCCCGCATGGCTAAACGCTATTATTGGCCAGGCATGTTTCGCGACGTAAGTAAATACGTTCGGAAATGTGACGTGTGCAACCGTTATAAGACGTCTCAGCAAAAACCCAGCGGCCTCATGCATTCCACTCCCGTAAAGGAACCATGGGAAAACGTGTGTGCTGACTTCGTCGGTCCCTTACCCCGTTCCATGAAAGGACACACCGTCATGTTGGTAATGACCGACCAGTTTACCAAATGGGTGGAAGCCATTCCCCCTAGAGCTGCCACTACCGCAAGTTTGATCCAAGCCGTAAGAGAGAGAATTTTCACCCGATTTGGTTTTCCTCGCCGTTTTATATCCGATAACGGAGCCCAGTTTGATCGCTCAATACGTCCAGAGTAACCAACGAAATTGGGACGAGCACATCCCGGAGTTGACTTTCGCTTTAAAATCCAGCCGTCACGAGTCGACCGGTTTCTCACCCGCCATGCTAAACTTCGGTCGAGAACTTCGAACGCCGAATGAGTTCAACTCCCTTTTACCGTCACACACCTCCCCGAAGATATAAACACCCGCAGGGAACGCATGCAAGCTTTGTTTGAACTGGCTCGCGTGCATCTCCAGAAAGCTAGCCAGACCCAAGCTAAATATTACAATTTACGCCGCAGAGCTTGGCGTCCCAGCATAGGAGAGCAGGTGTACAAAAGGTTTCACGTCTTGTCTTCCGGAGTAAATTATTTTGCTGAAAAACTGGCCCCCCGTTACGACGGCCCCTACGACTTCGTTAAATTCCTTTCCCCGTCATTGTGGTCCTTAAGCCTAAAGGAGCGATAACGGCAAAGAGAAGAGAAACCCAAATCCGCGCTCATGTGCGAGATTTAAAAGGGTTCTATTCAAATCAAACCAAGGACAACCCGAACGAGGGGAACCAAACAGCTGCGCTTGTTATAACCCCTTCGACCACCAAACAACACCATCAAAAGAAAAGAAAAAAGGCTCGCATGAAAAATAAATCAATCAGTCAGAAAACAGCCGTCAACGAAAGCAGTCCTTCCACCACCAGTCGTACCAAATCGCTATCAACTACAAAAAATAAATTCAGTCAGCCGTCAGCCGTCAACCAGGACAGTAGTCAGCAGTGCTTATTGGAGCAAGCAATTCCCAGTCAGAGAGGTAAGATAAATGTAATTTATAACCGGCCAGACATTCATGTATCAACCGTCTGCAGAATTGGACACCCAACCGAATCCGTACCTACCAGTCAACTATTTGCTACCACTCCCGCTTCCCTACGACAAGGCTATGGACACCAAAAGCGATATACCGAAAAAGAGGAAGATCACCGTACCTCGCATGGGCGTGCGTCGGAGCCCGAGGCAGTAGCCATAGGAGAACCGGTCGACTAGTCCTAGGTTCCATCGGCTATCTGCACCTGAACGGGTATCCCGTCCTTCGGCACCGAAGGTACCTACCAAGGCCCACAAAAACCGGGACCGAACCGTGGCTCCGGCAACCTACTAAGCCGCAGAAAATGAAGCAGCCAGCAAGAGAAGAGGAAGCAGCAGTATTGCGCATAGAGACGAAGCGACGAGTAAGCCGAGTGACTTTACACCACGATTTGGAAGCCGCCCGACCAATTCCACCGCGACCGCCGGCCGCCTCCTGCTTGGAAAAAGTACGAGAGCAGCGTATTAAAGCCGAGGAAACCTGGTTTTCACTTAACCCGCCCGTAGACAAACCAGAACCTGAACCGTTGCCGAGTAGTAGCGGCCATCCCGTCGGAACTGCTCGCAAATCCTTTCCTTTTCCGGCACAAACAGTTGGTGCAGCTCCTAGCACAGGCCCATTACTCACCACTCCTGGACACGTTGTTCCTTCAACAGAGGCCAAACCGTTGCCGAGTTACAACCACCAGCACGTTGGACCCGCTCACCGCTCTTTCCCTCCACCATCACCAGCAGCTGGTTCAGCACTTGGTACAGGTCCGGCGATCGTCGCCCCTGGACGCATCTTTCCTTTGCCCCCTACAGCGGATACGTCGCCTCAAGAATCCCCACGTTATGCGCTGATATTGGATGGGAACGGTAATATGTGTTTCCCCGGTCGAGTCCCTTCTCCAGTGGCCGCGATAGAAACTTCAGAGCCGTCGTTTGACCCTTTCCTGGGGATCAAGCTGCGAGGCGAAAAGCATCATAGGGCCTTTGTCATTCATCGCCCTTGGGGACCCATTCACGTCCGTATGAACAGGCGTGGAACCCTCGCCGAACTACGCTTCCGGAATCAGAGGAAGTTTATTGATTTAAACGTGAAACCGAATTGAATGCTCCTTCCTGCAGACCGACCTAATTTGAATTCTTTTAGTTTTTTTTATATATATGTAAGAAGAAATGAATTGTTTAAGTTTTTTTTTCAATAAAGAAAAGTTATTTTTTTAATACTTTAAATGGATTATTTAAGAAGAAAGATTACAAAAAACAATCATAAAAAAAAACTCATTAAAAAAAAAATCATAAAAAAAAAAAAAAAAAAAAAAAAAAAAAAAAAAAAAAACCGCCGAATACCTTTTTGACGAGAAAGTCCTCGTCACATTAAGTAGGGGGGGAATGTAACGAAGTAACACTTTCCACCCGCCGCCCACTACCGTGCATCAACACAGTAGACAGAGTCCTCCTATTTCCACTTATCCACCAGAAACACCGCCAACCGCCACCGACGAAGCCACTCCACACCACATCATACACAATGACACATCACCAATTACCATAAACCGAGCCAGCCTACACCCCACCGCACACAGCGTCTTCATCAACCAACATAAACGAAGCCCGTCCGCCGCACTCAACCAAAACAGCCACTGACAACACCCGCCAACCCTGGGCCCCTACTCATTGAAATGGACCTCCAACCACTTGCAATAGCCAACACATTAGCAAGCGACAAAACAACACAATAACAAAATATTAATAGGTAAATTTGCATTTTGTCTTTCAATTCACACTGTGTCTTTCCAGAAATATGCATAAGGAGGAGTGGAAAATACACCGAAAATCAGATTCGAAATCTCCGCCAGTGGCTTCGGTGCTAATCAAAGGCACCAAGGAATTCGTCTCTCGCTTTAAGGCATACTGTATGGGAATACCAGTCTGCAGCTTTAAATTAATTTTTGGTATTTATACCGTGAAAGAGCCCTGCTCATTGTTTATGTCGGCTTTTCTCTCCGCTGTTGGTCGTAGAGAATCGCAAGACCGGCCATAGGCCACCAGTTCATGTCGTGGATTGTTTACTTTACAGAGTACACACCACAGACCCGTTTATGTCCCAGCAATTTTTTTTTTTTTTGTATAATGCACACGCGCTCAAGGGGTTTGTTATAGCCCTTTTAATGATAAGTCACAGAGCGAGCGATAGGAAGTTAGGAAGGAAGGGAAAGGAGGTGTCGATGAACATTGATCTTGAATGTTTGAAGATCAAAATGGCAAGGAAAAATTGTGCCAGGCAATCCATTCCACATTCGTGTTGCACGGCTAAATAAAGAATCTCTATATTTCACGGTACGTCCGAAATTGGGCTCAAGTGTAAACTGATGAGCGTTACTAGCAAGACGAGTATTACGGGGGATATGTTTAAAAGGTGGAACGCAGCTGGCTACCTCGAGTGAGCATTTTTTGTAAAAGAATCTGTTAAATAAGGAAAGACATGAGACATTTCGACGATGTTCGAGTGACGGAAATGTTTCCATAATGTTTCTCTCTCCTATCAATTTAAACGCTTTTTTCTGAACTCTGTCGAGTAGGTGGAGAAAAGTTTGAGAAGCACCTGCCCAGAGATGGGAAATATACTCGAGTTTAGGGCGTATAAACGCTTTGTAAATTGTAGCCAGATCAGAAGGGGTGAAAAACTTCTTGCATCTATTAAGAAAGCCTAAGCATCTTGCAGCATTCTTGGCAATTTCGAGTATATGATCATTCCAACGAAGATTGTCACTGATACACATACCGGGTACTGATAGCTTTTCGGCCTCCTCGATGCAAGTACCATTCATGGATAATGGCATAGGGGGTATGTTTAGCTTCAACGACAAAAGACAGCATTGAGTTTTCGACGCATTAAACTCCACACGATTTCTAGTACCCCAATTCACAATGCTGTTTAAATCCGAGTTTAACGAGCTTATCATACGATTTCGTTGTACTAACACGTCCGAAGGCGAAGGCCGTGAATTATCAAACGTATATGAAAAGCTGAGGGTTGAGTCGTCAGAAAAACAATTTAATGGATTAGAAGTCACAGACAAGAAATCATTTATAAAAATGAGAAAGAGAGTCGGAGACAGAATGGAGCCCTGGGGCACACCAGCATTTATTTTGTGGAGATCAGACTTGAAACCGTCTAATACAACTTGTATTGAACGGTCCAGAAGATAGCTTCTAATCCAACGAATAAAAGTATCATCGATACGAAATGCACGCATTTTCGATAAAAGAGCTTCATGCCAAACTCTATCAAATGCCTTTGAAATATCAAGCGCAATAATCTTGCTTTCGCCAAAGCGATGCACAGATTTGTTCCACTGTTCGGTGAGATATGCCATCATTTAAAAGCTCCCGATCTTCGGGATATTTCTTGAGCTGACGATTTATCAGCGTTTCCATGACCTTAGAAAGAAGGGACGTAAGTACAATTGGTCGGTAGGAGGAGGGGGAGGAGGAGTCACCTTTTTTTGGGACGGGCTGGACAAATGCCGTTTTCCATCTACTAGGAAAGATTCCTGAACGATAGGAGCGATGGAAAAGCTTACACAGTGGTTTTGCCAGCGATGAAGAACACCTCTTCAGAAGAATAGGGGGTATACCATCCGGGACAGTGGATTTGTGTATATCAAGATCTTGAAGAACTCTTGCTACTGTACGAGTGCGGAAAAATACCTGTCCCATAGAAAAATTAACGTTCTCAAGTACAGGAGGGGCATTGTTGCTTGCAGGCAACGTAGAACTTGCAAAATGAGCTGCGAGCATATTCGCCGTCTCTGAAGAGCTGACGATTGGTTTATCTTCGACGATGAGCGTTGGAACTGATGATGACGTTGAGTTCTCGACGTTTTTTACAAATGACCAGAAGTTTTTACTGCCTTTGGGACATTGCAGAATTTTTTGCCGTAACTTCTGGTCATGTAAAAATTTCGTTTTATGAATAACGGAGTTGCACGAGTTCCTAACTTTTTGGTGTTTCTTCCGATTTTCCTCAGTTGGGTTGGCTTTATAGGATCGGAAGCTTACTTCTTTCAACCTAATAGCTTCTTTACACTCTTCGGTAAACCAAGATTTTTCTTTTGGTTTGATACATTTTGTTCTGTGAGGGACAAAAGTTCTCATTCCAAGAAAAATCACTTCTGTAATCATTTCAGCACTGGCATCAATGTCATTATCGAGGAAGCATAATGACCAGTTAAAGTTGCGAAAGAAATTATTCAGACCGTCCCAGTTGGCTTTCTCGTATTGCCAAACGGTCCTAGTGGGAATTTTTTCTTTAACTGGATCGTTGGAGATCGAGAAATTAGCTGAAATGACACAATGGTCCAAAGTGCCAAATGGAGAAGTTACTTTAATAGTATATTTATCAGGGTGGGAAGTAAGGAACAAGTCAAGAGTATGGGCGGAATGCCCATCAACATCCGGTACACGAGTAGGCTCATCGACAAGCTGGGTAAGATGGTTATACTCAGCAAAGATCTCGGTATACCTTCCTTCGAGTGTTGTCTGGCCAGAATAGCGGAGCCAACTTGAATTGTGTACATTGAAGTCGCCCGTAATCACGACTTCAGTGTGAGGACAATGGGAAACAATTCGGGAAATTGAATCTGACAGAACATCTAACTCATCACAAGTAGATATGCTGTCAAGATTCGGACTCCTGTAAAGAAAACAGTAATGAATGATATGCTTGCGGACAGTGAATTTGAGCCACAGGAAATTAAAGTTCGTATTAGAACAATGCCCATATTGGGAAAGGCTCTGGCAAGCAATATCATTCCTAACATAAACGACAAGACCATGGTGGGAAAAAAGTAATGGCACTAAGTTATATCCAAACAAACAAAATTCTGATAAATCAGTATTCTGTCCAACCTGGGTTTCACTTAATGCCAAAACCGCTGGCCTGTATTGCACAGTATGGGCGTACACAGAAAAAAAAATCTTCCTTAGCCCACGAATATTTGAATATACAACACAAAAATCACTTACCATTCTAAAAAACTAAACACAAAAAATTCAACTTTGACGAAACTAATTTCAGCCGTGCAGTATAGGCCCATATTAATTCCAATTATAAACAAACTGTCCTAGGTGTTATGCCCATAAAACAATTTGCAAACGGGAATTAATATAGACAAAAAACACGAAAGAAATATACATCAAATGCTACTTCCTATCCAATGCAAAACCTCTTGCAATAAGCCTCACAAGAGGCTTGCATTGCAAAGCAAGTAACAGTTATGGGTGGCGTGGGTGGAGAGGATGGGTATTGTTGGATGCTGTGCTGCAAGTGCGAGTGAGGTATTTGGTGTATATCTTTTTTTTTTCTTTTTCTTTTTAATTGGCACTGATTCTATTTATTTTTCGAGTTTTGGGCTGAGTTTTATTTATGGTTTTAAATTTATTGCACTATGGATGGTATGTAAATTGGTTTGGTTTTTTTTTTTAATTTTTTTTTTTTTTGGTGACACACGCGCACAGAAGCAACGCGACCGCACACGACGAGTAGTTGATCGACACTCCAGCTATTGCTTCTTTAAGCAATACTGTAGACCGAGTTTATACTCAACTGTTTATGCCGTAGTCCCTTCATTTAAGTAAGGGGGAATTACAGGCCGAGCTCTGCTCAACCGTTCATGTCGGCTTTTCTCTCCGCTGTTGGTCGTAGAGAATCGCTAGACCGGCCATAGGCCACCAGTTCATGTCGTGGAGCATTTTGCTTTGAAGAGTACAAAATTACAGACCGGCAATAGGCAACACGTTTATGTCGTGGACGGTTTCTTAGGAACCCCACAGACCTAGTCTTAAGTTGAAGTTTGAATTAAAATATATTGAATGAAATCAATTGTTAATTTAATTTTCTATTCATTAAATTTTGATTGTTAAAAAGAAAATGTTAAAATGAAGTATTATATGCAATACATTGTTAAGTTTAAGAAAAATAATAACAGATTTGGAGGTCGCTACTTCTAAAATCAAAAGTTTTCGCTTTCTTATTGATACACCCTGGACACCGACAAGCTTACTTCAGCATATACACAAAAAAAGCATCACAGACTAACCCTAAACCCGAAAATTGAAGAACCTAGTGGAAAACGTTCGTTTTCGCGGGGAGTAAAAATGGACGTCTTTAATTTCATTAGGTAGTTATTTTTACTTTCAGCTCGACAGCTGAAGAACGTGAAATAGCGCCGAAACACGCATATTGTTATTTAAAAAAAAATATAGTTGTGTGCTGTAACTGATTTGTATTGAATTCTTGTACACTATTTATTATTTGCATCAGTTTTAATTTTTATTATTTTACTGTTTTTGTTCAAAATTGGTACAACATAATTACATTCTCATAGCATCACTTGCTTCATTTCAAATATTTTTCTTTTGTTACTCAAACATAATGCTCCATAAAGTACCTTCATATCCTATCAAAAGGGGTCTTATATTAAATGAATTTAATTTTGTATTTTTTTATGGATCTGTTCGTGTATATTTATTTAATTTATTTTAATGAAACTCAACTTTGTTTGAAGGAAGTGTATTTTCTTTTAATTTAAATTTAAACTATTTTTCAAAATTTAATAGTTATAGTAAAAACTAACGTGCATAAGGAAAAGTGGTGTCCATTACCAATATTTGAGGAATGTTAGCTACTGAAAAAATGGTGTCGGTTACTTTTTGAAATTAGTTATATATTTAATGTTTTAATAATTTGGCAAACAAATAACCAGAGTTTGATATTAAACAAAAATCATCAAAATTGATATAGCGCAGAAAAACCTATGAATTTTCAAAATAAAATTGGTCACTTGGTAGCTTACCCTATCGGACTGGTTTTCCATTTTGATCCCTGACCAAATCTTGTAAGAGCTGTTGAATCCACATCATTTCCTTGACCCCCTGACAAGCAGCTACAAACTCAGCTTCGGTTGTAGATAAGGCTACGCACTGTTGTCTTTCCGAAGCCCACGCAATGCATCTAGTACCCATCATGAATACAAAGCCGCTGGTAGAACGCCTTGTCAGCACGTCTCCAGCATAGTCTGCATTGTTGTGGGTGAAATTTATTTTAAACACAGTTTCCGAGATATAAGCAAAAAACCGAAAAAAGTGTAACATTCCGCGGTTTTTCGCGGATATTTCAAAACGCACCAAGAAATTTTGTTGGATTTCTTCAGATTCGGATTCAGCGACCAAAAAAACATAGAGTTAAAAAAAATCAATTTGTATATTTTTTGTACCGTGTAACTACCGTTTGACTGTACTATAAGCATATTGATGTTCGCTTCAGTTTCATACGCGAAGAATATGAAGATGGGTTGTTTAAATTGGAGAACGTTTCAACCCAGGACCAAGTTGGAGATATTTTCACTAAAGTTTTACCTAAAGGCAAATTTCAGCGTTTTCGATTGAAAAATATGAAGATGGGTTGTTTGAATTGGAGTGCGTTTCAACCCAGGACCAAATTAGAAATATTTTCACTAAGGCTTTACCTAAAGGCAAATTTTAGCGTTTTCGATTTATGATGGGAGTATCTCCTCCTTTTTGCTAATATATTATTTCGTTTTTCAATTTAAAATAAATAAATTTGAAAAAAAACCTTTGTAAAAAGTGGAAGTGTTAAGAACATATATTTTGTAAAAATGTTTCTTTTAATATTATTGCAACATGTTAGCCCTGATTTAACTTTACACTCTTAACTTATTATTTTATACAATTATTGTCATACTGTATCATTCCTCTCTTTAAATAAGTACACTACGACCACAGTTATCTTTTATAACAAATAATCATCTTATTTCTTATGTAATAAGCAGTTCCTCTTGAGGCTCTAAACCAAACGGTCGTTTTCTTTATAATAAAAATAATTTTCAATTGAATGCTTACTTAATCACCAAAATTAAATAAACTTATGTTATGATTAGTACTGTCAACATTCAGTTGATAAATTTTTATTTGTTTTTCATATTTTATGTCTCTATAAATTAACAATGAATATAGTTTGATAATACAACTAAAATAAAAGTGGAAAAATGTTGATTCATCCAAGGGTTGGGGTCGAAATTCTGCCAGGGTCAAAATTCTGCTTTCAAAATTCTGTTCTTAAAAATTCTGCTTCTACAATTCTGCTTAGAACAGAAATTTAGCTCTTCAAAGTCCTGCTTTTCAAAATTTAGTTTTTCAAAATTCTGGTTTTCAAAATTCTGCCAATTATAATGAAAAAGGTTTGGAAAATGTTTTAAAAACGCGCGCATTATCCAAATTTTGTCTTTCATTATAATTAGCAGATTTTTGATAATCATTGCAAACTCTTACTTTTTAAAGAGTAGTTCAAAAGTATTTAAAAATGATTTACCTCAGTTCGTGAATGTTTAATATGCAAATCAAGACTGCTTTACCTAAGAGTTAATCCAACGATTTTAATGAATTAAATAAGGTTGATTCACGAATCAAGAATTTTTTATTTATAGTAGCTCCAAAAATATTGTTCTTTTTGGTCTCGTTTACCTTTGAAAGTATGTTTTTTTTTTTTTTTTTTTTTTTTTTTTTTGAGTTTTGATTAAGTTTTTTGGTTTGTTTTATGTCTTTGTTTTTTTACTACTCGTTTTATTTGTAAATTTTTTTTTTTTTTGGGAATCCACAACTATTATAATTTGATATAAAAAGTCATAAACAAATTGCAGAATTTTTTGAACAGCAGATTTTTGTCATCCAGAATTAAAAAAAGCAGAATTTTGAAAACCAGTATTTTGAAACCAGAATTTTGCGGGTCATATCTTTTGTAATCGTTTTGTATTAAAAAATAATGTAAACAAATATTATCTTTTATGATTTTTATTATTATCGAATGTGTTATCTACAAATATTTAATAATTTTTTTGTGTAACAAAATTTACTTTGAAAAACAAAAAGGATTGATCTGCCTGCTGCCTGTGGTCAACGCAACGCTTACTGACAAAAAACTGTCTTCACCCTGCTTCTCTTCCTCTTTCCGTCACCGTCACCAGATGTTTGTTGTTCCTTGCCTCGCATGCAGGAAAGCTTTTTATTTAAGACCTTCGCCTGTGTGTGTGAGTATGTGGAAGCACAGTTTATTGAAGACCTTCTCTCGTGTGCTGGAGTATGTGCATGCCCACAGTGGAGTCGATATTTGTTGAATTCAGCGACATCCTGGCCTCCTCTGAAACGTTCGTTTCTAAAAAGATCATCAGGATGATATCGCGATGCACATTTCTAAGTTGCAGACTCTTGTGCAACAATTAGCAGATGAAGTTGAAAGTGTTTCATCCTCAATGGTTATCACTAAAATACTAATGACTCTTCCACCTTCCTATATAGTAGAGTAAATAGGTATATTTTACTGGAAAAAAATACATGTCCTGAGTCTAAAACTCAATTTTCGTATTCCAGGGGGTGGGGGAAGATACAACCCCCTGTCTTTATGGGGGAAGTTCGTTTTAATTCTCTATCTTTATTGCTTTTGTCTGTACAGAAAAGACCAAGGGATCAAATTTGTAGGAAATTAAATTGTCTATCCAATGATATAAAATCAAGGTCATAGGTTGATTAAGTCAATAACAATAACCTGTCAAAGACCAAAAGTTAGGAGTATTTTCTGGTTTTTTTTTATACCGTGAAACCAGTGAGTTTTTTCGCATACTGCTTCAGTACCATATTAAAGTACTCAAAATTACCTACAACATGAGTTCTCGAACACTCTTCTGCGGTTAATACTTTGCCATCAATCAAACAACAAAGTTGACCGCGCGCACCGCACCATTCCCGCGAGCCGCGTGGGGTGTGAGTTGTACCCTCATTGCGCGTACATTGCACTCTCTAGATGCTGTTATTAATTATCGATTGATTTCTTTCTAATCAAAATGTGAAACGTAGTTTAAGTTAAATTTTTTTTTATCTATGGGAAAACGTGAAAGCCATCACGGACAAAAGAGAAGTTTTGAACTTGCCGAATAGTGTGAGAGTCCTACTCACTAAAACCCTATTAAACCCCAACTATTGCATTTTTAGTGATCTGTGTTCTTTTCTACTATTTGAAGTGTCTCGATTATTGATGTTAGCTTGAAGTTCTCCTGCTGGCAACTTTCGTGTGAGTTTGGCCTTTTGAATGGACTTCTTTCACCTCCCTCGTATTCATCATCCACGGGCGTCTTCTGCTTGATCACCTCCTTCTTCTTCAGGAATGGATGAGCAGTTCCCGTCATCGTTGAGGAAATCGTCATCTTCTTGCAAGATAGACTATTGGGCGATGTTGTTGCATGCGGTACCGCTACAAGTCCTACAAATTGGAGACCTTTCCACAACCAGTTTTGCAGGTGCAAGAAATTTATATCAGCAAACTCGACAGCGCCGGACCTTTTCCCCAGGTGATGGGCATGTAAATGCTCTTCGTTTTCTTCCAACCCCAGTCTTCCGGATCTTTGTAATTTCCCAACCACTCTTGAACTAGATGATACTGTCTATTTGTGTGTAGACGAGCTGCATCTTCAGTAGGTGGTAGGGAAGCCAAATTGAACGTATTTTTTTTTAAGCCTGAAGAAAACGCTTTTAACGATAGAAGTTCAAAGTCTCGTCCTTGTTTCCTCCGTACAACTTGTAGAAAAATAATTGCCCAAGGGCGGCGATCGCTGATGGAACAACTTTCTCACTTTGGAACAGGTAAATTGAGTCCAGTAAATGGGGATCCTTTTCCAGCGTTGTAATTAATTTCATCTTACCGGCATTATGAGTCGAAGACGTTGTGTCTCACCCAGAAAAAGCATCAAGAAACAGAATATAAACGGCGATTTTTCCCCCGAACTTGAAGCTTGATGAGGAGTACAGTTTTTTAGGCGTGCGTCCCTAGCCAGGCTTTTTGAGAAAGACGTTTCGGTGTTTATTTCCTAGCGCTGTTAGTATAACTAGGATATCGATGTCTTCTGCAATAATTATAACTGCTTCGTGCGATTCAGCCTTCCCCAATGCTTCACGAACGATGTCGGTGTTAGCGTCTCCTGGAGCTTGGTGAGTACTGTCACCCGCTTCTGTGAACTGAGCCATCAAAAATCTAATGAGCCGGTGTATTATTTTGTCGTTCGATAGGAAGTGCGCCTGTCCAACAGTCGCTGTACTGTTGACGGAAAAAATCATCTCCGGAGACCACTTTTTTCCTTTTGTTCGCGCACGTTCCCAAGATTTTGTTCCAACAATTGCCGGGTCTTCCGAATATCCATCGAAAACGATGCTTGCTGCAGTTCCAAAATGGGTTTGCACGTACTCGACGTATTTTGAACAAATTGCTTGATATGTTGAATTACGGTCCAAAACTATTTTGTGTAGAAGAAACTCGCCGTCGATGACGAAATATTTGTCAGTTCCAAAGTCAGTGTTATCCTGCAGGGGTTGAAAAGCATCGTATAAAACAGACTTCTTGTTTTTTCTCATTCCTTCCTCGGTGAATAAAGACATCGGAAATGGAGCGAGCTCATAATGCAGGCATTTTTCGATACCTGCATGTGACTCTTTGCTGATGCACATTCTTTGAAACAAGAGTAGGGGGTTGATAGATATCCACGATTTTTCTATGGAAAGCTACTAGTCATCGCTGCCAGTGAGATAACTTTTTGTTTTCGTTGGAATGAACGCAATTGTCGACGATGTCAAGTCCAATCTGCCCGGCTGCATAACAATTTATGTTGTCGCTGCCAAATACGCCAGTTGACAGGGAGACCAAGTTTTCATCCTTCCGGAAAGGGTGATGATCGGCGAACAACATGTCTATTTTTTCGACGTCCTGGTTATCCCGGATCACTCGAGAGTGTCTGAAGTCCACGCGTTGTCCAGAGGTGCTTGTTGAGATGCTGCAAAACTCTTCTATCTACTCACAGGTGTTCTGGAGATAAACCATGCCCAGTACCCACGAAGAGATGCTGCTGACCGATGCTCCGCGCATGTCCTTGACGCCTCCTCTAGATTTGAAATCTTTCATCAGGGTTGACTCGATAACGTCGTCTGGATGATTTGCAGCGAAACATTGTAACGATACGTTACAGATTCGCCTATCATCCTAATAATACCCGCTACCCACCAAAGAAAATACCTGTAATAAACCTAATTACACACATGAAAACCTGGAACCCCTGATCAACCGCACTGAGTTTTTCATACAAAAGCAAAAACATTCATAAACACGGCAACAAGCGACATGCGGTTCTCCTAGCACCATGTCGGCAGCAAAGATTGATGCCAACTGATCTTATTATTATCATTAACTGATTAGAAGATGACCAGAAGAATAATTTCACCACGTATTCCAGCAGCCAATCACATCAAAGTACAACAAGGTGAAAATCAACCACGATCGTTTATTTTAAATAAAAGCCCACACAGGGTGGTTGACACGGTGGTGAGTTCTGAGAAAATCTATTTTACATCTGCCACCTCCCCTCCCCTTTTGCATTACGACTCCAATCAATACGAATGGCATGTGTAATCATGGACAGGTTAGTTCAGTGGTAAAAATTTAAACCAGAATTATATGAAACCGCCGTCCGACCGAAACCCCCCTTTCCTAAATCAAAGCAACTAAATCACACTTGATGGTTACAGCACGGTGGGGCTACGTTGAACTAATAGCTAAGGGACGATAGTGAAAAGGGTGTCATATGGGAACAAAGGGCTAGCTAAAGCGCGGGGTAGCTAACTAAGAAAATCTAACTTCACACATGAAAGTCACATTTTCCTTGTTCCGGTTTATTGAATAAAAGAAGGCCAAATGGGCGACCAAAATCAAGTTGAAACCGAGTTGAAATCGAGTTAAGATCAGAATTTGGAAAACCAGAAATACCTAGAAATAAAGAGTTTAAATCAGCAGTTAAAAGGAAGCTGGCGTCAAACCAGACCGTAACCAGGAACCAGTAACAATAAGAGGTAAAACAAACAAGGCTTCCCCCCACCAGTGGTAAGGGGTATCGAACTAAATTGAAATTCTAAAGCCGGGTAACACCGTTGATAAGCTAGTGTATGATACTTTTGATAGCCAGAGTATAAGTACTCTGTTAATAAGCCAGCGTATTCGTACGACTGTGGATAAACCAGTTTATACGTACACTGTTGATAGCCAGAGTATACGTACTCTGTTGATAAGCCAGCGTATACGTACGACTGTGGATAAACCAGTGTATACGTACACTGTTGATAGCCAGAGTATACGTACTCTGTTGATAAACCAGTGTATACGTACGACTGTTGATAAGCCGGGGTATACGAACACTGTTGATAGCCAGGGTATACGTACTCTGTTGATTAGCCAGAGTATACGTACTCTGTTGATAAGCCAGAGTATACGTACTCTGTTGATAAGCCGGTGTACACGTTCACTGTTGATAGCCAGGGAACCATAGAAGACAACCAGCTCACAAAGACGATTGGAGGAAGGGCTAGATTACGAGGCCAAGCAGAAACGAAAAACTACGACTACGCTGGACCTGTAACGACGGAAGACCGGATATCAAGCAAATGTTACCATAATTATACATTTTGTGAAATTATCATACTAATAAATATAAAATAGACCCATAACCAAAGTTAAGTGCTTTATTTGGTTCGATCCTGGGATTCCGGCGAGCTTACCTCCAAAATACACAATAAAATACGAAAAATAAGAGTATCAAGAGATGATATAACCGAAGCATTATAACCGCAACCAGACCAGACCAACCAGACCCGGAATACCAATATATTTCAAGTAGAAATATATCCAGATCCACCGAGTCGAAATATTAGGTCCAAAATGACCCGAATAAATACCAGGATAAAACCAGCCCCGATCTTTTTATATAATAGAAACCAGATCGGTTCCGATAAAATTTTAATGAGCCCACCCTGATTTACCAGACCAGACTGAAAATAAAGGGACTAACCAGAGAGATGGACCCAGAAGATCAAAACAGTAACGGCGGAAACCCGCCAGAACAAAATATGTCCGACAACGAAGAATTCGATGTGTTCGCAAGTATTGGGGCAATTTACCTCCTAAATAAACGAGAACTCATAGGGCACATGGAAAAATTAGACTTAAACTCCGATGGAAAGATACACGAGCTCCGTTCCAATTTTAGCGCTTATATAAAGGAAGGCTAAGGAAATCCACTCAGAATCTCTGCGAAGAGTTAGAAAGCCTAGTTACTGACCGGGAGTATAAAGAGGAAACAAAGAACCTGAATACCGAAAAGAGAGAAACATCGGCAAGCAGTTATAACAAAGCAACTGGAAAGCCAGTAGACCTGAACTCGCATTGCACCGTGTCCTACGCCCGGAACCCTTTACCGATATTCCAATTGCACGATACTCCAGGTACCGCAGCCACTGCCGAATTCGAGAAAATGACTCACCAACCAGCATACAAAAAGTTTTATTATCCCGTATCAAACGCATACTCGTACCCAAAGCCAGATACACTAAGACAGTTGCAACCTGTTCAGGCGATGCCGTCGACGATGCCTACACAACAGTATAAAACCCATTTACCACCTCCGACCGACCATACAGCACCACGCGGAAGTTCGAGCCGCCCGGCCCTGACGATAGATCCCTACCAAGCCGGGAGGCAGAAGTAATGAATATGGTAAGAAAATGGGGACTGAGATTCGATTCTTCTGGAAACGCTCTGGAATTCATTAAACATATCGAAGAGCTTATCGAATGTTATAACGTCCAAGCAAACGAAGTGCTGAGAACCTTTCCGGAGATATTCAAAGGCCAGGCCTTGGAATGGTATCGCATTAACCGCGAAGGTTTCAGAACTTGGGAGGAGTTCCGCCAAGCGTTCCTAGCACACTTTCTTCCCGCTCACTTCATTAACAGCCTAGAAGACGAAATCGCCCGCAAAAGGCAAGGTCCCCGTGAAAAGACAAAGGATTTTATCAGAGCAACGCAGTATCTCATCCATCAGCACCCAGGGATGAACGTCGGCGACAGTATCGATCGTATCACCCCTTCTGATCTGGCTACAATTTACAAGGCGTTTATACGCCCTAAGCTCGAGTATAACTCCCATCTCTGGGCAGGTGCTACTCAAACTTTTCTTCACCTGCTCGACAGAGTTCAGAAAAAAGCGTTAAAATTGATATGAGAGAGAAACATTATGGAAACATTTCCATCACTCGAACATCGTCGAAATGTTTCATGTCTTTCTTTATTTTACAGGTTCTTTTATAAAAAATGCTCACTCGAGGTAGCCAGCTGCGTTCCACCCCTTAAACATTTCCCCCGTAACACTCGTCTTGCTAGGAACGCTCATCAGCTTACACTTGAGCCCAATTTCGGACGTACCGTGAAATATAGGGCTTCTTTCTTTAGCCGTACAACACGAATGTGGAATAGATTGCCTGGCACAATTTTTCCTTACCATTTTGATCTGCAGACATTCAAGATCAATGTTCATCGACACCTCCTTTCCCTTCCTCCCTAAATTCCTATCGCTCGCGCTGTGAATTATCATTAAAAGGGCTATAACAAACCCCTTGAGCGCGTGTGCATTATAAAAAAAAAAAAAAAAAAAAAAAAAATCTACGATAAACTCCGACCAGAGTATCATCTTTACATCCGACGTGGAGATTTCCAGACTTTGGGAGAATTGATGGAGCTGGCCGAAGAATACGAGTATATCCAAGCAGAAAAACGTCACACAGTCACGAATGTACAAAATCATCCGCCTACAAATAATAAACCAATCACCAGGCAGTTCCCACCACGAGAAGCTGTTCCTGATCCAGGGCCGTACGACAGACTAACTCACTGCTGGAACTGCAAACAAAGGGGTCATACTAAAGCCAACTGCCGACGACCGTTCTGCATGTTTTGCTCATTTTGCGGAGAGGACGGACGTTTAACGAGGGATTGCTCGTGCCATACTCACCAAGCTTCCATACTGAACAGTCGTAATATTACAAGCTGACGCTCCGCTCGGGAAACGACCCCGGTAATCGAAAGCCCAAAGGAAAACGAACTCGATCTATCGTCCGCCAAAGAGGCTGTAAATATCAAGCCGGGCAGTCCAGAAACCCCAGTGATAGAAACTCCACGCAATCCTTTCCGCCGCGAGCCCCAGGTTTCGACGTTAAGCCCTCATAGCACAACGGACTCCGAAGCATGGGCGGATCCACGATGTTTTCTACCCGTCAAATACAACAGCCACGTATGCAAAGCTCTCATAGACACTGGGGCTACTAAATCGTTTATAAATTTTGACATAAGGCAGCTCTTCCGCAAGTTAAAGGTACCAGTGCGGTATCAGCCCCACTCTATACAGCTAGCCAATGGAAGTCCGATAATAAGTAGAGAACACTACTTAGTAACATTGTACCTAGGGGAACAGCCTGTGCAGGGAGAGGTGACCTATTGAAAACAATTGGCCGAAGAAGCTGTCATCGGCATGGACCTACTCCGAAAACTTAATTTCACAATGTCAATAGACGGGCAAGAGCTTAAAGCCGTTACAAACGAAATACCCCACGCAATTAGGCGCGACCTACTATGCTTACTCGGTGGAAAGCCATTAGCCTCCAAGCAACAAGGCCAGTTAACCGATTCACTAGACTGTGAGCCATCAAATAGCCCATACAGCTCACCAATCGTCCTAGTTAAAAAGAAAAATGGTACCTGGAAGGTTTGTGTAGACTACCACCAACTTAACGAAGTCTCCATTATGGACGCTTATCCCTTGCCATAGATATTTGCAATCCTAGACAAGTTACGACGGGCAAATTTCATTTCGACGATTGATTTAAAACAAGGCTACTGGCAAATATCCCTACACCCAGCATCCCGACCTGCTACCGCCTTCACCGTCCCAGGACATGGGCTCTACCAATGGAATGTACTCCCGTGCGGTTTAAATTCATCCGCCACCACTTTCCAGCATATGCTAGATTCCGTATTAAGCCCCGCAATTAACCCACATGCTTTCGCTTACCTCAACGATATAATCGTCATTAGTAAGACCTTCGAAGAACACCTGACACATCTGAAGGAAGTATTCAAACGTCTACAAGCCGCCCATTTGCGGATCAATAAAGAAAAGTGCGAGTTCTGCAAAAGCGAATTAAAATACTTAGGTCATGTGGTAAGTGACCAAGGCATTGGTACCGATCCAGACAAAATCGCTGCAGTACAAGAATTGAATGCTCCACGGAGTGTCAAAGCACTCCGGCGGGTTTTAGGTATCGCGTCCTGGTACAGATGATTTATTAAAGATTTTTCAATCATAGCAACGCCGTTGACCAAATTACTTAAGAAAAATAAAAAATGGGAATGGGGACAACCACAAGAAGAGGCATTCACCGAGTTGAAAAAAAAACTTACCGAAGCTCCAGTATTGATGTGTCCAGATTTTAGCTTACCGTTCACGCTGCAGACGGACGCTAGGAACTACGGTCTAGGCGTAGTATTGTCACAAAATACGAAAGGTCAGGAACGAGTAATAGCTTACGCTAGTCGCACGCTAACCGAGTTAGAGAAAAAGTACTCAGTGACCGAAAAGGAGTGCCTAGCAATTTTGTGGGGAATTCGAAAGATGAGACCCTATCTGGAGGGTTACCGTTTTACCGTCGTAACGGATCACCATTCACTAAAATGGTTGCATTCTTTGCAAAAGCCATCCGGGAGACTAGCCCGTTGGGCTATATAACTACAGCAATATGATTTCGATGTACAATACCAGAAAGGGGGCAATGAATGTGGTGGCAGATACCCTATCGAGAGACCCGTTGCCGATTACTAAGAGTGTTTGGCTGTAAAGCCCCTTTGTAATTTATTTTAAATTAATTTAATAAAAGAAATGAAAACACAACTTTCTTCGATTAACACACTTTTAATTTCTTTCTGATTTTGATTTTTACAAGAATGAATGACATTTCCAAAACAAAATACACATGAAGTGAGTTGCAGTTTATTTTGAATAAATAGAGTTTTGCATGCGCTTCATTGCTAGTGCGTTTGACTTGACGTCACGTTTGGCTGCATTCAACATTCTCCCCGGGCGAAAGAGGATTTTGGCGAGTTGTAACTTCCTTAATGATTGCAGCAGCATATAGTCGAGTCAATAAAGACATAAAATAGGCAAAACCCGGAAGTCCGCTGGAACAGCTTCGATTTTGATAATTTTTTTTTTTAAATTTTGTTTTTTTATATTTATTAAAATCAGAAACCTCTGGGAGGGGGGAATTGAATTTTTATATTGTTTAAACAATATTTACAACATTTTCATTAAAAAATCAGTTTTATCGCTATTTTTCCGGGAAAAATTGTTTTTATGTTAATGTTAGTATAAAAAATAGTTGTTAAAATAAGGCTTTTAATAATAATTCAATATTCAAACCCTAAAAATACGATGTGTTGGTCAACAATACGAATGCGTTGAGGACTAACGTTATATTTAGATATATCAATGTAAGTTACTTCATATATTATATATATTATTATATACATATATTATATGAATATTTTACGTTGTATTAGAAACTTGACTGAGTTGTAGAATTTTACGCACAATAGAAATTGACCTTTTGTTGCTCAGGTACTCCCTACCTGGCAATGGAATTTAAGGTCCAACGCCAGGTGTTCAACTACTTTTATTTCTACTGCTTACATCTCTCAGTATTCATCGGCTTTTTGAAGCTAATACACGTTTTATTAAGTTTAAGTTCTAATTACGGTACTAATGTTAAAGTTGTTTTTGATGGGTATGATCACGGACCAAGAAGATACAGACCGCCAACTCACCATATGGTCTCTCTTTTTGCCTACAAGCTAAAAATCAGCTGATATGCCATTTATTTTGAGAGTGTGACGCTCTCTCTTGCTTTTAAAACCCATTTAGCAAGCACACCAAAAAAATAAATGGCATACGCAGGTATAGTTGCCATTACAAAATGCACAGAGAGAGATGTACACGTATTCACAGACAGGAAAACATATTTCGAGGGTGTTTCAGGCAAGGGGAGTACGAGTTGGCGGACTGTGTATGGTCTGTGGGTATGATGATGATGGAACTAAAGCAGCGGAAAGATATCGTAGATATGTATAGGTAATAAATCAATTGATTACTTATTTGAAGAAGACATGTCTCTAAATACAATCAAGGACAAATTTTTAGAAAATAGCAAAAATAAAAATCGATTTATCAATCTTCTTTGCAAGAAATTGGCCGAAAATAATTTTCAATGCAGTCAAGCAGAAAGTGATGCTGACCGTTTAATAGTACAATCAGCTTTAGATTGTTCTTCTCTTCATGTGGTTGTTGTAGCAGAAGATATTGATGTATTGGTGTTATTAATGGCTCTAGCAACTGATGATAAAGAATTGTTCTTTCTGAAACCGCTCAAAAATAATGCTTTACAAAGAGTTTATTCAACAAAAACAAGTTTGAATCAATATGGAAATGTTAAAAAAGAGCATCTTTTGTTTCTTCACTCATTCACAGGATGTGACACTACATCCGCTTTCTATAATAAAGGTAAAAATAAATTTATTAAGATCTTTAATGAGGATCTAAAGTTACGTGCAGCAGCTGAAACTTTTATGGTTGAAGACCAAAGTGAAGATGTCCTTTTTAATGATGGTATTTCTTGTATCCTCACATTGTACGGTGCTAAAACTGCCAAAAAATTAAATGAACTTCGCTATAAACGTTTCATAGCGTTAGCTACTAAAGATAAAAGCGTTCAACTTAATTCGCTGCCTCCTACAGAGGATGCAGCAAAACAACACATCAAAAGAGTGTATTTGCAAATCCAGCAATGGAAAAATAATTTACCAATACTTCCCGAAAAATGGGGTTGGCAAAAAGATAATTATTTATCTCCGATTAAAATGACGCAACCCGCAGCACCCGACAACGTCTTAAAAATAATATTTTGCTCTTGTAAAACAGGATGTGGCACAGCGTGTGGCTGCAGAAAAAGTGGCTTGCATTGCTCACCTACCTGCATCGTTTGCAGTGGAAGCGACTGCGATAACCACCCACCACCCGAAGAAGATGATAATAATGAAAATTAAGTTTTTCTATTTCATGTAAATATGTGACAATAAATTTTATATATATTTTATAATATATTTTTCGTGTTGTTGTATACATTAATTTAAACCTATTTGAGCCTATTTCCACATATAATTACTTGTAAGTATAATTATTAAAAAAAAATGTTTCTATAAATATTATTTTTTTTATTTAAGTTAATAATAAAACAATTGATTTTTCATACTTAATAAAATATATTGCATCTTTGTCATGTATAGTTGCGTCATGTCAATATATCAAATAAAAGAAGTTATAATTCATTGTTTTTAAAAGTTTTTGGTATAATGACGTATTAATTAAAACTATTTATGATAACAATATCAAAACAATAACATAAATATATTTTTTTTCCGAGTTCGCAATTAATATCTTGCGAAAAAAATTTTTTTTTGCAAAAATAGCATACAAATTGTTTAAACAATATAAAAATTTATTTCCCCCCTCCCAGAGGTTTCTGATTTTGAATAATATAAAAAAACAAAATTTAAAAAAAAAAAATCATCAAAATCGGAGCTGTTCCAGCGGACTTCCGGGTTAAAAGCTTTATTGACTCGACAAATATCTCATTTGCTTCTCGTGTATTCGTCAACATGAAAAGAAACAACTTTATTAATATTTTATCAATGAATAAAAAAATCATTTAGGCAGCTCAATTGGGTAGGTACACAAAAGTGCCCCATGTAACTCCCATTTGTTGTTCCATTTCAAATATCATCGAGTGGTGATGAAGAATGAGGCAAACAACAAAAAATTGCCTTAGTTGAGTGATGAATGAAAAGAAACGATGAAGACGATGGCAAACAACAACAAATTGCCTTGGTTAGTTTATGAATGAAAATTTTCCATCCAATGTGGCGTCCGTTGGTTTTGTTGTTGGTATTTTTGTTTTGTTTTTATTTTTAAGTGCGTATTTGTTATGTTTAATGTATGTTTTATAAATCGCGCGGTATAGTGTATTTAGTGTCGTGGATTAATTAAATGGCTAGGTAAGTAAGTAATTATCTGACTTATAAACTATTTACTGATTGCATTCGATTTAAGTTTGTTTGTTTACGAATGTGTTGTTAGTGGGATTAAGGGTGGTATACATCACTCTTTTGTAAATTCCATTGGAAAATTAGTGTGACTTGGGCCGTTTTAAATGTTTGAAAGTTAGAAATTAATTGTGAATTGTGTTTTTTTTTTTTGTTGAATTGACTTGAAATATTTGATAGAGAGTGGACTGTAGTTATGATGAATTTTAATGTATGAGGTAAAATGATTGATGCTGTGATGTATATGTGTATGTATGTGAGCATGTGAAGACATGATGTGATGTTTGTGTGTGAGCATGTGAAGAAATGATGTGATATTTGTGTGTGAGAATGTGAAGACATGATATAATGTTTTTGTGTGTGAGCATGTGAAGACATGATGTGATGTTTGTGTGTGAGCATGTGAAGACATGATTCGATATTTGTGTGTGAGAATGTGAAGACATGATATGTGGGTGTGTAGGTGTTTGTGTGTGTGTGTGTGTTACTTCTAAAAAGTTGGATTAGTTTGACTATTATTAATCGGAAGAGGACACAGCTTGGTTATAGGTCGTTTTAATTCATCATGTTGCGTTTTGAGTTTGACTACTCTTGGAAGGTCATCTATTCCTGGGAAAGTTTCCAAAATTCGTCCCAAATTCCATTTCGTCGGTGGAAGTCTCTCATCTTTTATTAAAACTAGATCTCCAATTTCAATTTAAGGCTGTGGCTTGAGTCATTTTGGGCGTTGTTGCAAACGTGCCAAATATTCAGATTGCCAGTGATGCCAAAAACCTTGCAGACTGAGTTGAATGGCTTTCCATCGATCTACATAACTCGTTTTGAAATTGTAAGATCCGGCTCGGGTACGGTGAATATTTCTGCTCCAATTAAGGAATGTGCTGGAGTCAACGCTTGAAAATCGTCTTGATTTTCAGTTAAGGGACAAAGAGGTCTCGAATTTAAACACGCTTCAATTTGTGTTAAAAGCGTGTTGAGTTCCTCGAAAGTGAGTGTCCCGTTTCCGACAACTCTTTTAAAGTGGTACTTCACACTCTTTACTCCGGCTTCCCACAATCCTCCAAAGTGGGGAGAAGCAGGAGGTATAAAGTTCCACTTCGTTCCTTGGGATGACAAGACTTCAGCAACAATTTTCCAATCATGGGTAGCACCTTTCAAAAGACGAATAAGTTCTGCTTCAGCTCCAACGAAATTTGTGCCCCAATCGCTGTAGATCTGGTTACAGACTCCTCGTCGTGATGTAAGGCGACGAAACGCAGCTAAGAAAACTTGGGTGGTGAGATCACTCACCGCTTCCAAGTGAATGGCCTTTGTTGCCAGGCAGATGAAAATGGCTAAATAGCCTTTGTAAGATTTCGCTCCGCGGCCTTTCCAAGCTCGAATACTGATCGGGCCAGCGTAATCAACTCCTGTATGATAGAATGGTCTGGAGATAGTCAGCCTGGGCGATGGTAAATCTCCCATGAGTTGATGGACCAGCGTAATCAACTCCTGTATGATAGAATGGTCTGGAGATAGTCACCCTGGGCGATGGTAAATCTCCCATGAGTTGATGAGCTGGTTTAGTCTTATGCCGATAACAGATGACACAACTGTGGATATATTTCTTAACCGCTCGCTTCTTTTGAAATATCCAGTACCATTTTCGAAGAAAACCCATCATCAGTTGTATCCCTCCATGAAGAGTCTTCTCATGTGCCTCCTGAAGAATAAGTTTGGTAAAATTATGATTTGATTCCAGAATGATTGGATGCTGTTGATCATAAGATAGGCTAGCGTTCTTCAGTCTTCCATCGACACGAATAGTTTCGTAAGAATCTATGAAGGGATTTAAAGATGCCATGACTCTGGATTTTGAAATACCATTAGGAAACATTTCTTGTTGAGCTAGTTTCACTTACATTTTTGATGAGTCACTGAGTTCCTTTGGTGATATAGGTCCAGTTTTCCATTTAGGTATGCACCTTTGTGAGTTGTTGGTAAAACGTAAAGCGAGAGCGACAATGCGTATCAATTTGTTTATTTCAGACGTTTTATTCATGAGCTCGTTTATTGGACATATCGTCGGTTCGATATGATGAACTTGGACTGTTGGCTGCGGAGGATATTAAAAATTCTACAAATCCAGCAAAAAATCGGGTCCATTCCACCACAATATGTAGTCTAGCAATGCAGATGGGAGAACTCCTCTGGAAACGAGATCTGCAGGATTAAGATGAGTTGGAATGTGTCTCCATATTTTGACTAGAGTGAGCCGTTGTATTTCCCCAACTCTATTTCGAACAAATGTATCCCATTTGGTTGGGGATGCTCAAATCCACGAAAGGGCGATGGTTGAATCCGTCCAGACAAGACTCTTCAAATTTTTGTTGCCTAACACTTGACAGGCATGGTCCAGAAGCTTGGCTAGCATAACAGCGCCGCAAAGTTCTAAACGCGGAAGACTTACTGGTTGTACAGGAGCAACTTTAGATTTAGCGATAAGGAGATGCATTTTCGCTTGACCTTTGTCATCTTCCACTCGTAAATAGACTGCTGCTCCGTATGCTTTCTCCGATGCGTCACTGAAACCATGCAGTTCTACTCGGGACATGTCAACTCTCGTTTGAACCCACCTTGGAGATTGGATCTGGTTAATGGCTGGCAAATCTTCGTAGAAAATGGTCCACTGCTCCAAAAGTTGTGATTCAATAGTTTCATCCCAAGCAATTTTCTTCACCCATAGTTGTTGCATGAACAACAAGAACAAGGCGCAATCCAGCCCATTGGATCAAACAAACGTGCGATAGTGTATAAAATGAATCGTTTTGTAGGCTGCAGATTGGAACATGAATTGTAACAGGAAGAGAATTTATCAACAGAAGGAAGCCAGTGGACACCGGGCATTTTGACTCGTTCTGAATCTTCTGACGGCATTGAGAATGTTGATTCCCGTTCTCCAGGTGGAATGCTCGCAAGTAATTCATCAGAATTGTAAGTCCATTTCCGTAAGTGGAATCCAGCTGTCTCAAATGTCAATTTAATTTGTTTTATTTTCTCTTCAGTTTCTGCCATGGTGTTTCCTCCAGATATCAAGTCATCGACGTACATCTCATCCTGGATCATGGTGAAAGCAAGTTGATTGTTCCGATTGTCCTCTGCTTATTTGTGCAACGTTCGAATCGCAAGATATGGTGCGGCCGCTGTTCCAAAGGTAACCGTATTAAGTCTGTAAACTTTAATAGGATCTTCAGAGTTATTCCTCCATAGGATCAGCTGATAGTTCCTGTCCTGTTCCGCAACCCAGATCTGACGATACATTTTTTCAAGATCCGCTGTGAAAGTGTATCTGTACAGCCTCCACCGAAGAATAATATCACAGATATTTTGTTGAAGCGCAGGTCCTACCATCATGACATCATTCAAAGAAACCCCACTTGATGTTTTGAAGGAAGCATCAAAGACCACCCTCAGTTTTGTGGTTGAACTGCTTTCTTTGATGACAGCGTGGTGTGGCAGAAAATAATGTCGATTGTCTGGCAAATTCGTTTTATCGACTTCGTTCATGTGACCTAATTCCAGATATTCTTCGATGCATGATGTTTCCTTCAAGACGTCGCTCTAAGCTTTGGAATCAACGGAAAGCACCTTGATATGAATCGCCCAAAACTGGAGGAACGTTTCATTTGAAAGGCAATGCTACTTGATAGCGCCCATTAGTTCTCCGTTCAGTGTTGCTTACGAAATGATTTTCACATTCAAGGTCTTGAGTCCTTTGAAACAGCTTAAAGGGCGTCTCTTCCAATTCCCAGAAGTTGGGTCTCGACATCTACAGTCTGCATGAAACTTCTGACTGGTTGACTTGATTCGCACACTATTGGGGCTTTTCCAAATAAGATCCAGCCCAATGTTGTCTTCTGCATGACCGGCATCGACTTATCTGTTGGCTTAATGAAATCCGGCAACAAAAGTTCGGCTAAAACATCACTGCCAAGCAAAAGATCAATTTTTGATGACTTGAAGAATTCAGGATCGGCAAGAACAAGTCCTTTGAGATGAGTCCAATTCTCAACGTGAAGGCTCCGGGCCGGCAAATGCCCAGACAGTGACTTAAAAATGAACGCTTGCGTTGTTGTCGCAAAAGAGGAATGCTGCGAAGCAAAAGTGATGTCTACCACTCTTAGACAGGTGCCACTGCTGACCAAACCCAACCCGGAAACCTCCGTATTAGTTGATTTCGATTTGAGTTGAAGCAACTGGGCAGCACACTCCGTGATGAACGATGCTTCAGAACACGAATCCAACAATGCTCGCAGTTTCAACCACTCTCCCAACGAAGACTTTACTTTCACAAGTGCGGTTGCTAGTAAAACTTGTGATTTTTTGGTTGGAAAGCTGTAATGCGAGTGGTGAGATGCAACATTGTTTGTTTTATTTATTTGAATTCGTTAAATACTAACGGTACATTCTTAAATAAAATTAAAACTAACAATATATTCATAAATTGATACATACATAAATCTTATATCTACGAGTATATTATAAATATTGGATAAAAAATCTATTTTTAAAACAGTGAGATTTAACATTATCATTTGTAGAATTTAATATGGCATAGTTCTTATTAAATATATTGATCAAGAGATTGAGAGGGCTATTGGCGCCGTAGTTGGATCTACTCAAAATGTTACACAGAGACAATTGCCTTCTTAAACTGGAACGACTAAAATTAAAATTAATACGACAAAGGGCTGATGGGGCTGTAATTGATCCATTAATTAACCGCACAATAAAACAGAATTGTAGGTACTCACGATGACTTAAAAGGGATGGAAGTTTTATTAGGTGAAGTCTTTGAGAGTAAGGTGGCAAAACGATTCTATCTAACCATGGAAGAAAACGCAAACAAAATCTCAAAAATCTTTTTTGAATACTCTCTATTCTGTTGATATGAACAGCGTAGTAAGGGGCCCATACGATGCACCCATATTCCAGAATTGATCTCACAAAAGACACATAAAGAGTCTTTAGGACATAAGGATCACGAAATTCGCGAGCAAACCTTTTAATGAAACCAAGTGTCATGTTAGTTTTTTTAATTATGTAATTGTAGTGATCAGTAAAGGAAAGCTTTGAGTCTAACACTACTCCAAGGTCCGTAAAGCTTGACAAGTTACACAAGAGCGACGTATTCAACATATAATTATAAGAAAATACATTATGTTTGCGAGTAAAACACATGGTTTTACACTTGTCGATATTTAAAAACAGACTATTTGTATTGCACCAGTTCCAAAATCTATTAAGATCGTCTTGAAGAAGTTCACAATCAACAGTTGAGTAAATTTTTCGAAAAATTTTCACGTCATCGGCATAAATTAAAGACATAGAGTTTACTAAAACGGAAGGAAGATCATTAATAAATAACACAAATAATAACGGACCAAGGTGACTGCCCTGTGGCACACCTGAATTGACTCGAAAACATTTAGAACGTTCAGTTTTAAAAACAACACTATATAATCTATCTTTTAGATATGAGGATATCCACAAAACAAAACGATCATTTAGTCCAATAGTATGTAGTTTGTGGAGCAGTATATTATGATTTAATTTGTCGAATGCCTTACTAAAGTCAGTAAAAACACAATCTACTTGTTGAAATTTTTCGAATGAATCAATACAGAAAGTCGTGAATTGTAATAAATTTGTGACCGTAGATTTTTGTTTTACGAAACCATGTTGGTTTTCACATATATCAGAGGTGCAATGAAAAGACAATACATCACAGACAATAGATTCAAACAGTTTAGGAATGACGGACAGTTTAGCGATAGGTCTGTAGTTTGATACTAAGTTTTTCTTGCCTTTCTTGTGAATCGGAGTAAGAAATGCAGTTTTCCATAGATCTGGAAACCTAGAGCTACTTATTGACTGGTTGAACAGCACAAACAATGGGTACGACATATATATTGCACTTTTTTTAACATGAATGAAGGCAAGCCATCAGGACCAGGACTAAAACTTTCTTCTAACTTTTCTATGTAGTCAAGTATAGTTGCTTCGGAGATAGTAAAGTTAATTGAATTAAGGTGTGGAAATTGGTCAATATTAAAATTTGGAGTTGTGTTAGGATCATTAGCAGAAGTATTTTTAAAAGCACTTTGAAAGTATTCGGCGAACATGTTTGCTATGACTTCTGGTGAGTGGCTAGTTGAATTAATATAGCTCATGTTGGCTGGGTACCCGTCACATTTTCTTTTAGAATTAACGTACTTCCAGAAGTTATTAGGATTAGATTTAAGTCCGTTTTCTGTTTTATGTATGAAATTTGAATAGAGAAAATTAGAGTAGTTAATGAATTCATCTTTTAGTTTAATGTAATTATCAAGAGCTTCATCAGTCCTGTATCGATTAAACCTTAACCAAGCCTTATTTCTTTTATTCTTAAGTGTTTTTATCTGAAGATCAAACCATGGTGGGCTGTTGTTAAAGACTCGTATTTTGCGCAAAGGAACAGTTTCTAAAAAGCAGTCAAATAGTATTTCATAGAAACGTAAAATCATCTTGTCAAGATCCATATTAAGAAACAACATATTCCAGTTAAGACTATCAAGTAAGTTGTACAATTGTGTAAAATTATATTTTTTAAAATTGAATTCATGCTGATCCTTACAAATATCAGATAAGCAACAAATATTTAAGCTAAGTGAAATAGATAAAGTAGGATGGTGACGATCTTCCTCTACAAGCTTCGTATCACATAAAAATACATCAGCATCAGAGTTAATGACATCAGAAAAATATACCAAGTCCAAGGTCTTACCAAATTGGTTTTTGATGCCATTTAATTGATTAAGTCCAAGGGAGGCCATTCCATCGATCACAAGGAATTCGTTATCACTTGTCGCGTTGACGGGTAGAAATACATCACATTCAGTTGATTTAGTCCATCTCAGGTTGGGTAGATTGAAATCTCCGATTACTATGAACTCATCTGTATCATCAATTTGTTCATGAATAGTTTCCAGGCAGTCAATAATCTTAGTATAAGTATAGTAGTTTGAAGAAGGTGGAATGTAACAGGCAACAACATATATATGACCAGACTGAATTTTTATTTTCACGCACAGAATTTCCAAGTTGGAAGCCAAAAAATCGTTGACTAGACTACATAAAAGATGGTTACGAACAGCTATCAACAAGCCTCTGCCAACGGTTGTTGTAGTAGAATCTGAATGGCGATCACGGCGGAAAATTTGAAAGCTGGGATCAAATATCTCTGCGTCCAGAAAAGATGAATTTAACCAAGTTTCTGTGAGAATAATAACATCGTGGGGAGTATTGTTAGTATTCATATAGACCTTATTGGTCTTTGTCCGAAGTCCTTTTACATTTTGGTAATACATTAGTAATTGTTGTAGCTGCTCTGATTGAGGAATGGCATTGTCAGGTGTTGTGGAAAATGGTGAGAAGTTTTCCTCGATGATCTGTTTTGAAACTCATGTAGAATGATTCCATTTGGCCAAAACGACGGCGAGTTCAGTAAATAGAAAACTGAGTCAGGTACTTTTATCTTAAACGAAGAGTATTTTGAATAGTTACGATGAAGCATTTTCTCGACTAGTATTGAACGTAATGTACCAATTTTAGATTTAATAAAATTTTTTATGTCTAGAGCATTCGTTGCTGGTTCAAGTTTCGAGATAAAGATTGTTTTTTGACCTTCCACAATTTTTAATCCAGATTCCAAAGGCGAAGTAAAATCATTTTGTAATATCGTCGATAAGTTAGAAGGTGTTTGGACGGGGAGAGAAAGTGGACGATTAGAATGATGGTCAGTTATAGGTGATGTTAAGTTTGTTGATGTTGACGCTGTAGGCTCCTCCGAGGGGAAAGGTGATTCAGTATTAAGTTGAACGGATTCAACTAAAGGTTGATTCATTGCAGCTGATTGTTGAGTTGAAGCGGGTTGGGTCGGTGAAGCAGGAAGAGGAGTTGGTGTCTCAGAAGATGAAGCAAGCACAGGTGGGGTATCAAGACCGGAATTATTATTTTTTTTTTTGAAGGGATCGGTAATGTTAGATCGAGTTCACCGCCTTTGCGTTTTTGAGATTGGATATCACCAGGGGCATTTTGAAATTTAAGTGCACTTCTCGTTTGCTTACGTTTTAAAATTGGGTTATTAGAGATAACTTCAATTGTGTCACTAAGTAAAAGTAATTGATTTTGAAGTTTATCTATCATTTTTGTATTGTAGAGAACGTCACGAATAATGTTAGATTGCGCAAAAGGATCACACTCATCACAAAAGAAGTAAAACGGTTTGGATTTGTTGAATAGTTTAATTGAACTGAAAGGGGCACCAATACAATTAACATGAAATGTTTTATGGCAATTACCATGGCACATGATTGAATCAATCATAAAGTCGCAGATTTTTAAGCATTTCCCACATTCAGACATTATGTTAACTTTTGAATAGTAAATTTAAGTTTTAAGTGTTTGAAAAAAAAGGACTATACTGTTAACAAGATTGAAAAACTTGAAGTATGCAGTACCTCCAAAAAGTATGCAACAAATATTTAACAGAACCGACACTGGTGGTCTATTGTTACCTAGACTTGAATGACAGGTAAGAGAATGATTTTACTAAGTGTATTTATGTTTTAGTAAAACATTAAAAAAATCACTTATCACTGCATAAAAAGCCGATATTAATGTTTTAAAATACGAACAAACGGTTAACCAGTCAAACGAAATAATTAACACAAATTAACAATAACTATAAACTTGTGATAAACGAAAAATATACGGAGACGAAATGCACAGTGCTACAGTAAAACAGTGTTCCCACTTCAAGATGGTTGTCTATTGGAGGTATGAAATGAAGGAGCCTCTGCGTTCAAAGAAATTTGATTAAAACTCTGTTGCTGTCTTTGATTGTTTAGATCGCTGAGAAGTGTTAGTTGCTGTATTGGCTGAAAAGAGTTATTGTAATTCTGCTGTATGCGTGAAGGTTGTTGGTTTGGCTGAAAAGGAATATTATTTGCATGCATTAAAGTGTGATGTGGTTGTTGGCAATGATAACACCTACGGCCACTTGGACAGTTATCCGTTGCATGATTATACCCCAGATAGTTTTGACACAAATCTAATTTATTAATCATCTGATACCGCTCGGTAACACTCATTTTCAAAAATTTATTGCACCTTCTACCGGTATGTTTATTTTTATGACAGACTTTGCAGGTAATTTTTACTTTATCAGCCTGAGTATGAGCAATAAACGTCTGCTTGTGTGAAGGGTTCCGTGATGTGTTGGATGTACTTGGAGTATGTTGCTGATCAACCGCTTCTAGAGTCCGGAATCGTGTCTCCAAAAAAGATGTGAACTCCTTAAAGGTTGGCAACTTCTTCGGTTCTTCTCTGGCATTCAGCTTCTCCTCCCACATCTGCTGCGTTTTACCTGGTAATTTTCGCACAAGAAGAAAAATGAACACTGGATCTAAGTGACTTGCTTCTATATTCAGATTTGACAGGCTATGTACCACTTGTGTCGATGTATAAAGGAGATCTCTAATCGACTCAGCACGTTCCTTGTTCAACGATGGCAGGTTGAAAAGGTTGGTCAACTGAATGTTTACGAGGACACGCGGGTGATCATATCGATCCTTTAACATTGTCCATGCTTTGGAATAGTTGTGGCCTTGAATTTTCAAGGTCAAAAGAAACTTTTCAGCATCTCCTGCCAAACTGGTTTTTAAGTAGTGCATATTTTGAATGTCAGACAACGAGGACTTATTTGCAACAAGGGTTAAAAACAAATCGTGAAAATTCGGCCATGACTCGTAACTTCCGTCGAACGAAGGTATTTATATAGCTGGCAGATGAACTTGTTCGGTCTTACAAGAACTTTCGTTTTTAGTGTCTTCATTGGATTGCTGAATGCTGCCAGTCAAGCTTTGCTTGAAAATCGCAGTAATCCTCTCTGATTTTGTCATACAGAGATTAAACTACTTCCTGCTCCTTTGTGACATCATCTTCTGACGCTTAAAACTCCTCATATACGACGGATACCGATTTCCACAAATCATCAATCATTGCGAGCCTTGATCGGACATAATTGGCAGTAATCGCCTTGCCCTTCTTTCCAAAATTTTCCACATCCCTTTTTTATTGTTTATGTTTGGCATTTAATTGTTTCGTTGCCATTTTTAGTTTTAAATAAGTGAAAAACAAAAACCAATCAAAAATGTAAGCAAAACAAAATTCACTTACTTTAAAATGCTGCACAAAATGGCGATGTGGTGCTCGTTTTGTTAAAGGTTATCCCTCGTTGACAAACTTTTATGATCCACATACAAATTTTCGATCGATTTCTAAATTTTTAAAATTACTTTATTAATCGAAGGACCAAATGTTTGACTGTAAAGCCCCTTTGTAATTTATTTTAAATTAATTTAATAAAAGAAATGAAAACACAACTTTCTTCGATTTACACACTTTTAATTTCTTTCTGATTTTGATTTTTACAAGAATGAATGACATTTCCAAAACAAAATACACATGAAGTGAGTTGCAGTTTATTTTGAATAAATAGAGTTTTGCATGCGCTTCATTGCTAGTGCGTTTGACTTGACGTCACGTTTGGCTGCATTCAACAAAGAGTGACTTGATGATGATTAACGAGGAACAAGATGACTGGACTCAAAGGAAAAGAGACCAAATTTCGAGCAATCCAGGGAAATTCCCTGAGTACCGAATAAAGGAAGGCGTCCTTTACCGAAAATTTTCCGCCCACCCATTGGCGGATCCGACTCTTAAATGTAAGTATTGTGTTCCCCTTAATGAACGTCCGAAGATACTGCATGAGAATCATGACGCCACGACCGCAGGGCACATGGGTATAGCAAAGACTATATCAATGATAACCCAGCTTTATTATTGGCCTGGTAAGACACTTGACATCGCCAAATATGTGAACAAATGTGAACGGTGCAACCAGTATAAAGTACCACAACAGAAGCCGAGTGGTTATATGCATACGATGCAGGTCAGAGACCCGTGGGACACTGTATGCGCAGATTTTGTCGGACCATTACTGCGTTCCATGAAAGGGAATAGTATGCTGTTAGTATTTGTCGACAAATTCACCAAGTGGGTAGAAGCAGTACCCCTGAGAGCGGCCACTAGAGCTGGCCTAATAAAAGCTATAAGGGAGAAAATCATAGCACCTTTTGGGGCCCCCCGCGTGTTTTTATCGGACAACGGAGCCCAATTCATAAGCCGTCAGTTCCGGAACTTCTTAAAGGAAACAGGAATCAAACAAGCACTAACGGCCTCGTACACGCCACCCTACGGAACGAGTGAACAGGATACTTAAAACGATGATAGCGCAATACGTCGAAGAGAACCATAGAATATGGGACCAACATTTGCCTGAATTTACATTTGCCATAAATACCAGTAAGCACTCTTCGACCGGTTTTACCCCAGCACTCCTTAACTTCGGTAGAGAATTGAGAGCACCGCACCAGCCAGAAGCGTTCCGAGACCAAACCACCCTGGATCCCGAACCTGCATCCATAAGACAAGAAAGAATGCGGGCATTATATCAGCTGGTATTCTCCAACATGCAAAGGGGAGCGGAAACGCAGGCAAAATATTACAATCTGCGTCGGAGGCAATGGAAACCCTGCATAGGGGAACATGTGTACAAACGAAAGAGAGTACTTTCCTCCGCCATAAACAAATTCACGGAGAAATTAGCCCCCCGCTACGAAGGGCCATACCAAGTACGGAAGTTCATCTCACCAGTTATTGTGGAATTAATAAAAGTAGAAAATAAGAGAGGCAAAAGAAACCTAACAGTAAGAGCTCACATTCGAGACCTGAAAGGTTTCTTGACTTAGGAAGGAAATGCAAGCATCAAGCATCAGTTATCAGAAAACCACCAGAGAAGACGAACGTCCCAAGGAAAGGAAAAATAATAAAAGTGCACAACATAAAACAAAAAACAAAAAAAAAACAAGAGGGATGATAAAAGTTAAGAGACGAGAAGGTTCCCGTCTCCGAGGAAGGGGTGGATTGTAACGATACGTTACAGATTCGCCTATCATACTAATAATACCCGCTACCCACCAAAGAAAATACCTGTAATAAACCTAGTTACCCACATGAAAACCTGGAACCCGTGATCGACCGCACTGCGTTTTTCATATAAAAGCAAAAACATTCATAAACACGGCAACAAGCGACATGCGGTCCTCCTAGCACCATGCCGGCAGCAAAAGATTGATGCCAACTGATCTTATCATTATCATTAACTAATTAGAAGATGACCAGAAGAATAATTCCACCACGTATTCCAGCAGTCAATCACATCAAAGTAGAACGAAGTGAAAATCAACCACGATCGTTTATTTTAAATCGAAGCCCACACAGGGTAAGGCATATTTGACACGATCAATGAACTCGGTGGTGAGTTCCGAGAAAATCTATTTTACATCTGCCACCTCCCCTCCCCTTTTGCATTACGACTCCAATCAATACGAATGGCATGTGTAATCATGGACAGGTTATTTCAGTGGTAAAAACTTAAACCAGAATTATATGAAACCGCCGTCCGACCAAAACCCCCCTTTCCTAAATCAAAGCAACTAAATCACTCTTGATGGTTACAGCACGGTGGGGCTACGTTGAACTAATAGCTAAGAGACGATAGTGAAAAGGGTGTCATATGGGAACAAAGGGCTAGCTAAAGCGCGGGGTAGCTAACTAAGAAAACTTAACTGCACACATAAAAGTCACATTTTCTCTGTGCCGGTTTATTGAATAAAAGAAGGCCAAATGGGCGACCAAAATCAAGTCGAAACCGAGTTAAGATCAGAATTAGGAAAACCAGAAATACCTAGAAATAAAGAGTTCAAGTCAGCAGTTAAAGGAAGCTGACATCAAACCAGCCCGTAACAGGAACCAGTAACAATAAGAGGTAAAACAAACAGGGCTTCCCCCCATAAGTGGTAAGGGGTCTTGAACTAAATTGAAATTCTAAGTCCGAGTAACACCCTTGATAAGCCAGTGTATACGTACACTGTTGATAGCCAGAGTATTAGTACTCTGTTGATAAGCCAGCGTATACGTACGACTGTCTATAAACCAGTGTATACGTACACTGTTGATAGCCAGAGTATACGTACTCTGTTGATAAGCCAGCGTATACGTACGACTGTGGATAAACCAGTGTTTACGTACACTGTTGATAGCTGGAGTATACGTACTCTATTGATAAGCCAGCGTATACGTACGACTGTTGATGAGCCAGTGTATACGTGCACTGTGTTGATAAGCCGGTGTACACGTACACTGTTTATACAGAGTATACGTACTCTGTTGATAAGCCAGAGTATACGTACTCTGTTGATAAGCCGGTGTACACGTACACTGTTGATAGCCAGAGTATACGTACCCTGTTGATGAGCCAGAGTATACGTACTCTTGATAAGCTGGTGTACACGTACACTGTTGATAGCCAGGGAACCATAGAAGACAACCAGCTTACAAAGACAACTGGAGGAAGGGCTAGATTACGAGGCCAAGCAGAAACGCAAAACTACGACTACGCTGGACCTGTAACGACGGAAGACCGGATATCAAGCAAATGTTACCATAATTATAAATTTTGTGAAATTATCGTACTAATAAATATAAAATAGACCCTGTAACGAAGTTACACCTTTCCTACTGCCCCCTCCGCATCCGACCGCAATAACCAACTAACAGCCGCCACCAACCATCACAATCGTTCCAACGCCGCCACCGATCGTCACGATGATTCCATATAATTATTCATCTACGATGAATAATAGAACCATCATTACGTGACGTAACAACAAAACAGATTCCAAAGCAACCGCCGCCACCGACCGACACTCTAATTCCACCACCACCACCGAACGCCAAGAAGATTCCGTACATTTATTCATATAAAGAATAATCGAATCACCATCACGTGACGTAACACCAACACTTACTTACTTACTTACTTAAGGTGGCGCAGACAGTCCATTGTGGACCACGGCCTCAACCAACAATCCTCGCCAGCTAGGCCGGTCCCTAGCCAGTGGCCTCCAGTTGCGCACACCAAGTTGGTTGAGGTCGTTTACCACTTGATCGCGCCACCTTAGATGGGATCTTCCAGAACTGCGTCGGCCCTCCGGGTTGGAATTGAAGACTCGTCGGGCAGGAGCGTTTTCGTCCATACGCTCCACATGACCCAGCCATCTAAGCCGCTGAATTTTCAGCTTCTTAACCAAGTCAATGTCGCTGTACAGCCCGTACAGTTCGTCATTGAATCTTCTCCTCCATACTCCATTGATACATACAGGCCCGAATATCACCCGAAGAATCTTTCTCTCAAAGCACCCCAGCCTGTATTCATCCGATTGTGTCAGTGTCCACGCTTCTGCCCCATACAGCAGGACTGGGATGATAAGGGTCTTGTATAGTGTCTCCTTGGTCCTTTGAGAGAGGGCTTGCCTTCTTAGCCCGAAGAAACAGCGATTGGCAAGAGTGATTCTTCGACTGATCTCTTCACTGATGTTGTTCTGAGAGGTTATAGTGGAACCCAAATAGACAAAGTCCTTGACAACCTCAAAGTTATATCTGTCCATTGTGACGTTTTGTCCGAGCCTACGGTGATGATCTACTTCACCCGAGGACAGCATATACTTTGTTTTATCTTCATTTACAGCCAGACCCATTCGAGCCGCTTCCACTTCAATACTTGCGAATGCTCCACTGACAGCGCGCTTCGTTCTTCCAATAATGTCAATATCATCAGCATAGCCAAGTAATTGAACGGATCTAAAAAAAATCGTACCGCTGGTGTTGACATGCGAGTTGCGTACGATTGCCTCAAGAATGCTGTTGAAGAGGTTACATGACAGCGCGTCACCCTGTCGTAAGCCTTTCTCGACATTAAATGAGTCGGAGGTGTTCTTACCAACCTTGACGGAGCAGCGCGAGTTCTCCATAGTCATCCTGCACAATCGAACGAGTTTGGCAGGGATGCCAAGAAGTGACATGGCTCTGTAAAGCTCGTTCCTGTTTACGCTGTCATAGGCGACTTTAAAATCGATAAAAAGGTGGTGAGTATCGATCTGGAATTCTTGGGTCTTTTCCAAAATCTGCCGAAGTGTGAAAATTTGGTCAACGGTTGACTTACCGGGCCTGAAACCACACTGATAGGGGCCAATCAGTTCACGTGCAAAAGGGTTCAGACGTTCACACAGAATGGCCGACAAGATTTTATAGGCGACATTTAGGAGACTTATACCTCTGTAGTTGGCGCAGCTTATAGTATCTCCTTTCTTGTGGATAGGGCACACAATGCTGAGGTTCCATTCGTCAGGCATACTTTCATCCGACCAGATTGTACAGATGAGTTGGTGTATGCTCCTCACCAAGTCATCTCCCGCTGCTTTGAAGAGTTCAGCCGTAAGGCCATCAGCTCCAGCAGCCTTGTTGGACTTTAGTTTAGATATTGCTATCCGAACTTCTTCTTGGTCGGGAGGACGGAAATTTTGTTCATCATCATCCAAATCGAATGGATCATTCTGCCTGACAGCGATTAGTTGGTTGTCTTCGCCGTTTAACAGTCTGCAGAAGTGTTCTTTCCAAATTCTCAGCACCGACTGTGTATCTACAACGACATTCCCACCCTCGTCTCTACAAGCTTCCGCTCGGGCTTTGTAACCCTTGGACGAATGCTTTACCCTTTGGTAGAACTTTCGAACATTGCTTCTGCCGTAGCACCCCTCAATTGATTCAACCATTCGTTTTTCCAGTTCTCTTTTTTTTCTTCTGAAAAGCCGATGTTCCTCTTTCCTCTTTTGCTGGTACACCGCACGGAAAGCGCTCTTGGCAGCTCTAGTTCTGGCATTCAGAACTGCATGATAGGCTTCGTCTTTGGCCAAGTGTGCGAGCCTGCACTCATCATCAAACCAGGTGTTTCGTTGTGGTCGCCTAATGAAACCCAAAACATCCGTGGCAGCGGTTTTGATGGCCATTTTGCAATGTTGCCACTGGGCCTCTGGGTTTGGCGCAGGCGCCGGGCTTGTCAAGAGATAAGAGGAGACATGATTGGCAAAGGTTGTGGCGGTCTCTTGCGATTGTAACTTAGCAACATCAAACTTTCTCACAGTGGATGTTCGGTTCTGCGGTCTGTTGGAGATCCGCATTCGCACTTTAGCTACAACAAGGTAGTGGTCCGAGTCTATGTTGGCCCCTCGGAAAGTGCGGACATCCATGACACTGGACGCATGTCTGCTATCAATCGCAATGTGATCAATTTGGTTGACGGTATTTTGATCAGGAGACCGCCAGGTCCCCTTGTGAATATTGAGGTGTGGGAAGTATGTGCTGGGAAGTATGTGCTAGCTAAGATAACACCAACACTGCATACTATTAAATAAATTCCGCCTGCCCTCCACCCCGCACCGCTGATTTGGACTGCCAACCACTTCCTAGGACCTAAACCAGAAGAGCAGCCAAATAAATGCATCACTCTAAACGAATTACTCATTTGCAAGTATTTTTAACATTTAACTTTATAATTCACAGTCTCTCCTTTCAGTGAAATTCCATAAGTAGATGTGAAATTTGCATGGAAAATCAGACTCGATCTCCCAGCCATTGGAAGAAGTTCTATTGCAAATAGAAAACTGGGATAAGAGTTCTCACTCGAAGGTACGCTGCGGGGAATACCAGCAGAAACCTCACCAAATTTTGAAGCAAACATTTTTTGTCAGCTTTCCACTCCACTGTTGGTCGTGGTGGATCGTTGACCGGCGTTAGGCTACTCGATTATTGTCGTGGAGCTCTTAATTTCTAGAGGAATCTCTACTGACCTCCGTTTATTGTCGTGGGGTTGCTGCATTCGTAAGCTTCTCCATAGACCTAGTTTGGAAACTACCAGCTTTTTGTCGTGGCTACTCCTTTTCTTAGGGGTACCATAGACCGAGCCTTGCTCAACCGTTTTTTGCCAGCTTTCCACTTCGCTGTTAGTCGTGGTGGATCGTTGACCGGCGTTAGGCCACTCGTTTATTGTCGTGGAGCCATTCCTTTCGAGAGGAATCTCCACAGACCTAGTATCTAAGGTATCATTGTAAATGAATTGTAATCTTTTATTTTAAGAATATAAATAAGAATATGAAATAAACTGTTAAGAAAATTAAGATTAATAAAGATATTGTTGTTTCGGAGTTCGACACTCTTCAACCCTGAGTTTTTTTGCTTTCTTTTGGGAACAACCCTGGACATCCATGAGCTAACCTCAGACTGAGTATAAAAAAGCATCACAAATTGGCGCCCGAGCAGGGACCTTTAGAAGAATCAGCCGAACTCCGACCGCCGACCGAACTTGGATCATCAACTTGCTACAACGTACAGCAATGGCATGTTCGGAACCGAAGAAACCACTAAGGAAGATGAAGAGAACATCCTCAAGAATCTCGGCTTCATACATTATATGAAGAAATCCGAGTTAGTCGAGACGTTAGGAACACTTAGTCTAGAAACAGACGGGAAAGTGAAGGATCTTCGTCAACGTCTAATACCCACCTCAAAAAGGTACGCTCGCATGGTTCAATGCAAAATCTGTGCGAAAAATGGGAAGACATTGTGGAACAGAGATTAGATGACGAACCGCCCGTAGAGCCTTTACCCACCCAGAAACCGCCACCTCCGAAGGAACCCACCGACCTGGAATCGAGCCGCACCGCAGGGGGACCCGTTTCCCCAATATATATAGAAACAAGCTTTGAAGTCCCACCACTCAGACCGCCGACCCAGCAACCGAACAAGACCATAAAACAAGCCGACCTGCCCGTGGTCGACGCGCACCCCGGACCTAGCCGTTACCAGAACACGTCGACCGAACGTGAAAATCACCGGCACGAACCAGGACAGCAACTCCCCCCTCCAAACCTCCCCTCAAACCGGCTCACGCTAAGCTATGAAGCTGAGCTAATGAATACTGTCCGTAGGTGGGGCTTGAGGTTCGATTCATCTGGGAATCCTCTTGAATTTCAAGAGAGGTTATCCGAATTGACGCAGTGTTATAACATTCCTCCAAACGATGTGCTACGGACATTACCAGAAATATTCCGAGGAACCGCCTTGCAATGGTTTAGGATAAAGAAGGATAGTCTATCCACCTGAGAAGATTTTCGAAAAGCCTTCATCAGTCAATTTCTACCCGCCCGATACCTGCACAAGTTGGAAGAAGGGATCATGAGGAAACGTCAGGGGCCACGAGAAAAGGCCAAGGAATACATCCTATCCGCCCAGTACTTATTGCACCAGCACCCACGCATGTCGGCAACCGAAATATCGACCGGATTTTCGACAACATGAGGCCGGAATACCGGTATTATATACGTCGCAAAGACTTCGATACCCTAGATGAGCTGGTTCATTTGGCTGAAGAGTTTGAAGCTATAAAAAGTGACGACCGCAACTCACGTCCGATACCCATAGCCACCAACCAGTATCCCCCAGCAACCCGATTACCGCCGCCACCAGCACTGTACGACCGCGATACGCACTGCTGGAATTGCAAACAGCGGGGCCATTGTAAGGAAGCATGCCACCGACCGTTCCGGATGTTCTGCTCCTTCTGCGGAGAAGACGGCAGACTAACGAAGGATTGCCCATGCCACCGACAAGCCGTAGCTGTAGTGAACGCCCCGCCCGAACAAGACCCCCGATTTTTCGTCCCTCTCAGAGTGGGAAACCAAGAATACCAGGTTCTGGTCGACACCGGTTCGACCAAAACTTTTGTCGGATAGCCGTTAAGGCAAGTATTCCGAGAGCTAGGATTTCCTATGCGGGAGTGTCACCAGGTCATTCATATGGCGAATGGAGCATCTGAGGTAACGACCGAGCATTACACTGCTACCTTCTAACTGGGCGAAACTTCTTTGGCCGCCGAAGTGACGTATCTTCCTTCTCTCGCCGAGGATGCAGTGTTGGGAATGCTTCTACTGAACAACGAAGGTTTGCAAATATTCATGGGAGGCAAACCACTCTCTGGCAAGCAACCGTTGCCGTCCGATGTCACCAATAGCCCGATAACCACCGTGCACGCAATTCGAGTTCCGTACCAGAGATCAAGTAGTACCAGTTGTCATTCCACCTCTAACCGAAGAAAGTACCAGCCGAAGTTACTTGCAATGTTACTTCCGATGGATCCCGGACACACCTTGTTAAAAAAAAGGAATTTCCCGGAGCCTAACATCGCTGTGCACCGCAGCCCGAGACAGAAGCTGCACTCGCTTATCACGAAATCAAACCGTTTGACTTCGGCCGAGCGTGTCGCTCACAATATTCCCGCACCTGCACCCCAGGTCAAGAAAGTGAAGCCACCACACCGCCGCCGCTAAAGCATAAGTCAGTCTGTCACTGACCCTAGGATGCAACAGCCGACCGAACCACGTAACATAAAGCCGTCAACCAGAAGCCAACGCTCAGCCGTATTTCACCGAACCAAGTGTCGAAGGAGCCCCGTCAACACTCCGAACCATGATTCGGAAGCCAGTCAGCCAATTTTACCAAAGCCTCCACCTGCAGTAGGCTTAGGGAAGGTGCGCATGCGGCACAAAAAGGCCGAAAGAACTTGGCTATCTCGTAACCGACCAGCCGAGGAACCGACTCGAAACTTTCCCCTTCCGATCCGACACGAAAGAGCTACACTCCAGCAGATCATTGTACCCATTCAGAGGCATCAGGTTGAGAGGGAGCCGACACTACCGGACGTTCAGCATTCAACGCCCGTGGGGCCGAATCAACGTGCGAATGAATCGAAAAGGTACTCACGCTGAGCTGCGATTCAAGGGGCAGCGAAAAACCATCGAAGTCGAACTAGACTAGAAGTTAAGAAAAAGAAGGAAGACCGAGCTCACAGTGAATTTTTTTTAGTTTTTCTTTTCGTATTTAATACGTTTTTCTTAAGTTTATATTGACCGGACTTTTTATAAGCCTGTTTTTTTTACTCAATGTTAAGTTGAATAAAAAAAAAAAAAAAAAAAAAGATATTTACAGCCACCACTTTCGACGAGAAAGTCCTCGTCCCGTCAGCAAGGGGGAATGTAACGAAGTTACACCTTTCCTACCGCCCCCTCCGCATCCGACCGCAATAACCAACTAACCGCCGCCACCAACCACCACAATAGTTCCAACGCCGCCACCGATCGTCACGATGATTCCATATAATTATTCATCTACAACAAAACAGCCTCCCAAGCAACCGCCGCCACCGACCGACACTCTAATTCCACCACCACCACCGAACGCCAAGAAGATTCCATACATTTATTCATATAATGAATAATCGAATCACCATCACGTGACGTAACACCAACACTGCATACTATTAAATAAATTCCGCCTGCCCTCCACCCCGCACCGCTGATTTGGACTGCCAACCACTTCCTAGGACCTAAACCAGAAGAGCAGCCAAATAAATGCATCACTCAAAACGAATTACTCATTTGCAAGTATTTTTAACATTTAACTTTATAATTCACAGTCTCTCCTTTCAGTGAAATTCCATATGTAGATGTGAAATTTGCATGGAAAATCAGACTCGATCTCCCAGCCATTGGAAGAAGTTCTATTGCAAATAGAAAACCGGGATAAGAGTTCTCACTCGAAGGTACGCTGCGGGGAACAAAATTTTTTTGTCAGCTTTCCACTCCGCTGTTGGTCGTGGTGGACCGTTGACCGGCGTTTAGGCCACTCGATTATTGTCGTGGAGCTCTTCCTTTCTAGAGGAATCTCTACTGACCTCCGTTTATTGTCGTGGGATTGCTGCTCTCGTAAGCTTCTCCATAGACCTAGTTGGGAACTACCAGTTTTTTGTCGTGGCTACTCCTTTTCTTAGGGGTACCATAGACCGAGCCTTGCTCAACCGTTTTTTGCCAGCTTTCCACTTCGCTGTTAGTCGTGGTGGATCGTTGACCGGCGTTAGGCCACTCGTTTATTGTCGTGGAGCTCTTCCTTTCTAGAGGAATCTCTACTGACCTCCGTTTATTGTCGTGGGGTTGCTGCATTTGTAAGCTTCTCCATAGACCTAGTTTGGGACCTACCAGTTTTTTGTCGTGGCTACTCCTTTTCTTAGGGGTACCATAGACCGAGCCTTGCTCAACCGTTTTTTGCCAGCTTTCCACTTCGCTGTTAGTCGTGGTGGATCGTTGACCGGCGTTAGGCCACTCGTTTATTGTCGTGGAGCTCTTCCTTTCGAGAGGAATCTCCGCAGACCTAGTATCTAAGGTATCATAGTAAATGAATTGTAATCTTTTATTTTAAGAATATCAATAATAATATGAAATAAACTGTTAAGAAAATTAAGATTAATAAAGATATTGTTGTTTCGGAGTTCGACACTCTTCAACCCTGAGGTTTTTTGCTTTCTTTTGGGAACAACCCTGGACATCCATGAGCTAACCTCAGCCTGAGTATAAAAAAGCATCACAACCCATAACCAAAGTTTAGTGCTTTATTTGGTACGACCCTGGGATTCCGGCGGGCTTACTTCAGCCTTTGAAATCAAAGCACATCACAACATTTATCAGTGCGTCTGATAACGAACCTGCCTCCACTTGTGTAGCTCTCGTATTCTTCTTCCGGCATCGTATTATGCAAACTTTCCATGTCCTGGACGTACAAGTGAGCTGACTTCGCATACAGAAAATGGCCGCTTGATTGAAAAAATTGAATAATTTTCTTGATCGTATCTATGTGAATAATCTAATTGCCCATTCGCTCAGCTTCAATGAAGTTTTTCACTAGCGTTACAAGCCAAAAATGTTGAACCCACATTTTTGCTGTGTGTCCATTTTTCTCCAATTCATCGAGCTTTTTGTTCAGTTTTCCAGAAATCTTGTCCAAAAAAGCCGCGTTGTGGTGTGAGAAAATTTCGGTTATTGCGTTGAAAAAACTGGTGTAAGAATTTTCACGATCTTGGGAGGAAGATTCCATTTCGTTCATGATCATTTTTCCGAGTGATAGGTGTGCAAAATGTGCGCTCGTACTGCCCTGGCATATGCGTGTCCTGTCATGATGTGTGGCACGGTATTTTCGGCGGAGTTTGAAGACATCCTCCAAACCACTCCCACCCATGATCGACCCAATGGAGCCCATGAAATCCTCCTAGAACAAGCTTGACCTTCCTAAGATCAGAACAAGGATCCGCGACGCTCACAATATCGTGAGCTTTCCTGTACAAGGGCTGATCGAAGCCAACGATGCAAATCACTTGCCCCAAAATTTCGCATTTCTTAGTAGCACACTGGAGCGCGGTGAGAATAGTGTCATAATCGCTAAGAGGGACATTGATGAATGGTAGAAAAATGATTTTCGATTTCTCGTACTTGTGTCTTGATGTCGCCTCGATCATACAACCATTCCAACCTGGAACACCCTCAAAACAGGACCATTTTCCGTAGAGCCACATTATGTCACAAGCTGTTGGAACGGTTCGAGGCGACAATTGACGCATATTTGCAATTGCGGAAACTTCGATATTTGCAAGGCCGGACAATTTTCCCTGCACCTACGTAGATAAAGGCACGAATCCGAGCTCAGCTTTTTCGACAGCAATTTTTTTTCGGATGCGGCTGATTGAACTTTCAGTGTAGAAAAGATCGCTGGGTGTAACGTACTGTATCCCTCCCATCGCGTGAAAAGTGCCTCGTCCGTCGAGTGTTTTCGTTTTGAAGTCTGCATTATCAAAAACGAATGTGGAAAAAGCTTAAGGTGGAATGATGTCCTGTGGTCGTGGGATGCAGGACGATTCGAATTTTGAAATCTCGCTGTAGGACGCCGAAAACCGAAGGATGACAAAATGTCAATCAGATTACGAGAACCGAATTTTTTGAAGATGTAGGAGCCAACTCCTAATTGCAAAACGGAGAGAAAAGAACGAGGTCGACACGCCGTGATGATAGCATGAGCCAGGGCGATGCATTTTTTGTCCCATTTTACAAGTGATCCACGTTTATGCTTAATAAGGATCCGCGATATTTTTATCGCGGATCCTTATTCCCGAGCAGAATGGGAGGAACACAGTCTGAAGCACTCGCGAAAAAATTGTCAGTGGACGGGTAAGTATCGAGGTCGTAAACTTGGGAACGAATATCTTCGAGAACGATATCTGCAGCTTCTTTGACAACGAGCGACCGTTCCTCGGCATAGTTTGATTCACGACTGTCGTACCAGAATTGAGTCAAAAGTTTGCGCCCAGTATTTTGGAAACATACGATTTTTTCTTTTGACGCATGCTGTATAATCATTATATCTTCTCTATATTTTTCATCCAATCGGTTTTGTACTGTCCGAGAACTAGGGCAGCTATCGGTTTTGGTTTGTGGAATTATTGTCGATATCGTTAGCTGGCATTCTTCAGAATTATTTTCCAAATACGGGAAAATGTCGTGAATCGATGCATCTACCCTATCGCTGCGGTGTCGTCCTTTCAGTTTCTTCTCATTTTCCGGTACACCGGCGTGGCGTAGCGCAAATCCAAGTTGGTACCACAATTCTTATGGTACTTGGCTCCAATCTTGACGAAATCGGACACTATTTCAATTCGCTCTACAATTTTTCTGGCAATGTCGTCATGCCGGGATTTTAATTCGCGCAAAGTCGATTTTATTTTTTCTTCTGTTATGGCCTGACACGCGAGATTTTCATTTTTTCCCCATATTTTTGGAACATATGAAACCCGAAGATCTAAAGTTGAAACTCACCGAAGATGTTGTGGGAGAAACGGACGGTGATGCACCCACAGTACGTTGCCGGCTATATGTCGAATTCCTCCTCTCGTCGGTGTAGAGCTTGTAGCAGAATGTATGAAGTTGAATCTCCGTCGCATTTTCCAGAAGATTGGTGATTTTGCTGTCACATTTTTGTTCACTGATCTTGATTAATTTTTGCAGACCTCTCGATTTAACAGTCGACACACCGCCTCCACTTAACAGTTTTTCGCATACGAAACACGTTTCCGTTTTTTCGCGCACATCCAGTCGTTTCACGAGAAAAAATGTGACTGATTCTGAACTTTTCCCGATAAAAAAAAAATACATCTTAAACTACGTTTCACATTTTGATTAGGAAGAAATCAAACGATAATTAATAATAGCACCTAGAGAGTGCAATGTACGCGCGATGAGAGTACAACTCACACCACATGTGGCTCGCTGGAATGGTGCGGCGCGGCGCGCGAGTTATAGTTTATATAACTATCGAAATTAAAAAAAAAAATTTTTTATTCACCGGACAGGGCTTCACCCTTCTTAATTGACAACAAAATTAATTCTAATTTACAATTTTTATTAAGACATTTTATATATTTCTCGGCAGGTTCTTTGGAACGAGAAATGCTGAGTTTTACATTCTTAATTCAGCTTAAAGAAATATGATTATTAAAAAGAATTTGATTTGATAAAAGTGAATGGTCTCTACTGACATTAAATATCTTATTTAGAACCTGTGACAATCAAAGTGCTGAGTTCCATTTTTAATGTTGGAATTGAAATGAATAAAATGAATACAAAGTTGCGATTAAAAATGCTGAGTTTTACGATTGTTGTTAAATAGGAAATAATGAATAGGAAATAATGAATAGGTATTGAAATATGCTTAGTGGTATGTTGGGGTTGAGGGGGTACCGTAATTCCTCCCCCCTAGGAATGGAGCGACGCCCCTAAGAGACGAGATCTTGGAACAGGATCAGGAGTCTTGATGGGTTGAGCGTTTTGGGATTCGTTACTGTGGATGCCATTAATAGTGTTGATGCTGATGTTATCGATTGGTTTTTTTTCAGTGTTGTGTCTTCGGATTTTAAGGATGATGAGATATAAAATGATGATTGTTATTATTACAGCTACGTAGCTATTGACTGCATCTGTTGTTTTTGATTTATTTTTAAGTAGGTCCAATTCCGCAAAGTTTTGGAAGCTGAAGTCCTGTAAATTTGAGAGTGTTATAATCTCGGTAGTTTTGGTGGTGTTGACTTTATTGAATAATGCTGGGTGAATTCGTATTTCGTCAAAGTAGGTTGTCTCGGTGTAATCGTATGTATAGTTGTTGATGGTGATTGCACATATTTTGAAATGTATCAGGGTTGTGCAATGAATTGTAATGTTTCCTGGATTGCATGTTGTTCTTATCCTTGTTGATGGTATGTTAATTGTAAATAAGTTTTGGGTTTCGGGTTGTTGAATATCCGTTGTTATTGTAGTTTCGATCGCGTTACACTCCGCATTTTGGTGTTGAAGTAATTTCCCAACGCATCGTGATGACTCGATGTTTTCTTCAAGTTTGGACTCAGGACAGTAGAATGTCATTTCAATGTTTTGGCATTTTTGCCCGTAGTTAAGGATTTTGAAAAGACAAAAGGAGACAAAAGGTTTTGTGTGGATTATCTTGTTGTTGATTGGTATAGGAATAAGATGGAAAATTTCATTTATGCTATCTGTGAACGTTGGAATTCTCACATTAAAGATTATGTTCGTATCATTTTAATATGCTTGTAGATCGAGCAATTCATAAATATGTTCATCTGATATGATAATAATATTTTGTTTTCTAAACGAGGTGTCGAGTTGTGTCAATTCTTCATGGTTTAGTATATTTTTGGAAATAATGTTTACTCTAGCTAACGATATTGCTTCGATTATATTGCTTAAATGATTTCCCAGAATTTCAATATTATAATTTATAGTATGAACATGTTGTAAGATTCCCAGAGTGACAGTGTGCGAAGCTAGTTCTTTTCGATATTGTTTTGAGAATTTTGAAGAAAATTGCTTATGTGTGCTTGCTGTTTGTTAATATGTCTCGTTATATTTTCAAAGCGTTCAATCATTTGTTTGTTTAATTTGTGTTGTGTGTCTAAGTTGTCTTTGAGTTCGTTTTCGTTTACTAGCATAGTATCTATTTGTTTGTTGATGTTAAGGGCGTCGTCAGCATCCATGTTCCCGGTGATTGTTTTGATAATATTTCCGAGTCCATTGATTAGGCCTCTTGGTAGTCTTATCCTAGGTTAAATTGTTTCGAATTTTGCTTCTAAGTCTTTAATTTTCATTTTTAAAACGCTAATTGTTTCTTTTACTACTGTGAATTTGTTTAGTGTTTCCACTGAATTTGAGATTTTATCAATGTTCTGTCTATAGTCATCTAATCTTATTATTTGATTTGATTTGATTTTGATGCGATTTTATTATTCGCGACTTTCCTAGTTTTAAGGGAAGTAGTCCATTACTGTTCGTTAGGTCCTGTATTTCCAGTACTTGTGTAAGGGTTGGGGTTAGAAACCTGAAATTTTCTTTTCTTTATTAATTTGCTTTTTTGGAGTTTCTGATTTTTAAGTGTAACAACTGTTTATCTATTATTGTGTTTAATTCTATGCTTGATAAACCTGGGTGTAATTTTATTTCTTTTGTTTTCTTTGCGAAAAATAAATGAACCTGATCTGTACGACATTGGTTTTGTCCTATCTCTATTAAGCTTATCGATGTTTTGGTTTTTATTTTTTTCTATCATTTCTTTTATTTCGGGGTACATTTATTTTGAAATTCATTAAGTTTGTCTAAATAGTCGTGGATATTGTTAAAATGTAAATCTTTGAATTTATAGGTTCGTCCATAGAACAGTCCATACGGTGTGAGCTTGGTTGTAGAATGTACTGCGTTATTGTATGTTATGAGAGTTTCGTTGAGAATATCATCGTGATTTTTGTTTGTTCTTTTCATAAGGATTATCCTGTATATTTCTGTGAGAGTTGAGTGTAGTCTTTCAACAGGGGCATTACTGCTACTCTGTTGAAGCGATGTTAAATCGTGAACGATATTATATTGTTTACAGAAGTCTGAAAAAATTGTAGATGTGAATTTACTTCCTTGATCTGTAATTATTTTTTTTTTTTGGATGCCGTGAAGGCTAAGGAAATGTTTAAAGGAGCTTATAACTGTTAGGCTGTTCCTATTTAAGAGAGTGTACGCTGCAGAAAATTTCGAAAATTTGTCAATAATTGTTAATATTTGCTTATGATTAATGGAATATATGTCTGCGTGGACAATATCTAATGGTCTTTCGGGGGTTTCTGTTTTTTGGAATTCAATTTTTGGAGGGGATCGATTGTATTTAAGTGTTTGACAAATGTCACAATTGTTTATGACTTTGGTTATTTTATTTTTCATGAAAGGAAAAAAGGATGTTCTTTTCAGATGCATACGTGTTTCGTTAATATCTCTGTGGTTGTTATTAAGGTGGTAATTCCTGATGAGTTGGTCTTGATCGTCTTCAATAGTAATGTCTTGTACCTTTTCGGTGCATCTTATTGCTTTATAGCGAGAAAAGAATTTTGAATACATGGTTTGGAGTTTCTTAAAGGTTTCATCGTATGTATATAAAGCGTTAAGCCTGTTTGGTGAAGCGTATTTTTTGAAGATATTTATTATATCTTGTTCAGAAAATTGGGGTTGCTTAAGGGTTCGCCTCCGTTTGTTTCGAAAAATCATTTCAAATGAATTTTGTGGTGTATTACTTATTTCTAATATAAGCTGAAGGGAAAATTCATTTAATGGTCGTTCTGATATGTATATATGTTCGTCCAGGTTTTCTCTGGCGGAGTGAACTGTTGAGTCACTGCTTTCTGCTTCGGTAACGTTTACTTCGACTGTTTCATCTCGTTGTTTATTTTTGTTCTTATTGACATCGATAATAATTCTGCTGAGGGCATCAGCATTTAAATTTTGTGTTCCTTTTTTGTACACAATATCGTAATCAAATTCCTCTAGTTTCAGTCGCCATCTTACCAATTTAGAATTTGGATCTTTGAGGTTCATTAGCCAGGTGAGTGGTTTGTGATCGGTTACTATTTTAAATTTGTTACCGTAAAGGTATGGCCGAAAGTACCTTGTAGCCCATACTATGGCTAAAAGCTCTTTCTCAATAGTCGAGTAGTTTATTTCCGAGTCGGTTAAAGTTCTGCTGGCGTAGCAAATGGATAGGTCACTACCAATAGGTCCCTGAGAGAGGATTGCTCCTATTGCGAAATTACTCGCATCCGTTGTTACAACGAATGGCTTGCTAAAGTCAGGGTGTTGAAGGATAGGATCGTTTGAGAGTATATCCTGACAATGCTTAAAAGTTTCAACAAATTTTTCTGTGTGTACCACTTTTCGATTTTTCTTAAGACATTCGGTCAATGGCTTGGCTAAACGGGCGAAATCTTTAATGAATTTGCGGTAGTAGCCCAAAAGTCCAGGGAAGCTTTTAATTTCTCTTTGGTTCTTGGGGATAGGGAAATTTTGTATGGCATGTATACGGTCTGGGTTGGGTTTTACACCGTCAGTTGTCACGACGTGCCCAAGGAATGCAATTTCTTTTCGGCAGAAATCACACTTATCTATTTGAATTTTTAGATTAGCTTCTCGCAGTTTAAATAGTACTTTCTTTATGTTTTCTTTGTGTTCTTGAAGAGAAGTAGAAAATATTATTATATCGTCCATATAGACAAGACATATTTTGCTTATATGTTCGCGTAAGAGGTTATCCATGACTCTTTGGAAGGTGGAAGGGGCGTTTTTAAGCCCAAATGGCATACGGGTGTACTCGAAATGACCTCCATCAACCGTAAGAGCAGTTTTTTTCAATGTTGGCTGGATCCATCTCTATTTGATGGAATCCGCTGGCAAGGTCAAGGCTAGTAAAGTAGAGTGCTCTACCAAAATTATCCAAGATTTCGTTAATGTTGGGCAACGGGTATTTGTCACAGATAGTTTTGTCGTTGATTTTCCTGTAATCTATGACGAGTCGCCATTTTTTCTTGCCACTAGAATCAGTTTTCTTTGCTACAATCCAAACGGGAGAGCTCCATGGAGAGAAACTAGGACGAATAATGCCGTGTTTAAGCATCTCGTCAATTTGTTTCTTGACTTCTTCTTTATGAATGTATTGGTAGCGATATGATTTAGTGTGGATTGGGATATCGTCGGTTGTTCTTATTTTATGTTTAATCTTGTTAGAGAAAGAAAGTTTGTCCCCTTCTTTAAGAAAGACATCTTCGAATTCATGGCAAAGTTTAAGAACCATATTTTTTTCTTCAGAGTTAAGGTGATCAGTTTTAATTAGCTTGGAAATATCATTGTTTTGAATGGGTTCTTGCTTTCCGTGGTTTTGAGTAAAGTTATAATTCTCATACTTTATAACTTTAAGGGGTTGATCGAGTGAAAATGTTTGGTCTTGCTTAGAATAATTTAAAATTTCTATGTAGCTTAACCAATTGTTGGCACAAAAAAGTCCTTCGGGTAAATAAAGTTTAGGTTTAAGTTCTACTGGTTTAGTTAATATTTCTCCATCGCATATATCTACTGGTAGTTGTACTATCACTTTCGAATTAGCTGGTACAAAGTAACTTTTTTTTATAAAATTGGGTTTAAGTTGCAAAGAGATTTTTTTATTGTTATCTATGAGGTGCTCGTTTTTTATGTCGATTTGAGCTTCTAATTTTTTTAGAATATCTAAGCCTATAAGGCCATAGAAGTACTTGTGAAACTTGAAAGCTAAGAATTTTATATTTCCATTGTGACAAAATTCTTTGGACATAGGAAGTGTAACTTCCTTATCAACGTAGTGTTTTTGTAAAACAGTGGAAATGATGGTGGGTTTTGAAGTTTGTGTGTCTTCTGGATGGATATATTCAGGGTTAAGAAAGGATGCTGATGCACCTCTGTCTATTAGAAATTTAAGGGTACCAAAGGGGGAAGAAATATTTATGTAGGGAAGGTTACTACCGTTTATATATGCTACTTTATTTATTGGGTATCCGAGGCTATTTCTAAAAAATTTGTGTCAGTTATGTTTTCTCCTGTACAATTACCTTCCTGAAATTCATCTAAATTGGGATAATATTTCATATCATTTGGATTATTTTGTGATAGGTCGTGGCCAGATTGGGTTTGGTAGTTACTATTTAGCTATACATATTTTGTGTATTCTGCCTGAACTCGTTAATTCTATTCCTGCTGTTACCAGACTATGTGTCCATTGGCTCTGGTCTATTGAGTTGTGTGCTACGAACTCGGCTATTTCGAGAAGTGTCCATTGGTTCTGAGACGAATCTATTCCTAAATCGTTGTTGGTTATGGTAATTATTATTATTGTGAGAGAACATTCTATCGCTATTTTGGTTTTGAATTGGGGAAAAGAATCTATTATTATTTGGTCTATACCCACAATTTTATTACGTATTGCTCTAAGCAAAATCCTTCCTTGTGCCGTACCATCGATTGGTATCATTAAAGAGAGGATTTCCTCCACATTTTTAATAAACTCATGCAGTAACCTTGGGTTACCGTCAAATCTTGGTAAATTTTTGATCGCATCTGGTATTTTAAGTGAGTTAAAAAGATTAATTGGATTTGCCACAACTTGTTCGACCTCTTCATTGATTGGGTTAAGGTTATCATTTAATTTAGGATCTATATTAATTGCTTGATTTACTGCCATTTTCTCTAATTCAAATTTTTCTAATCTTTCTAATTCTTTTAATTCTTCTAATTCATCAAAATTTCTATTAACATCAAATTTGTTCACAGATTTCATAAATGAGGTAAATAGGATGGACTTACAGGAAGAGCAAAAGCATTTTCTTGATTGCTGTCTTCTCTTGAATAATTACTGTTGTCCGCTGGTTGATTCCACTTATTATAATTTTGTTGGAGTAAGTTTTTGTCTTTATGTTTCCATTTAACAATTAGCCGTTGTTAGTATCACACGAAGTTATTAATTATTACTTTATGCTTTTTTTTTTTTTTCACTTATAAGTTACAATATAACACTGAATTTATTTCTCTTTTTTTCTGTCTTCGTTTAACGAGAAGCCGTCGTTAATCTTAACAAGTGATTTTATTTTTGGAAAAATGTTCTTTTGGAATACACATCTATTTTTCTTTCTTTTTTCCGATTATACCATTTCTTTTATGAACGTTCTTTTCGATAAACCGTCGAATGTACAAACTTTTTGAGCGGTATTATAACATTAAGGTTAAAAAAAACGACTGCGCCAGTTGTAGTTTATACAACTATCGAAATTAAAAAAACAATTTTTTTTTCACCGGACAGGGCTTCGCCCTTCTTTATTGACAACAAAATTAATTCTAATTTACAATTTTTATGAAGACATTTTATATATTTCTCGGCAGGTTCTTTGGAACGAGAAATGCTGAGTTTTACATTCTTAATTCAGCTTAAAGAAATATGATTATTAAAAAGAATTTGATTTGATAAAAGTGAATGGACTCTACTGACATTTAATATCTTACTTAGAACCTGTGACAATTAAAGTGCTGAGTTCTGTTTTTAATGTTGGAATTGAAATTAATAAAATGAATACAATGTTGCGATTTAAAATGCTGAGTTTTACGATTGTTGTTAAATAGAAAATAATGAATAGGAAATAATGAATAGGTATTTAAATATGCTTAGCGGTATGTTGGGGTTGAGGGGGTACCATAATTCGCGCGGTCAACTTTGTTGTTGGACTGATGGCAAAGTATTAACCGCAGAAGAGTGCTCGAGCACTGATTTTGTAGGTAATTTTGAAATTTTTAATGTGGTACTGTAGCAGTATGCGAAAAAACTCACCGGTTTCACGGTATTAACGAAAAACCAGAAACTACTCCTAACTTTTGGCCTTTGAACAGCCATTGTTATTGACTTAATCAACCTGCGACCTTGATTCTTATATCATTGGATAGATAATTTCATTTCCTACAAATTTGATCCCGCGGACTTTTCTGTACAGACAAAAGCAACAAAGATAGAGAGTTAAAACGAACTTACCCCCATAAAGACAGGGGTTTGTATCTTCCCCCACCCCCTCGAATACTTAAACTGAGTTTTAGACTCAGGACATGACCCCGAATACCCCCTCAAAATTTCAGCCATTAAGAATTTTTTTTCCAGTAAATGCGATGTGTTTGTCTCTATTTACTGTACTATTTCTCTACCTGCTAAAGTGCTGCTGCTCTGGAGTCTGGATATGATACCGCTTTGAACCGCTGCGAAAGATCATACAAGGATGCAAGATACAAAACACAATTGTTTTGAAGAGAAAACAAAGAGTAAATGAGTTTACCAAAAACAATAAAGAGAAGTATGAATATCGCACTACCACATTGAAATATGCTTACATGACTTTTAAGTTCTGTTCTGAGGGAGACCCACCCTTAAGTCTACTGGTCCATGTGAATGTAATTTGTATAGAAAATTGTTTTTGAATAATTTGTTTGTAAAGGCAATTATTACAAATTAGAATCTTGCTGCTTGTTTTTGTATTTGTACGGTATACTCGTATATTGCTAATATCTGTGGTATTTATCGTGAAATCCACTACTTCTGCTAAACTTTTAACTAGTTCTATCGTGTTTTCTTGCGGTTGAATTGGAATATTTTTAATTTTTATGTTATTTTCAATTACCTGTTGTTCAAGGAAATTGATGTTCTTTTTTATGCCTTTAATTATGGAGTCCTTTAATTCGATTTGGCCATTCAAGTCAGTTATTTGCTTTGATAAACTTTTGAGGAGCTTGTTATTTGTTTCTAAGGTTGTATTTAGGCTGTCGTAGTTCTTAGAAACAAAATCCACACTTGTCGCATAATCCTTAAGCATTTTTTTTATTTCCTTGATGTCATTTTCCAGATAATTGTTTCCCGTTTCATCGGTTGACGTAGAAGTGGCGCGTTTCCTAGTTTTCTTCAAATCTCGACCATTATCATCTCCGTTTACTGCTTGAGAACCCGTTTGTTCTTGGGTATTCTTGAAATTTTGACCGTCTTTGCTGGTTTTTCTGCAGATTTGGCATTTCCAAGATTCTTTCTATATCGAAGACCTACCTTTGAAAGTTCTTGCTGATATGGTTGTACACTCAAAATGAAGCTTTCGAGGACAGGATTAACATTTGACATACTCTTCTTCGGATGGAAGACTCTCTTCACAATGACCGCGCCGTACCATATTGATTTTTTTTTGTAATATATCAAACAAAAATCAATTAAAAAAGAAAAGAAAAAACTATTTTAGTGCAGAATGATTAATAAAACACACACTGCTTTTGACTGTTCTTAATTTAATTGGAATCACCAAGATTGGATATATAAAAAAGAAAATACTTTTTAAACTTTACAAAAAGGCGTCCGAGCACTTCAACTTTTTCTTCACTGATCTTGATTAATTTATGCAGACCTCTTGATTTAACAGTCGACACATCGCCTATACTTACAAGTTTTTCAAATACGAAACACGTTTCCATTTTTTCGCGGACATCCAGTCGTTTCATGAGAAAAAATGTGACTGATTCTGAACTTTAGACCTTCTCGTTTGTCCATGATGGCTTTCCCGTTTTTCCATAGATAAAAAAAAATACAACTTAAACTACATTTCACATTTTGATTAGGAAGAAATCAAACGATAACTAATAACAGTACTAAGAGAGTGCAATGTACGCGCAATGGGAGTACAACTCACACCACACGCCGCTCGCGGGAATCGTGCGGTGCGCGCGGTCAACTTTGTTGTTGGACTGATGGCAAAGTATTAACCGCAGAAGAGTGTTCGAGCACTCATTTTGTAGGTAGTTTCGAGTATTTTAATATGGTACTGTAGCAGTATGCAAAAAAACTCACCGGTTTCACGGTATTAACGAAAAACCAGAAACTACTCCTAACTTTTGGCCTTTGACCGGCCATTGTTATTGACTTTATCAACCTGCGACCATGATTCTTATATCATTGGATAGATAATTTCATTTCCTACAAATTTGATCCCTTGGACTTTTCTGTACAGACAAAAACAACAAAGATAGAGAATTAAAACGAACTTACCCCCATAAAGACAGGGGTTTGTATCTTCCCCCACCCCCTCGAATACTAAAACTAAGTTTTAGACTCAGGACATGACCCCGAACACCCCCTCAAAATTTCAGCCATTAAGTATTTTTTTTTCCAGTAAATGCGATGTGTTTGTGTCTATTTACTGTACTATTTCTCTACCTGCTAAAGTGCTGCTGCTCTGGAGTGTGGATATGATACCGCTTTGAACCGCTGCGAAAGATCATACAAGGATACAGAATACAAAATACAATTGTTTTGAGGAGAAAACAAAGAGTAAATGAGTTTACCTAAAACAATAAAGAGAAGTATGAATATCGCACTACCACATTGAAATACGCTTACATGACTTTTAACTTCTGTTCTGAAAGAGACCCACCCTTAAGTTTACTGGTCCATGTGAATGTAATTTGTATAGAAAATTGTTTTTGCATAATTTGTTTGTAAAGGCAATTATTACAAATTAGTATCTTGCTGCTTGTTTTTGTATTTGTACGGTATATATTGCTAATATCTGTGGTATTTATCGTGAAATCCACTACTTCTGCTAAACTTTTAACTAGTGCTATCGTGTTTTCGTATCGAAGACCTACCTTTGAAAGTACTTGCCGATATGTTTGTACACTCAAAATGAAGCTTTCGAGGACAGGATTTACATTTGACATACTCTTCTTCGGATGGAAGACTCTCTTCACAATGACCGCACCGTACTATATTATTTTTTTTGTAATATATCAAACAAAAATCAATTAAAAAAGAAAAGAAAAAACTATTTAAGTGCCGAATGATTAATAAAAAACACACTGCTTTTGACTGTTTTTAATTTAATTGGAATCACCAAGATTGGATATATAAAAAAGAAAATACTTTTTAAGCTTTACAAAAAGACGTCCGAACACTTCAAGAATACGAGAATGTTGGTATAACTGCTTCTCAGCCTATATGGGTGAGATGCTGCAGTATGACTGAGACAAGAACACCATTACGCAAAAGTCTGAAGGGAATGGGCATATGGTCGTGGTGAAGTGGACAGGCAAAGCCGCCATTTTTAACGAGAATTAATTTTTTTGATTTTGGAGAAAATAGAATAAATTTTTCTTAAAAGACAAGTGAAAAATAATTATTGCGTTTTTAAGCGAAAATTAGAGGAAAATTGTGGAAAACTAAGTAAAATCGATTGAGCAAATCATGTAGTGATTTATGAAAGACATTGAGAGGAATTGCGTTGTTGGCAGATTTGACCAAGCTTAGTATTTTTGTGTCTGGTTGTGACCAGAAATTTCAGCTTGTTTATTTTTTTTTAATTTGCTTAAATTCGTTTTATTTGTGGCCTTGTTTGGTCAAACAAATTTATATTTGAGTAGGCCTTCGCTGTTGTTCGTCTTCTCCCGAAACTATGGAACTCGTGGAACTTTTCATCTTTCATTACCATAGTGTTCTTTCTTTGTGTCTTCGTGACACTTAACATTGTTTTTTTTTTTATTTGCTCCTATTCTAAATTTCGAGAATCAACTTTCTTTTAATCGAAAAGGTTGTGGGTTTTCGTCTAGGCCTTAAGCCAAAGTTTCCCAAAGAAACATTTCCTAAACAATAAATTATTTTAACTTCCCATTGGGAATAATAATTCTTGTGTTATTCTTTAATCCCTTATAATTTTCAAGATTTTTCAGCTTCCACCTGGCAAGGCAAACTACCATAAGAGTTTCCTGGTGCCCACTTTTGTATATAAGTACACTCCCGTACTTGTATACACTTTAAATCAGATACCTATTTGATATACATACTGTAATGAAACGCCCTTACCGCCAATTATTTAATTGCGAAGTAAGAAATTCCGTTCGACCACCATACATTAAAATTAATAAAATGCCCCTACCGCCGCATTATTAAATTGCAATATAAGCAATTCTGACCGACCACCGCACATTAATTAAGGATTTCACTCCTCCCCAACCGTGCCATATTATATTGCACAAGCCAAAACTCGATTGCACAAACAGCAACCAATGGCAAGCTATAATTTACTTGTGATTTGCTTTGGAAGAGATTTTACACAAAATTTTTGATGTTTATATTATAATTACCACTGTCTTGCATGCAAAAATATGCATAAGAGAGCCAGTTTGACTCAGTGCAAATCGAGTCAGTTGCTGCCGGTGACCGAGTACCAATCTTGAGTACAGTGCAGAACTCTTAGAACCCAAAGTTGACGTGGCCTGAAGGTTTAATAATTAGTGTCCACTGCTACCTGAGTAGAGAATTTAGTGTCCACTGCTACCTCAGTAGAGAATTAAGTGTCCACTGCTACCTCAGTAGAGAATTTAGTGTCTACTACTACATCAGTAGAGAATTTAGTATCAACTGCTACATCAGTAGAGAATTTAGTGTCTACTGCTACCTCAGTAGAGAATGCAGTGTCCACTGCTGCCTCAGTAGAGAATTTAATGTCGACTGCTACCTCAGTAGAGAATTTAGTGTCCACTGCTACCTCAGTAGAGAATTTAGTGTCCACTGCTACCTCAGTAGAGAATCAAGTATCCACTGCTACCTCAGTACAGAATTTAGTGTCCACTGCTACCTCAGTAGAGAATTTAGTGTCCACTGCTATCTCAGTTGAGAATTTAGTGTCCACTGCTACCTCCGTAGAGAATTTATTTATTTATTTATATACATCTACAAGCAATTTACATCTAACAGATTATGGCTAACAATTATGATAATGACAATGAGATGTTATATACAATATAATTAAAAAATAAATATAATCAAAATACTAGCTTTAAATAAATCTCTTGAATAACTTAAGTCAATATACTGTCAAACTTCATTGAAATTGCTTATAGCTCTTGAAACTGGCCCATTACAGCCAAAGCTTGTCCTATGAAATTGTTCAAAAAGCAAATTCCTTGACCTAAAAGATCTAAGCGGTGCATAGACAGGTATAACCGAAAGGAGAAGAGGGCATCTTATGTGGTAACACAAAACATCCCTAACAAACATCACATCATGAACAGTTTGTCTTGATTCAAGAGACTTAATTCCAAGTAAAAGACATCTATCTCCATAATCCGGTGAAAACCTCCAATTCATTTTATAAAATATACGTTTTGTGAACCACCTTTGGACTTTTTCAATTCGATTGAAATGTATCTGAAAAGTTGTATTCCCAAAATCTCCGTATTCAAGTATAGACCAAACAAGGGATTTGTTAAGTGATAACAAGGCATAAGGGTCACAAAAATCAACGCAATTCCGTTTTATGAAGCCAGCTTGTGAACTTGCTCCACCCACAATATAGTCAATATGACTTATAAAAGAAAAACTTGAATCAAGCATTACACCAGGGTCCTTGACATTTACCACTCGAGAAAGTGGGTTAGACTCTATCAAGTAGTTAAAGTCGATATGGCTTTTAGATTTGAAGAATGAGATCACATTACATTTATTTATGTTTAACTTTAAGCTATTACTTCTAAACCATTGAGCAATTCGGTTTATATCAGATTGTACGAGGTAGCAATCTTCAACACTGTTTATCTTCGAAAATAATTTTAAATCATCAGCATATAAAAGGCACTTGGAGTGTTTTACAGATAATGCGATGTCATTGATAAAGATTATAGAAAGAAGAGGGCCCAAATGACTACCCTGTGGGACGCCAGAGGTACATGCAATAGAGCTTGAAAGAGAGTTACCGATGATAACTTTTTGAGACCTGCCAGTGAGGTAGGACGAAGTCGAACTATGGAACATAGAGTGAAAACCAAAATTTTCCAGTTCTTGCAACAGTATGCTTTGATTCACAGAATCAAAAGCTTTGCTAAAATCTGTGTAAATCGCATCCACCTGACACTTACTCTCTAAAGAATTAATAATTTATCTAGAAAAAAGAGCCATATTGGTAGTAGTGGATCTCCCTGATATAAGGCCGTGTTGCATTTCTGATATAGGTTCTTTAGTTAAAAATTTAATTTTATTTTTTACAATACTCTCGAATAGTTTAGGAATTGCACAGAGTTTAGAAATATCTCTTTAGTTAATTACCACTAGAGTTCGCCCCGTGGTCGAAATTCGACCATTTCTCAATTGGGGGGGGGGGGGGAAATGACATAGGTGCTTCATATATACATTCGCTGTTTCCTTACATGGTCCCCTTTCAGAATATATATAGGTTTGGCATATTTGTTTTGATTATGACAGAAAAAAAGGGTGGAAACTGGATTTTTGAACTCCGTATTAATATATATGATATTCTTAGGCGCAGATTTATGAATCGGCACAAGATAAGAAATCTTCCAGGTGTTTAAGAAGACTCTTTCTGAAAGAGACTTATTGAAAATACAAACCATATGATAGCAAAGTGATGAAGCGCAAAGTTTTAGAAATATTGCAGGTATACCATCTGCTCCAGAGTTTAATTTAGGTTTAAGAGATTTCAAACCTGAAAGCACTTCATAACAAGTTAGCTGTAAAACGCCAATATCAACCTTATCAGGTACATTAAGGATGCAGGGAAAATTGTTTATATAGGGAGTAGAGTATACCGATTGGAAGAAATTTCCAAATTAATCAAGAATGGAAGTAATATTTGGCGCTTCTTTATCCATATAGGACATATTTTTTATAAATCCCTTAGATTTTCTTCTCATATTAAGAAGAGACCAGAACGAGTTACAATTTTTCTTAATATTGCTTTCTATATTCATAATATAACCCTTGTGAAGGAATTTAAGTGTGAAAAAATCCTTACGCAATTAACTAAAATAAGCACAGTCTAACTAATTTTTTGAGTGCTTATATTTATTAAAAGCTTTACGTTTCGCGTTATTGAAATTAAAGAAGTGCTTATTGTGCCACGGAAGCTTTGGTTGATAATTTAATTTTGGCTTGCGAACAAGGGGTATAAATCTAGAAAAGCTTTCAGAAATTATTGACGAAAATCGAAAATACACGTCTTCAAGATTTAAAAATTCATTGGACCAATTGAAATTACTTAGACAATAATCAAGTTCAATAAAATTTGCCTTGTTAAAGTTAAAGCAATTTGAATGATGATCAATATCTACACTAGAAAAAATATACATTTCAATTTCAATAAATAATTCTTCATGGTGAATGGACTCGTTTAAGAGTGAAAAAGGAACATTAGAAACTTTAGATTTTAAAAATCGTTGCAAATAAAGACTAAGTCTAATACTTTATTTAAAGAATTAGGAATTAGGTACATTGATTTGGATCAGATTTAGTGCGTAAAGAGAATCAACAAAAATAAAATAGTACTCTTTTATCATATTACAAGCTATTAACATATTATCACTATCAGACCAATTTCATTCTATATTTGATAGGTTAAAATCACCAAAAACACATACATTATCAAATTCTGAGCACTCCACAATGCCAACGGGGGGGGGGGGTGAGAACAAAAATAGCGGCGTCGAGAAAAGTGATAACACAGACGTCAATCAGCAAACTACGAAATGGCAGCAGTTGCCCAAGACCAACAGGTAGGTGCTATTTCGTTCAAGAATTTGCCTTTTTGGCCAAAGAATCCTGACGTTTGGTTTGTCGCGTTAGAGGGCCAGTTCAGTGTGGCACAAATCAGGGCAGATAGTACGAAATATTTTACAGCGCCCGGATTATAAGATTCGCTAACAATCAACGTATGTAGGGATATAATTCTAAAACCTCCGGCGAGTAATATGCACGACAATTTAAAGAAAGCAGTTCTGAGTCGATTGATGGAGTCGAAAGATACGAGTCTACAAAAATTGTTACGCGATACTAAGCTAGGAGATAGGAAACCGAGTCAAGTTCTCCGAGAAATGCGAGCTATAGCAGTCAATTTTCAATTTCAATTTAAAAAAATTTGTGGATTCAAAAGTTGCCAAGCATGGCGCAGGCAATATTACTAAGTAGCACACACGAAATAGATGAGTTAGCACAATTGGCCGACAAAATAGTAGACACATTTCGGCGCACGTTTTGGCGACACGTTTCGGCGCTTGCTGCCAACACAAAATAATCAACAACTTCTGCAGCCAAAAATGATGCAAACAAGGCATATATGAGAACTTAGAAGATGAAATTACGGAACTTCGCAGTAAATTGAGGGCAAGAACTAGATCTCCAGACTCCAGGCGAAGTAATTCGAGGTTCCGTAGCCGTCTGACATCAAATTTTGTTGGTACCATCGCCGATTTGGTGCTAATGCTAAAAAATGCGAGCAACAATGCAGTTTCAAATCGTTCGGAAAACTGAACACCCTATCGCTGGCGACTTGCAATAAGGGACACACACCAAAGAACAGTCATCCATTTGTGTATGATAACCACACTAAACAACATTTTTTAATAGATTCAGGAGCAGATGTTTCGGTACTACCAGCGAGCTATCTCATGGGTAAAAAAATGCTTTCTAACTCCTTGTTCGGCGCAAATGGCGCACCGATTCGCACTTACGGTACTACTAGGCTTATTGTAGATTTGGGTTTACATCGTCAATTTGCTTGGACTTTTGTTTAAGCAGACGTAAGTAAGCCTATCATAGTAGCCGATTTCCTCAGAGCGTTTGGTCTTCTAGTAGATCTCAAGAACCGTCAGTTGTAAGACCAAACAGCTAAAGGTCGATCAATCAGCAGAATTGACAAATTACCGTCAACTATTATTTCTGTTTTGAGCAATGAGGTTGTAGAAACCGATATTCGTAATCTTATTCAGCAATTCAATATGCTGTCATCAGAAAATATTTTCGTCCGTCCGGTCAAGCACAACGTCACACATCAAATAATCACTCACCAAACGCAACCTTTCAAAAACAAGCCTAGAAGATTAGATCCATACAAGCTTTAAAAAGCCAAATATGAATTTGAATTTTTAATGCTAGCAGGAATATGTCGACCGTCCTGTAGTCCGTGGGCCAGCCCTCTCCATTTGGTTAATAAAAAGAGTGCCGATTGGCGACCTTGTGTCGATTACAGACAGTTAAATAACATAACGCAACCCGATAGTTATACAATACCACACGTTCCAGACTTTGCATAGTGCTTAGCAGGAAGTTTGGTGTTTTCTACTATTGATTTGATCCGGGCGTACCATCAGATACCCATCGACGAAAGCGATATCCCCAAAACAGCGATAGCCACTCCATTTGGATTTTTTTAGTTCACTAGACTGATGTTTGGTCTGAGAAACGCAGCACAAACGTTTCAGCGATTCATGCATTTCATCTTTAGAGATTTAGGCTTTGTCTTTGTTTACATAGACAACACTCTGGTGACCCTCGAAAAATCGCCAAGAAGACTTCGACCATCTTAACATAGTTTTCAGTCGATTACAAGAATATGGGCTGGTTATTAATGTCGACAAGTGCTGCTTCGCTAAATCAGAAGTCGTTTTTTAGGGCACCTTATTACGGTGAATGGCCTACGACCCTGTCTAAACAGGGTTCAAGCTATTTCTGAAACCAAACCAAAAAGTATATGCGAGCTTCGGCGCTTCTTGGGTATGATAATAATTTAAAGTCGGTTCATACCCAACGCTGCTTACTCTCAGTTAATTCTTAATAATTTTTTGGTTGGAAAAAAGGCAAAAAACGACAAGTCAATTGTCGTGTGGACCACTAAAGTTAGCGAATCATTCAAAAGAAAAGAAAATTGGTAAATGAGATCAAGTACCATGGAATTGTCTCCTCTCACAACTTAGGTATTAGAAGTCATATTAATCAAAAAATCACTGTTGCTAAAACAGCAATTAACATGATGTGGTCGTCATATTTTTCAAAGTCTTATGTAGATTGTAGATACAATATCTTTTTTTTTTTTTTTTTTTGTAATGCACACGCGCTCAAGGGGTTGGTTATAGCCCTTTTAATGATAAGTCACAGCGCAAGCGATAGGAAGTTAGGAAGGAAGGGAAAGGAGGTGTCGATGAACATTGATCTAGAATGTTTGAAGATCAAAATGGCAAAGAAAAATTGTGCCAGGCAATACATTCCACATTCGTGTTGTACGGCTAAAGAAAGAATATCTATATTTCACGGTATGTCCGAAATTGGGCTCAAATGTAAACTGATGAGCGTTCCTAGCAAGACGAGTATTACGGGGGATATGTTTAAGGGGTGGAACGCAGCTGGCTACCTCGAGTGAGCATTTTTTGTAAAAGAACCTGTAAAATAAGGAAAGACATGAGACATTTCGACGATGTTTGAGTGACGGAAATGTTTCCATAATGTTTCTCTTCTATCAATTTTAACGCTGTTTTCTGAACTCTATCGAGCAGGTGGAGAAAAGTTTGAGAAGCACCTGCCCAGAAATGGGAGTTATACCCGAGTTTAGGGCGTATAAACGCTTTATAAATTGTAGCCAGATCAGAAGTGGTGAAAAACTTTTTGCATCTATTAAGAAAGCCTAAGCATCTTGCAGCATTCTTGGCAATCTCAAGTATATGATCATTCCAACGAAGATTGTCACTGATACACATACCGAGTACTGATAGCTTTTCGGCCTCCTCGATGCAAGTACCATTCATGGATAATGGCATATAGGGGGTATGATAAGCTTCAACGACAAAAGACAGCATTGAGTTTTCGACGCATTAAACTCCACACGATTTCTAGTACGACAATTTACAATGCTGTTTAAATCGGAGTTTAACGAGCTTATCATACGATTTCGTTGTAATAACACGTCAACGCTACGATAAACAAATGTTTCTCATATGGCATCAAAGTATACGGATATCAGCGAATGGAAGAGTTCGATAGGATACAAACATACTTTTTTAAACGTATTTTTAGATTACCGCCGAGAACCCCCAACTATGCTTTTTTTGTGGAGTCAGGTTTACCGCCAATTTTCTTAAAAAATCTTAAGACCAACGCAGACTATCTGGTCAGAGTTATGCAAAGACCCGATAACATTTTACAAAAGATAATACTGCTTATTCCCTTCGTTGTGGGTATTCTCCGTTCAGAAATTGGCAAGAACTAGCGGTTGTACATAACATTTCATTAGATCTGAGTGTCAACAATAGTTAAGAGTGGAAAAACATTCTGTATGATTGCATTGCAGCTATAGATGAACACATATATCAGACACATCTGGATAGAGCAAGGAAACCTAATTCTAGAACTACTTATAGAAGTCCCAACCTGAAGTAGGGTGAGAACAACTATTTTAGTAATGACCTCTCTGTGTCGGATATGAGTATGATCTTTGAAGATAGAACCGAAACTCTAGATATGAATTTGAGACTACATCGAAACAACATCAATTCTATTTGTTCACTATGCAATCTGAACCAAAATGAAGACATCGTTCACTTCCTTGGGGTTTGTCCTATTCTGCAGGCAATTAGAAGACTTTACTTCAATAAGAGTTTTCTGACGTTGGAAGAATGTGTCAATGTGTTAAATAGAGAAAACGGCTGGGAATTGCTTGTTCGCTATATTTCGTATACAAAAAATATAGAAATGAGTATTTAAACTTATCACTATAGTCTTGTACCCCACTCTTCACAAATTTTGTTTAAGCTAAACTAAAAGCCTGTTTCTGTTAATAATTTCAGAGTGCTTCCCAAGAATCTGTTCTTCTCTTCTATTTTTTTTTTGTTTTTTTTTTTGTTTTAGCAAAACTGAAAGCCTTATCATACATATTGTTTTTAGATTGCAGTTCGTTTACATCTTACTTTTTATTTTACTATCTAAAACCGATGTTTTTATAGATTAAAATATTCCCAAAACTAAAAATTTATACTATTGTACCTTTCTTGCAAATATTTTGTAATTCTATAATTTTGTATTGTGTAATGACTTTTCCGTTATAACTTTTTATTTAAATAACCTATTATGAATTTCGTTAACTCTCTTTAAGGTTAAATTAAGTTGTCAAACGGGAGACGGCTTACATGTCATGCTTTAAAATCTGTAAGAATACCGTTTTTTTGTATCTTTTACATATCAATAAAGATGTTTTCTAATCTAATATAATCTAATCTAACTGTGCGAAGCTTCTTTGTTAACATACCCTTTATAAAAGCGCAACTTTCGTTGTGTGTTGATGCATCTGATTTCGCTATCGGCGGTTTAGTTCAACAAAGAGCAAGGGCAGGATGGCAACCAATCTGTTTCTTTTCGGCAAAGCTAAATGACACACAACGAGAGTACAGCATGTACGATAGTGAACTTTTCTCCATATACTCGGCCATTAAATACTTCTGGCACCTACTCGAAGGTCAGACCTTCACGATCTTCACTGATCACAAGCCGTTGATGTTCGCTTTTCGACAAAAGTTAAGCAAAGCTTTAGAGTTGGGTAGTTCCGGACCTAAATAGTTCCAGGAACCATGTCCTCTCTCGGATACAGTTCCACTCGTTCCACAAACTGAATTTAAAAATGTCCATAGTTCCGACTACATAGACACAAAACAACAACGAGAAACAATACGAGAGCGAACATCGAACATGTCTCTGTTTGGTTACAAATTAAAATACACACGCATATTTGTTGCGAAATATTTCCAGCCAAAGCCAACACACGAATGAGAATGATAAAGTATAGCAGATACATACCGGAACGATACACTTAATACTTATACGTTAATCGGTCCGACTTCGCATCATGCAAATAGTTCCATATTATGTATATCTTCTTCTAGCACATTGCCTCGAACATGTTTCTTTCCTATACTACATATTGCTAATTAGAAAGAATGCAAATACAATGCCAACAAAAGACATGGAACTATTAAGGGAACTATGAACATGATAATGAGATCGGAGCGGTTGACATTCAGTAGTTCCGAACATGAAGAAACTACAACAAATGCACTATACCTATACTCCATCCATGTCCATAGCTAGCAATACAAGTGGAACTACTAAGAAATGTTATAGGCAATGTGCTTGAAGAAGATATGGAACTACAGGAGGAACTATTTGCATGATGAGAGGTCGGACCAATTAACATTGCTTCGTAGTTCCACTCTTATACTAGGTATGATGGATATGGATTATAGTGCATTTGTTGTAGTTCTTTCATGTGCGGCTATACTCATACAAAGTTCCCTTAATAGTTCCGCGGACATGGTTCCAGGAACTAGTTCCGACCGAAAAAAGAACTGTTGCATGTCCGTTCCGCCTTTGGAACTGTTTTGCGCAACTCTACAAAGCTTCACCGCGACAACTGAGGTACCTTGACTTTATTGGTCAATTCTCAACGAACATGTAACATATTCCCGGTAGGAAAAACATGGTTGCGAATCTGCTCTCTCGGGCGGAGGAAATCTCCTTACCCGCTGACATAGATTTCGAAAAGTTAGCGCTAGTTCAAAATACTGACGAAGAGCTAAAAAATTTAATTACGTAAAATACGACACTTCGTTTCAAGAAATTTATTATGACTGTTACACTTACCACTATCTCATGTGATATTTCGACAGAAAGAGAGTTTCGCATAGCCGTTTTTGAAAAATTGCACAACCTAGCAAACCCGGGAATTTGCGCCACTGTCCAGATGCTGGTGAGGAGGTTCGTGTGACCTTCTATAAAAAAAGACTGTAGGAAGTGGGCGCAGGCGTGCACAGGCCCATTGATTATTTCAGAGAACTATCGCTATCTTTTGACTGTTATTGACAAAAAAAAAGCTATACCTTTACGTGATACTACTGCTGAAACTATCGCCGATGCTCTATTTAACGAATGGTTTGTGCGTTACGGCAATCCTACGACTATCGTATCCGGTCAAGGAGCACAATTCGAATCGCTCTTGTTTAATGAACTCTGCAAAAAACTTGGTATCAAGCACAACAGACCCACAGCATAACCCAAAAGCTAATGGAATAATCGAAAGATGGCACCGTATGCTCAAGGCAGCCCTCATATGTCACAACGATCCACAATAGAATAAAACGATTCCTTATGTACTCTTAGTGCTCAGGTCAGCAATCCATGAAGCTTCGGATCACAGCGCCGCTGAGTGAAGTGTTCTTCATCGCTGGCAAAACCACTGCGTAAGCTTTTTAATCGCTCCTATAGTTCAGGAATCTTTCCTAGTAGATGGAAAACAGCATTTGTCCAGCCCATCCCAAAAAAAGGTGACTCCTCCTCCCCCTCCTCCTACCGACCAATTGCACTTACAACCCCTCTTTCCAAGGTCATGGAAACGCTGATAAATAGTCAGCTCAAGAAATATCTCGAAAATCGTGAGCTTTTAATGACCGGCAATACGGCTTTCGCAGCAATCGTTCCACTGGTGATCTGATGGCATATCTCACCGAACAGTGGAACAAATCTGTGCATCGCTTTGGGGAAAGCAAGATTATTGCGCTTGATATTTCAAAAGCATTTGATAGAGTTTGGCATGAAGCTCTTTTATCGAAAATGCGTGCATTTGGTATCGATGATACTCTTATTCGTTGGATTAGAAGCTATCTATCGCGCGATTTTTTAATGATTATTTTATCTGATTCTTTAAAATTTCCGAAAACAGATACTTGCAATACCCATGAGATTCATTCCCACACAAACGTAATCTCATATCACCAATATCCGTTTTTGAAAATAAAAAAAAAATCAGATAAACCTCAATTCCAAAAAATCGAGCGATTTTACTCATGCACAGAAAATATTTTTCTAATACATAAAAGAAAGACAATCAAATAAATACCTTTTCAATCCATTGCGTTTGAAAATAGATAATGAACTCATTAAAAGCATCGATTTTTTAACGATTATTTTATCTGATTCTTTAAAATTTCCGAAAACAGATACTTGCAATACCCATGAGATTCATTCCCACACAAACGTAGTCTCATATCACCAATATACGTTTTTGAAAATTTAAAAAAAATCAGATAAACCTCAATACCGTATCATCTTAGAGGTGTGAAAATTGATATTGAAATAATGCCAAATTGGCCTAGCTATTTTGATATCATTACACTGTAACTTTGTTCCAACTATTATCTTATTAGTAGAGTTATTGTTAGCTATAGTCGTACCTTGCTAGTTACTTGCATTGATACAATTGGTAATATCAACTTCGTCTTGTGAATGTTTGGTACCAATATTGTTGACATCGACTGCTTTAGTTTGCAAAATATTGGCACTATCAACATCAATTTCATTAGCATCAGCATCCAAAACAGTAGCATCGGCACCAATAGCGACTATACCGTCAGCAACCAAATTAACATTAACAGAACCATCAGTGAGTCCACTTCCAGCACCATTGGAATTTTAAAATTCAACATTATCACCACTGTTATCAACGCTAGATAACAAATTGCCCTACGTCACCTTTCCATCATCAAACTTATCAGCAGGAACCACAACAACTACGGGACCTTTAGTGTCCACTGCTATCTCAATAGAGAATTTAGTGTCCACTGCTACCTCAGTAGAGAACTTAGTGTCAACTGCTACCTCAGTAGAGAATTTAGTGTCCACTGCTACATCAGTAGAGAATTTAGTGTCCACTGCTACCTCAGTAAAGAATTTAGTTTCCAATGCTACCTCACCAGAGAATTTAGTGTCCACTGCTACCTCAGTAGAGAATTTAGTGTCCACTGCTACCTCAGTAGAGAACTTAGTGTCTAATGCTACCTCAGTAGAGAATTTAGTGTCCACTGCTATCTCAGTAGATAATTTAGTGTCCACTGCTACCTCAGTAGAGAATTTAGTGTCCACTGCTACCTTAGTAGAGAATTTAGTGTCCACTGCTATCTCAGTAGAGAATTTCGTAGGCCTTGCTACCTCAGGGCCACAACAGATTAGGACTATATAATTACAGTAGTAAAAATTGGAACTATATTTGTAAATAGTAATATTGTAATGACATTAACCAGAATATGTTAATTTTAGCCTTGGACTTATTTATAAAGATAAAATTACTTTTACTAAAATTGTATTAGGATTAATATTAAAAATAAGTGAATAAAACAAAGAAACTAAAGTTTTTGCTTCTTTAGTAAACCCTGGACCCGCTGAGCCGACATCAGCCTTAGACAAGAAGCATCTCACAAATTGCGCCCGAGCAGGGACTTCTTTGGGGTTGATTCGCCCGATTTATCGACCGACCGACCGTTATTAAAGAATCAACTCCTCATTTTGGTCTATACCGTCCAGCCGTTCCTGAAGCTTAAGTAGCCCAGTCCAGCTACAACTATTGAAGTAGCAATCACCGACCGATACAAAACCAGAAATCCAGACCAGAAACCGGACCAGAAATCAGACCAGCCCATACATGCCCGTTATGACCATCCATCACCTGTCCGAAGTCATAATGACAGATCCAGGAGACCAACTTGATGTCAATTGTTTCACTAGAGTTCATTGGACATACCTCCTCAAGAAGAAAAAGCTCGTCGAAAGATCGCTTCGAAAGGCTTAGAGACGAACGATACACTGGACAAACTCCCAGCGCCTATGTAAAGGAATACCGCACACACCGTTCCACGCAGAATCTTTGTGAAGAGATCTCACACCTGATATAAGGCCGAGTATTCCCCAATGACACCGATACTGCGGATGACCAGAAGTCCATGGATATGAAGGAAGCTAATTCTTTTGGAGGCCAGACCATGGAAACCAACCGCCTCCCAGCTGATGACAGCGTCCCGACTATAGTCGTCACGGACACCTCCAAAGGAAACACTACCAATGTCTTAGCCAGAAACCAGATGACCAGTCCCGTTTGTCCACCACCGCCAAAATCACTTACCCCAACACTGACGGAACACCCGAATTTCCAGAGGATGAATCAGTGAGGTGGAAATCATAAAAACCGTCCGTAAGTGGGGCCTGAGATTTGATGCTTTGGAGTTCATGGAACGCATCCAAGAGTTGCTTGAATTCTATTCAATCCCGCGAGACCAGGTACTGATGACACTTCCAGAGATCTTCAAGAGCTCTGCGCTCGAATAGTTTCGGAATAACTGGAGTAAATTCGTGAATTGGGAGTAATTCCGAGAAGCGTTCCTTCGCTATTTCCTACCTACCAGAGTCGTCCATAATATAGAAGAAAAAATCAAACGAAAACGACAAGGACCAAGGGAAAAAGCGAAAGACTTCATAAGGGCCATCGAGTACCTCATTCGACAACATCTAAAAATGAGAACAGAGGACAATAAAGATCGCCTATATGTCCGCCGAAGGGATTTCCAAACACTTGAGGAACTAACCGAGCTAGCTGAGGGGCTCGAGTACGTTAGAGCTGAAGAACGCAACGTACGGCTCTCAATACCACAGAATTCAAATCCCACAGTTCGGCTCCAGACCAGCACTACGGCATACGACCGCAATACCCATTGCTGGAACTGCAAACAAGGGGGCACCAGAAGCAGAATTGCCACCGACCGTTCCGCCTATTCTGTTCCTTTTGCGGGGAAGACAGTCGTTTGACCAAGGACTGCCAATGCCACCATCAATGTAAAAACCCACAAAACTGGAATCCTAGGACGGCAGCCGTCCTCAAGGAGCAATCACCGCCGCAGCAGAAAAAGCTGGGGAAGAAAATCCATTCAAATAAACCCCCAGTCGACATCATTGCTCCACAGCACAAGCTAGCAGAACAGAGGCTTTGAGTACTGCCACTTATAGAACCCGACCAAGGCAGCCATGCACTCTAGCCAATCCGTATAATCGATTGTGGAATAGCTACCAAAAACGGTGCCTCCACCGCACACCCCAGAGGACAGCAACTCACCCTGCGCAACGTAGCTCCGAAACGAGAGTGTCAGCAGGTCTTCACCTAACACAGTTTCCAAAGGAAACCCAGCCTTCGGAAGTCTTAGCTCCAAGTGTCGAGGCCTCCGAATCAGGAACATATTCACTACATTTCGTCACGATAAAAATGGGCTCTCGGAAATTCAAAGCCCTTATCGATACCGGCTCAACCAAGACCTTTATAGGACCCACCGTCAGAGCAGAATTGAGAAACCTTAAGATTCCGGCCAGGTAGCAGAAGTTTACCTGGCTGATGGAAGCATTGTAGTTACCAGGGAACATTTCGAGGTCACTTTCCGCTTGGACGATTGTCCAATCACAGGTGAGGTTACCTAACTGAAGGAACTAGCCGAAGATGCAATCCTGGGCATTGATAATTTGGAAAGGACAGGGTTCTCAATGACACTCGGAGAGAACTACCTGACGCATGCTGACGCCCCAAGACCCAGTACCGATCCTCACTGCAGCCTAGTGAGCAATGACCGATTAACAGAAGAGGAACATATGGAACTTCAATGCTTCTTGGACGCAGAACTACCTTCAATTAAGGAAATAGAGGGCCTTCAAGCACTGGTTCCCACTGAATCCAACTGTCCACCGATCAACCATTTAAGCAGCGTTATTTCTCAAAAAATCTTGCCATGCAAAAGGAAATAAATGAAGAGATTGACGAATTGCTACAGAATAGGAGGATAGAACCATTGAATAGTCCGTTTAGCTCCCCGATCGTCCTCATCAAGAAAAAGGATGGATCGTGACGATTGTGCGTCGACTACCGACAGTCGAACGAGATCTCGGTAAAAGATGCTTACCCACTCCCACAGATTCACTCTATCCTGGATAAACTCCTAGGGGCCAAGTTATTCTCAACCATTGACCTAAAACAGGGCTACTGGCAAATTCCGCTGGAAAACCAATCACGTGCCTTCACCGCATTTACAGTCCCCGGACAGGGGGTTATTAAAATGGAAAGTGATGCCATTTGAACTACACTCCGCACTAACCACATTCCAACGCGTCCTCGATCAAATCATTGGCACTGACCTAGAGAAATATGCTTTCGCCTACCTTGATGACATAATCATCATCAGCAAATCATTTAAGGAGCATTTGAAGCACCTCCAGGTGGTTTTCCAAGGATTAAGAGCCGCAAATTTGAAAATAAATCCGCCCAAATGCGAATTTTGCAAGAAGGAATTAAAATACCTGGGACACGTGGTCAGCCAGAAAGGGATCCATACGAATATGCACAAAGTCTCCGCCGGCAGAGAATTGAAAGCTCCCCCCAATGTCAAGGAATTGTGCCAAATCCAAGGTATCACGTCCTGGTACAGAAGATTCATCAGAGACTTCTCTACGCTCACAGTACCCCTCAACTTTCTTCTGAAAAAGAGCAAGCCATGGAGTCGGGAAATGACTAGGAAGCCGCATTCATCGCTCTAAAGGAAAAACTAACCGTAGCACCCGTATTAATGTGTTCTAATTTTTACCGACCGTTCACTCTTCAGACCGACGCAAGTCAAGATGGGCTAAGAAGGTATTGTTCCAACAAGACGACAGCCACGAGAAGGTTATAGCATATGCTAGCAGAACCTGGACCGACTTCGAAAAGAAATACGCCGTAACCGAAAAGGAATGCCTTGCCATTTTATGGGGGATTCGAAAAATGAGACCGTACCTGGAAGGGTACTATTTCACCGTAATCACAAACCACCACTCCTTGAAATGGCTCTACTTCATAGAAAACCCTTCAAGACTCCTAGCACGATGAGCCATCGAGCTGCAACTGTATGATTTCGAAATACGAAAAGGGAAAGGGTAATGATCGTTGTGACTGACGCCCTATCAAGAGACCCTCTGCCAATTTTTAGTGCTGATTTTCTCGCCGCTAGTATAGACGTAACACCTGACTGGACCCTAAGCCAACAAAACTTGGTGTTACAAGACCCAGAAAGTTTCCCGGAATAACGCGAACCCAACTGAAAAAGTGAATAGAGTTATCAAGACAAAGATCGCTCAGTATGTACAAAATAATATTCGCCTATGGGACGAACATCTCCCCGAATTTACTTTCGCGATCAACACCAGCAAGCACACTTCATATGGTTTTTCTCTAGCTTTCCTCCATTTCGGAAGAGAGTTGAGTGGGCCCAGAGAACCAGACATTCCTGCCAGTGAACAGAGAGCCATGAGTGAACCTCTCTCAGAGAAAAGAGAACTCATGCAATCACTCTACCAGTTTGTGAAGGAAAATTAAGAGAAGGCAACCGAAAATCAAGGAAAGTACTATAGCCTGAGAAGGAGAAAATTGAAGCCTGGAATCGGAGAAAAAGTGTACAAGAGAAACAGAGTACTCTCTTCAGGAGTGAACTTCTATGCAGAGAAACTACCACCGAAATACGACGGGCCATATTGAGTCGTTAAATTCATAACCCCAGTAATTGCTATCCTACACAAAGAAGGAGAAAATAATAATAATAACAAAAAGAGGGCCACGGAATACCGAGCACACATACAAGATTGCAAAATACAATAAAAAGGAAAGCCAGCACCAAACAAAGCAGGACCAATGCGGACTACACACCGTATACCAGGAAGCCGACCGCGCCAAGGAAAATGGGAGTAGCTGGTTCAGGACGACAGAAGATTGAGATCTTGGCTGACGAATTAATTAAAAAGCCAACTTCCCCAGTACCAGTCGTAGTGCGCATAGCAGATATTAGAAAACAGAAGATTATGGCCGAGGAAAAATTCGAAGCTACTCGAACGGTCACACTCCATCCAAACCGACTGACGATCGCCTGCGCTCCCCCCGAAAGGAGTCCGACACCAGCACCTCCTGAGAGACCAGAAATACCGGGGAAACACCTTTCGCTAACAGAAACGGAAACAATTGACTTGACGACATTCTCATCAACCTCCAATACACCAGGAGCCAGGCACCAGGAACGTCAAAAAAAAACAAGTGACCCATTCAAGGGGGTCAACATATGGAAGCACCCATTATTTTCTGCCACCGCCAAACGACAAAGGCTTCGAATACAAGGACCACAGGGACCTGTGTTCGAAGCAATAAAAGACAACAAGGCCACACTTACATTCAAAGGTCAAAGACGGTCCGACTTCCGGAAACCAAGAAGTAATATTTATTTTTATTTTTTTGATAATGTCTTTTTTTAATGAAGTACCTATTTAAAAGTTGTTGAGTTTGAATTTTTTTTAAATGAAATTTATTTAATTTTTTTTTTTTTAATAAGTAATATGAAATAATTCTTTGTTCTTATGAAATAAAGTATTTTTTTGTCTATTTTTAAGCATTTTTTGTTAAGAAAAAAAAAAAATAATAAAAAAACATAAGCGAGAGCTACAATACGTTTGCAATGAACTGTTGGATACCATATTCCCTATATTTTTGTATGTGTATGCGTCTGCCGATGTTTCAGTTTCAGAAACAAAATTCTTCTTTAACAGACAGAAAAAAATTCAATAACATTAATTTTGTGTGGTGTGATGTTCAATTAGTGCTGGCACAAAAAAAAAAGCGTGTGCCACGCCCAAAGTTAAGACTTTTTATTGCCAAGGAAATAAGTATGAGCTCAGTGACATTCAATTTTACTCTTGCAGATCGATTTGAACAAAACAAGATAAAACTTAAATTTTTAAAAATTAGATTTTGAATGGAAATAGCGATTGTGGGTGTTTTAAACAATTCTTGGACCACACTCTGCTACCGAACCAAGGACTATAAACTGAAGTTTTCATCTTTTTACTCCATAACTGCGACCCATAGTTAAAAAACGTTAAAAAATTAATGCATTATACGACTTTTGACGGAAACGCCCCTTAAAAGTGGTAGTGTCTTAAAAATTTGAAGCACTAACTGAGCTTTGATCAGTATTTAGGCATATGTGTAGTTTTTAAACAATCCTACCTTAACAAAGGTATTTTATCAAAATCACGCCTTTAAAAGTGGGCGTATTGAAAAAATGTACACAAAAAAATGTAAAGATATATTTTTCAAATAACGAACGGAAAGAAAAGTTTTAAATTGAATATTGGAAGTACCTTAAATTTTTGAGACTACTTTTTTCGTTCTTTCATGAAAAGTAGGCGTAAGCCACGCCCAAAATTCAAAAATTTCTTTTCATACACAAACTGTTTAGTTTCTCTTAAGAGACGCAAAATTTTGACTTGCGGATTCATTATAAATGCCGTTTATTTACAAAAACAATTTTTTATAGTTTCTTATGAAAAGTGGGCGTTCACCACGCCCAAAATCAATTTTTTTGATTTCATACCCAAGATGTTTATGTGCCAGTAATACCCACAAAATTTAATGTTTTTCGCTTTAATATAACAATTGTTATTTTATAAAAACAATATTGATGGTTTTGGTATGAAAAATGGGCGTCAGCCACGCCCAAACTGAAACATTTATATTTGATTGGAAGAAGGTTTACCTAAAGCTAACGTTTGCAAAATTTTAGCGTTATACAAAAAACATAATTTAATTTTACCAAATTGAGTTTGTTCATCAAAAATGGCGATTGTGGGCGTGTTTGTGGGTGGATTTTACCGGTTCAAGAACTTAACCTTACTCTTGAACCAAAAGCTATATACAGGGTGATTAACGAGCGTTGTGCCAAAAAGCTAGAGCGTGTAGGTTAAGTTGAGTCAAGAAAAAAATCGTATGGGAGGGGTGGGTCTATTCAGCCCCGTTTAGCCGGGAGGGGCAATTTTCTGGAAAATTTACTTATTTTGTAAAAAAAATATTTAAAATCAACGGCTTCGTCTACCGTGTTATACCTTTTTGGAAAGCCAAAAACTTTTTCTTTCATTTTGTTTTTAAATTAAATTGTTTTAACGGATAGTTTAAAAAATATCAATTTTCAAACTCAAAATTTTGAAAAAAAAATTGAAAAAATAATTTTAAAACTAATTTTTTTCAAAATTTTACGTAATTAAGTTCAATTTTTTTTCTCAGAATTCAATGCTCCCATTGATTTTTAATCCAACACTGGAAGCCGTTTGGCTCTACGACTTTTTATTGCCAGGGTATTCAAAAATAACCGAACCTACTTCTTCAAAAAAACAAGAAAATCTAGCCTTACGGGATGGCACAAGTGATCATTTAGCCAATTTTTTCGTGTTTTTGTGAAGAAGTAGGTTCGGTTATTTTTGAATACCTTGGCAATAAAAAGTCGTAGAGCCATACGATTTTCAGTGTTCGATTAAAGATTAATGGGAGCATTGAATTGTGAGAACAAAAATTATACTTAAATACGTAAAAGTTTGAAAAAAATAAGTTTTAAAATATTTTTTTCAAATTTTTTTTTCAAATTTTTGAGTTTGAAAATTTATATTTTTTAAACTATGTATTCGCTAAAACAATTTAATTTAAAAACAAAATGAAAGTAGAAGTTTTTGGCGGTGATGTAAACGAAGCCGTTGATTTTTAATAATTTTGTTTACAAAATAAGTCAATTTTTCAGAAAATTGCCCCTCCTGGCTAAACGGGGGCAATAGACCCCCCTCCCATACGATTTTTTTCTTGTCTCAACTCAACCTACACGCTCTAGCTTTTTGGCACAACACTCGTGAATCGTCAATAGAGAGTATACAACCGGACGGACGGACGGACACGGATAAATCGACTAGGCTTTTGATATACTTTTCTATACCTAAAGGTATTATTTCTCTATGTTACAAGCTCCACACCAAATACAATATACCCATTCTATGGAATAGGGTATAAAAAAATAAAAAAGAAAATATATGTAAAAAAAAAATTGAAGAAACAAAAAATAAGAAAAAGAATAAAAACAAAGTGGACGACTGGGTCGTACGAAGTTGCTCTAATGTGTTGAAATGGTTTTGGGGGCTTGAGATTTTGTTAAAAAGGCGTTTGAAAAATCATATGAAATTTTATAAATCACTTAAAAATCATTACCTAAAACGTTTTTGCAGAAAATGAAGTAAGCCATCAGGTTTCTCTTACTTTTTTTGAATTTTTACGAAATTTTCTTTCAAAATCGTTCGACCAGTTTTTTTTAAAAAACTGTTTTTTTTTTGAAAAACTTTTCGAGAATATATTAAATTTTTTTTGAGTATGACAACTTCTAGCACTTTGTAGTTCTTATCAGAAAAATTAAATTAAAAAAATAGATTAAACCGTTATTGAAAAAAAACGAAAATTAAAAAAATTTAAACTTAAAAACTGAAAAAAACTTTGTTTGAAAAATTTAAGAATTTATATTATTTGCTTTATAAAAGAGTTTCTGCATTAAAAATTTCATCGAAATCTGTAAAGTGGCTTACGAGAAAATCGGATTTCAAAAAACTATTCCTATGGGAGGTACCGTTATAAGACTTTTCCTGAAAAATCTTTTCCAACGAAAACATAAAGCTTGCACATAAAACACTATTCAAAAAGTTTTACCAAAATCGTAGGAGCTGTTTTTGAGTAAAAATAATTTTTCACTAAAAATCGTATGGCAGTTACCGTTAGTTTTGGAGCTAGAATGCTAATTCCGAAAACCCCTCTGTAGGACGTCATAATAATTCTATGAACCAAGTTTGAAGCAAATCGGTCCAGCCGTTTAGGCTGTAGGTAACTAAACAGACAGACAGATATACGGACAGACAGCAGACAGAATTGTCGGACCCTTTTTTTTGACTTCTCTATCATCGTAATGTCTTGTTTGATTGTTAGCATTTTTTTTACGAATGCATAACTTGCTTTCTAGCACCTATAATCGCAAGTAAAAAAACATGAATTGGAAAAGACGACCTTACTCACCGAACATGACCTACAGCGCCATTTTGCTAGTAGCACCGAGGGACACCTTGGGAAGGGTCGTTCCCTAACAAAAAAAACCAGGAAATCCATACAACCACGACAGACAACCACCACATCAATATCCCAGCACCCGATTCACCGAGCACTGAAAACTACCGCGCCATTTTGCTGGTAGCACCGAGGGACATTGCGGGAAGGGTCGTTCAATTACAAACAACTAACAAATCCATACAACCACAAAAGAGGCCGCAGTATCAATTAAGCAACGAGTTAAGGTAGAATAAGTAGATTCTAAGTCTTTTTTTTTTATAATTTACGCGCACTCAAGGGGTTATTAATACCCTTGAATAGAATGAATGAATTAACACAGTGCGAGCGGTTAGGAAAGAAGGATAGGAAATAAAAGGATATACCGATGCACATTGGTTTTGAATGTCTGTATTTTACAATGGGAGGGAAAAATTGAGCCGGGTCAAGCATTCCACATTCTTGTAGTGCGGCTAAAAAAAGAGTCTCTATACTTAACAGTACGTGCGAAGTTAGGCTCGAGGGTTAACTGATGGGCATTCCTAGCGATGCGAGTGATACGGGGAAATTGTTTTAGGGGAGGAATGCATCTGGCTATTTCGCTGGAGCACTGTTTGTGGAAGTAGCGATAAATAAGGTTAGACAAGAAACATTACGGCGATATTCAAATGAAACAAATGTTTCGGTAATGGTTCTTTCTCCTATCAGTTTTAATACCCTTATTTGGATCCTATCCAGGAGACGCAAGTGAGTGACAGGAGCACCTGCCCAGATATGAGAATTATACTCAAGCTTCGGGCGAATGTAGATTGTAGCCAGATCAGAGGCGGGAAACATATTTCTTACATCGATTTAGGAAACCTAAGCATTTTGCGGCATTTTAAGCGACGTCAAATATGTGATCGTTCCACAAAAGGTGGTTTGTAATACACATACCTAGAATGCAAAGCTGTTCGGTTTCCACAATTTAAGTGCCACTCATGGATGATGGCATAGGGGGCAGGTTATGCTTTAACAACAGAAGACAACATTGAGTTTTTGAAGCATTAAATTCCACACGGTTGGTAATTCCCCATTGTACAATGCTGTCAAGATCTGAATTTAATGAGCTAATCATACGCTGCCGTTGCATTTCCACGTCCGAAGAACATGGACGTGTATCTGGAAACGAATATGAGAAGCTGAGAGTACTGTCGTCAGCAAAACAATTAAGTGGATTAGAAGTATTAGACAAGAGATCATTAATAAAGATTATAAAGAGTGTTGGAGACAGAACGGAGCCTTGGGGCACACCAGCATTTATTTTGTGGGTAGCAGACTGAAAACCATCCAAAATTGAACGGTCGGAAAGGTGATTTCTAATCAATCGAAGAAGGGGTTCATCGATGCCAAATGCACGCATTTTCGATAAGAGAGTCTGGTGTTAGACTCTATCAAATGCTTTTGAAATATCGAGTGCAATAATCTTACTTTCTCCAAAACGATGTTAAGATTGGTTCCAATGTTCGGTGAGATATACCGTCATATCACCAGTGGACCTATTGCTACGAAAACCGTACTGCCGGTCATCAAGAAGCTTTCGTTTCCCAAGATATTTCTTGATCTGAAAATTTATCAGGGTTCCCATGACTTTGGAAAGAAGGGACGCAAGTGCAATTGGTCGGTAGTTGGAAGGGGATGAAATACGCTTATTTTTGGAACGGGCTGGACAAAGGCTGTTTTCCATCCACTCGGAAAGAGACCTGTAGAGTAGGACAGATGGAAAAGCTTACGCAGTGATTTTGCCAGCGTGGAAACACATCTCTTCAGAACTATTGAGGCGATAGGATAGGTAAGGTTAGAGAAGTGGGCTGATGAATGATGTTATATCCATTCCACTTAGATCAATGTAGATCTATTGTGATACCCTGGGGGTTTCGGGCCCTATAAGAATGGGACCTATGAAAAACCTTTACATTTTCAAACCATTTCGAAGCGTTGATAAATCGGAGCAGGTTTGTTCAGATAGTTCTTCTAAGTCCTGGAAGAAATGACTTCCTAGAACTTCGTTTCTTAAGCGGCATAGTGCTGGGCAGTGACAGAGAAAATGCGGTGTGTCACATCTATGTTGCCACAACCTCTGCATAAGTCGTCCGTGCTGAGTTTTATTTTCTTTTTGTGGTAACCCAGCATGTTGTGCCCGGTCAGTATGCCCACGAGAGATCGTAGTGATTTCTTTTTGAGCTGTAGAATCTTCTCTGTTCTTTGTTTATTAAAGTAGGGCCACATGTTCCTGGTTATGACATAAGAAACGAGTGAGTTCCATCTCTCGTTAGCTGTAGCAAGTACCTTATTCCCAATCTTCTGTTTAATATTACAGGTTGCGATCTTTACTGTTGTGTCTGCTCGATGGAGTTCTGGGGATGATCCCTTTCTTGCCAGCTCATCACCTCTTTCGTTTCCTTGAACACCACAGTGGCCAGGAACCCAACATAATCTTATGTTATGCTGCGCGCCAAGAACCTTAAGCTCTTCGCGACATCAAGTTTCAAGCTTTCAATTTATTTCAATGGCAGAAATTGCTTTAATTGCCGTTTGGCTGTCAATGAAAAAGGTGATATCAGCATGTGGTATTGCCTTCATTGCAGCTTCCTTAGCAGCTGCTGTCACTGCCAGGACCTCAGCCTGAAAGACGCTGCTGTAATTGGGGAGCCTAATTGATCCGGCTAGTTCGAGTGCTTCTGAGTAGAAGCCTGCACAAACACCAATTTCCATTTTGGAGCTATCTGTAAAGATTTGAATGGCTGATTTGCATGGTGTCAGGTTTTTAAGCCAGTCTTCTCTATTAGGAAAAGAAGAGGTGAATGGTCTTTCAAAATCTAAACGGGATGTTGTGTAGTCTGTGCATACATTGTGGCCCGTATATGTCTGTAGAATCTGCACATGACCTGTCTAACTCGGTTTCCAGTTTTGAGTCTGGCTTAACCGGAGGGCACTATTTGCTGCAGATTCTTGCACAAAGAGGTCTAAGGGTTTTAGATTGAGAAGAGGCTCCAGCCCTGCAGTGGGGGTGGTTCTTATAGCCCCAGTGGTGCCTATACACGCCATTCTTTGTATTCTTGTAATGGTCTTTAGGTTGGAAGTCGTTTTCGTAGCTTGCCAGCAGACCAAATTGCCATATATCAGTATTGGTCTTACTATTGCCGTATACATTCACATGATTATCTTGGGACTAGGCCCCCAAGTCTTTCAAAATATTCTATTACAGGCATATAATGCTATCATTGCCTTCTTGGCTCTTTCTTCAATGTTGAGATTCCAGTTCAGTTTTCTGTCTAGAATCACACCAAGGTATTTGGCGTGATTTGACAGGGTGAGTGGGACCCCTTCTATTGAGGGAAGATTAAAGGCTGGTATTTTCCTTTTGTTGGTAAAAAAAGACCAGTTCTGTCTTTTGTGGATTGACTGCAAGCCCACATTTCCTTGACCAAGTATTTATCAAGAACAAGGCGCCTTTTATTTGTTCACTAATGGTGGAGAGAAATTTTCCTGTCGCTAGCAGAGCTTAGTCATCTGCATATGCTACTACTTTTACTCCAATATTTTTTAGTCTCATAAGGATCTTGTTAACCACGAGTACCCAAAGGAGGGGAAAGAGAACACCACCTTGTAAGGTGCCTCTGGATGTTGATACTTTAATCAACGCTCCTCCCAGTTCTGAGTTAATTTGACGGTTTCTTAACATCCACATTATCCAACAGATAATAGTATCGTTCACGCTAAGGTTCACAAGGGCCCTTTTCACTGCATCATTTTTCACATTGTTGAAAGCTCCTTCAATGTCTAGGAAAGCAGCAAGGGTATACTCTTTGTGTTTCAGTGTGTTTTCTACAGTGCTTACAACACTGTGAAGTGCTGTTTCTACACCTTTACCTTTGGTATAAGCATGCTGAGTTGGAGATATGACTTCCGGACTCATTGCACTGCGAATATAGAAGTCTATTAGTCTCTCAAAGGTCTTTAAGATGAATGATGCTAGATTAGTCGGTCTGAAGTCTTTAGCGTTAGTGTGGCTGGGCTTACCAGCTTTCGGTATAAAGACAAATTTCACTTCACGCCATGTTTTTGGTACATATCCCCATTTGAGGCTATTCAGGAAAATGTTTTTTAGGCATGGTGTGATGATCTGTTCACTTTTTTGTAGCATCATGGGAAGGATGCCATCTATCCCCGGGGATTTATATGGATTGCTCTTTCATAGTACTCATCTTCCGGGTTGGTACTCTCATCGGAGCTACAGCCTGAAAAATGAGTGTTAACTTGGAGTTCTAGTGTCTCAGTATAAGACTCTGTCCAGTGTTCATTGGTATCTTTGAGAAATCCTAGAGCAGTTGGCTCTTTGGCAAGTATCTTTCTAAGTCTAGCTGATTCCGCGGTATTTTCTGCTTCATTGCAGAAAGTTCTCCACGAAGTTCGTTTCGCACGCTGTGTCTCAACTTTAAATTTTCTTTGACTAGATTTATAGGTTTCATAGTCATTGTATATTCCTGTGCGTTTAGCAACGTTGAAATATTTTCTTGTTTCTTTCCGGATGTTGCCAAGCTCGGCTGTCCACCATGGTGGTGTCTTTTTTCTCTTTTTACCCGTTTTCAAAGGGCACGCTTTCTCAAGTGCTTCCCTGAGAATGCCTGTGAAATCATTGGTAATATTATCTATGCACTCAGGTTCGTGCATGTTCGCATTAGTTTTGAGTGTCTTAATTTTAGTTTCGACGTCCACATTAGGGAATTCCCAGTTGGTTTTTCTGTGATTTCTAAATGGTCGTTGTGGTTTTGTAGTGTGGGGTATAAGAAATTCAATGATTTTGTGATCATTGAATTTTATTATTATTATTATTATTATTATTTTTATGCCTTATTCCCCTTAACAATGTTTATACATATAACTTACATCTATTAATAAATTAACATTTTAAGATTTAAGAGAATAGTATGTAACATTTATATTTAATGAAATAGAGGTAATGCTACATTTACAATACTTAATCATTTGTGGGGTGAACATGTAGGTTTTAACGTAAGATTTAAGAACGATAATTAAAAGAAATAGTAAAGTTGAAGTGTAAAAAGAAAGAAGAGGTATAACAAGTTGGAGTACAAATAGAGAAAGAACAGATAAATCTTACAAAATCATAAGCGTTAGAATGCATTTAAAATCATACAGTGTAGTTAAGCAAAGATTCGATATCGTAAGTGTTAAAATCAAAGAGCCAAGATTTAATAGATGTTAAGAAAAGTGGTAAAATTCGTTTGTCTCGTATATGTCTCGGGAGTCTGTTGAATTATTTGCGAGAAACGATGGTGTAAGAGTTTCTAAAGATTGTGGTCCGAAAAGATAGAGTCAGAACTGAGGTAATATTTCTTCTTAGAATATATGAGCTTGTTATTGGGCTTTCTAAATAACCACCTCTTATGAAAAAAATATTTTTAAGACTTTGAAATAAAATAAGTGTCTTACTGGTAGAATTTTCGTTTGTCTAAATAATTCGGCGGTGTGAGCCAGACGAGAAGCGTTGCAGATTTTTCTTAGTATACACTTTTGAAGGATTGTCAATTGTTGTATTTTATTTTGATAAGCTCCTCCCCAGCAAGATATTCCATATTGTAGCTTAGAGTGAAATATTCCGTAGTAAACATTTTTAAAACAGAATTTATGTATATTAAAAAGAGGATTGGACCAAGGACTGATCCTTGTGGAACACCCAATTTAATACGCAATGAATCACTTAAGACATCAGCTACTTTGACTGTTTGATTGCGATTGCTTAAGTAAGATTCAAACCAGCTGTAAATGAAACCTCGAAAGCCAACATTAAATAACTTGCTCAAAAGGATTCTGTGATCGACCATGTCAAATGCCTTTGTGATATCCACAAAAAGAGCGGCACATCTCTTTTTTTTGTCCACACCCTGTTGAATAAAGCAACAAACAGAGCATCTTCTGTAGACAGACCCGACCTAAATCCAAACTGCAGAGGACTAAAATAATTTATATGCGAAAGATAACGCAGAACCCTAGTTTTAATAATTTTTTCAAAAACTTTTGAAATTGAAGGCAATAATGAAATAGGTCTGTAATTACTTACATCTTTTTTGTTGCCCTTTTTGAAAATGGGTATAACAAAAGCAGACTTTAACTCATAAGGGAAAATTCCTGATAACACATTTAAGTTAAATACATGAGCCAGTATATCTACTATGTATAATGCGGTTTTTTTCAAAAGAACATTTGAGATATCATCAATTCCAACGGAGTATGAGTTTTTGAGTGAATTTATGGTTTTTAGTACTTCAAATCCAGATATCATTTCAAAGTAGAAACTGTTACCAATTCGGACTACATTTAATGGACTGTAGCTATTGCAGCATACACAAGAATTTATATCACAAGGAAAAGAATTTTGTCCAACATCGATAAAATAATTATTGAAAAGGTTTGCTATATCTCTGGGATCAGTAACAATTGTGGTATTATTTTCTACTGACATAGTATTGGACTGAGTCTTTTGTTTTCTATTCATAATACCGTTTACAACTTTCCACTCTTCTTTTGGGTTACCACTTGCGTTTCTGAATTTGTTACTGAAGTAATTGTCGCGACTTATTCGTATTTCATTATTAACTTTCTGGCTAACAATTTTAAAACGGGATTTTAGATTTGTGTTTAGGGGTTGTTTCTTGCACTTTTTACGTAGTTTATGCGTGAGTTTTATAGTTTTGATGAGAGAATTGTTTATCCAAGGTTTTAACCTCATATATGAACTTTTTTTTACGACGTTGTAAGTAGAACTACTAATTAAATCTATAAAGCCCTTTAAAAACATTTCATAAGCTTTAGAAGGATCTTTTTCTGCATAAACCTCGTCCCAGTTTGCAAATAGTAAAGCATGATTCCTTTTGTTGAAGTCTACCTTGGTATGTTTACTCTCAGGATTTGATTTCACTAGCTTTATATTTTTTTAAATCTTTAACACAAAACCTGTCATACAATGATCAGTGATTTGGAGGTCGGAGACTATTCCAGCGCAATCATTAGGACTCAATTTTGTAAAACGGCCAAAAACATGGTCAAGACATGTACCAGGTCTTGTTGGTTCATTCACAAAAGAAGTAAATCCGTGCTCAGAGAGCAAAACATTGTATGCATCCAAAGTAGGACTATAAGTAAGTAGGTCTATGTTTATATCACCCAAAATTATTAGATTTGCTGCTCGTTCACTATTCAGAAAAACAGAAAATTCTTTAATAAACACTCGAGTTGAATTACAGTCAAATCTATAGATACAAATAAAGTTAAATATATCACCACAAAGACAAACAGAGATTTTCATAATATCGGCACTTTGCAGACTATAGGTTTTAATCTCACACTCATACAAATCTCGCACAAATACACCGACCCCGCCAGCAGCATACGAATCATTTGCATTAGCCATAAACTTATAATTTGGTAAATTAAAATCTTTAATTTCATGCGAATAGATCCAAATTTCAGAAACAAATATAAAATCAGGTGTACGAAAATACACTGAATAGATCTGCAACTACGCAACTACGCAGCTCGCGACAACATTGGCAACATGTTGATAAACTATTATTATACTATAGAAATAGAGTCCACATCAAAATTAATACATTTATTGTACTCTACGTTTGTACTTTTGATCTTATGACTTAGAAATTAAAATTATTCGTAACGTTTGAGAAAGTTGGTTGTGTTTTTATTTTCGGCACTTTGTTAAAGATCTTTTTTTACTAATTTTTGAATAACAAAAAATCTAGACATTACATTTGGTCCTTCGAGCCTTTTTTTGGACCGGGTATATATAAACAATAAATCAATACATAGTGTGTGCGGTGCGTGCAATAAAGACTTAGAACATTGAACAAAAAAAAAAAGTGAATTTACCATTTACTCATATTTTGTTCTAAGTGCATAGACAATATCGCGATAAACTTAATTATTAGTTAGAGTTAATCACTTTAATACAATTAAATTAATAAAATATATCGATTTCATCGTTGGATTTTACCTGAAAACCATCAGAGACTCCACTGAGCAGCAAAATATAAGACGGCAGTAGCAGCAGAAAGGCAGTAAGTTGCACTTTTCTTATACATATATCTGTCTTTTACAAACATTTATAAAATAAACATAAAGATAAATATTTTAAATATATATATACTATATTAACATTTTGAATAAAAAATGGCTGATAACAATAATTTAAAATATGGTGAACTACAAAAGGGTATCCTTAGCAAAGTTATAAAAGATTTTACAAATTTTAAAAAGGCTCCGAAAGAACGTCGTACAAACGCGTACACTTCCGGGCGCTTACGTATGTTGGAGGAAGACATAGTGTCGTCTAAATCATACCATGAATCCATTGTCGGGGGAGGATTTCTGGAAGATAATTTAAAAAAAGAGGAGTTATTGGTGGTGTATGAACAAATAAGTGATATTTACCTGAAATATCGTGCGGAGTTGGTAGAAGTAATGGAAAAGGGCTCGAGGACGTCATCTTCCGTGGGAAAAACTGGTACTCTACCAAAAACACCAGAATCATCATCAGCTCAATTGGAAATTCGACTTTCACGTATTAATTTGCCAAAGTTTGAAGGTTCATATACCACCTGGCGAGCCTTTCATGATCGTTTCGAGGCCCTTGTCCACGATAACAAGAGTTTGGGTGATATGGATAAGCTTCATTATCTGCAATCCTGTTTAGTTGGTGATGCTGAGCGGTTTTTGCAAAATTTATCTGTAGAAGCTGCTAGTTATGACAAGGCGTGGGATCTTTTAAAGGAGAGGTACGATCACAAACGCATTCTGGTACACATCCAAATGCAAGCTCTTTTTGGTCAACCATCCTTAACAAGAGAGACATCTTCAGGCCTTAGAGATCTTCTCTACAAAAAAAAAGAGTGTCTTCAAGCACTCCAAAACATGGAAGTTCCAGTGTCCTTTTGGGATACGGTGCTCATCTGGTTCCTCTACCAAAAGCTTCCAAGTACGTGTCAAAAACTATGGGAAGAAAAATTAGGTAATAAAAAGGATTTACCAACATTTTAGGAATTCACCGAGTTTTTGGATGTGCGCTTCCGGACTCTAGAAGTTGTAGATCAGCAGGATAAGAGTACAGCAAATCAAAGTAAAACCCGAATCATCCATCGTAACACGGCCACGTTTTAACACAGCGAAACCAAAGGTTTTTCACACGCAATCTTCAGCTAAAACTACCAACAAATCGACTTTTAAGACGAACTCTGGGGAGGTTTTGGTTTGTATACTGTGCAATCAAGGCAAGCACGCGCTAAGGAAGTGCCAGCGATTCTTGAATATGGACAACGAAGGACGCAGGGAAGCCTCTCGTAGGCTCAAAGCCTGCGAAAATTGCCTCTCTTACGGGCACATTGCATATGAATGCCTTAGCCCAAGCTGCTGCTTTTTTTGCCAGCAACGACATCATACGTTGCTGTATTTTGACACCCAACAAAACTTCAACAGATACAATAACACACACACACAACAACAACACACACAACACCAATATTCACAACAAACCTTACCAAGGACATCTCATCCGAGATCCACTAGCACAAATGTGTTCCAGGCGTCCGTTGACCCAAACGCGCCAGAGTTTCAGCCAGCTCAACAACAACAACAATCGTCAACTAGTGGATATACTTTTAATTACCACACGTCGCATGGGAATCGTGATCTTTCACACCAGGTGCTTTTAGCGACAGCAGTTGTTAAGGCTCGAGCAACAGATGGAGTGACACACCGTCTTCGAGCTCTGATCGACACCGGATCAGAAACGTCATTTATTACTGAAGCTGCCGCACAACTGCTGAAGCTAAAAAAGCGACGTACCTTTGTTGAAGTATCTGGGTTGGGTTTGGTCAGCAGCGGCACAACGCAAAACTCCGTTGAGGTACGTTTTGCATCCTGCTACTCAACGTTTGAGACTGCTGTTCAGGCTCTGGTTTTCAAGTCGCTGACTGGGCATTTTCCGACCCAAAAAATGATACATCACAAATGGCATCATCTAGATGGACTCTCGTTAGCAGATCCCAATCTCTACGATCCTGCGCCCATTGATTTGTTACTCGGAAGTGATGTTTGTGCCGAGATTTTCCTTCCTGAGATAAGAAGAGCAGAAGATGGCGTCGGACCGATTGCGCAGAAGACACAACTTGGGTGGATTGTGTTAGGGAAAATTCAAGCGGAAATTCCCCGGCGAGTACGTAGCTTCGTTCAGACTACGGATTTGAGTTTTCAGCTACAAAAGTTTTGGGAGATGGAAGAAATGCCGTTCCAGACACAAGAAACCGAGGAAAATATCGCTTGCGAGGCACACTTTGCGAGGCACACAAGACGTCTTCCTGACGGCCGTTATGAAGTGAAGCTGCCGTTCAAGGATGAATGTCCTCCAGCGATGGGAAACAGCAGACAAAGCGCTTTTCGACGATTTCTTCATCTGGAGAAGAGGTTCGATGCTGATCCAAGGCTTCGTATGGACTACACCAAGTGTATCCGGGAGTATGAAGTCTTCCATCACATGGATGAAGTTGGTTTGGATGACACGGTTTTGGCTACCCCACTCCACTATTTTTTGCCACACCACGCTGTGTTTAAGGAAGCTAGTTCCACTACTAAGCTGCGAGTAGTCTTTGACGCAGCAGCAAAAACTTCGGATGGGAAATCCCTCAATGATCGTCTTCTTGTGGGTCCAAAATTGCAGACGAGTATCATCGATCTCGTTCTAAGATGGCGGACTAACCGATTCACATTTACAGCCGATATCGAGAAGATGTATCGGCAAATTTTGGTTAGTTTCCCAGACCGATATTATCAACTCATCATGTGGAGAGATCAAAAAACATCGCCATTGAAGATCTTCAAGATGAACACCGTTACATTTGGCACAGCGAGCGCACCATACCTGGCCATAAAAATTTTAAAACGTATAGCTGATGACGAAGAGATCAACTTTCCGGAAGGGGCGAAGGTTGTCCGTGAAGACATGTACGTGGACGATTTGATAAGCGGGGCGGACTCGCTTGAAGAAGCTAAAAAGAAACGGGATGAAGCAAGACAACTTTTGGCATCAGCAGGGTTTAAACTACGTAAATGGACAAGTAACCAACGGGAACTCGTCCAAGATATGCCAGCTGATGATCGAGAGCTTGATTTTGAACTGTCGTTTAATTTGTCCAACCATGTCAAGACTCTCGGAATCAAGTGGTTTCCCATGGAAGACTACTTTTCTTTCATGAATCTGCTGACTTCTTCAGAAGCAACAACAAAAAGGTCAATTTTATCGATCATAGCCAAGCTGTTCGACCCACTCGGCTGGATTTCGCCATGTATTATCACGGCAAAAATATTGATGCAGCGAATATGGGAAACTGGTTGTGATCGGGATGAATCAATTCCACCACTGATCAAAAGGGACTGGGAGGCTTTTCACCGAGAACTTCCTAAGATCAAAAGTGTTCGCATTCCACGGTGGACACATGTTAGCAAAACAAATAAGGCAATTGAGCTTCATGGCTTCTGCGACGCTTCAACGAAGGCTTATGGCGCAGCAGTCTATGTTTGCGTTCGGGATGGCGATGACAAAATCCACGTTAATCTGCTCCTAGCAAAGACAAAGGTGGCACCAAGTAAAAGGACTATAACTCTCCCTCGTCTTGAACTTTGTGGTGCTGTAGTGCTTGCGCAACTGTTGCACAACACGATGGAAATGATGGCAACACCCACGGCAAAAATGTATGCTTGGTCGGACAGCACCATAGCATTAGCCTGGATACAAACTACTCCCACGAAATGGACGACATTCGTTTCCAATCGGGTGTCGGAAATTCAGCGGCTAGTAGGGGTCGATTGCTGGGGACATGTTGGAACGCTTCATAACCCAGCCGATCTAGCATCCAGGGGTGTGCTTCCAGCTGCGATGGATACACTAGAGACGTGGTGGACCGGTCCAGAGTTCCTGAGATCTAAATGGAATTTCGATGCCCCAAGTCAATTCATAAATACAGACACGGAAGAAGAAATGCGTGCGATCAAGTCTCATAGCACACAGATGGTTGACGATGACATCGCTCATAAGATGATTTATAAGTTTTCGAGCCTTCTCAAACTAGTTCGAGTCATCGCGTGGTGTCGTCTGTTTTTACTGAACCGACAACTTAAAAGGGATTACAGAATAACAGGTCCATTAAGCCCTAAAGAGATGGAAAAGGCACATTTAGTTGCCATCGAAGCAGCACAAAAGAAGATGTTTGAAGGCGAAATACAGCAACTTGTAAGAGACTGTAAGACTCCCAAAAGCCTGCGCGCGTTAAACGCGTTTATCGACGCCAATGGAGTTTTACGAGTAGGGGACGTTTAGAGAACTCCCTCCTACGATTCGCAACACCCGATGCTTCTTCAGAACAATCATCAGTTCACACGGTTGGTTGTACGAGATGCTCATAAAAATACCCTACATGGTGGGATTCAACAAATGATCGGCTACATACGACGACGGTACTGGATCGGGCAGATCAGAAGAAGCACTAAGTATGAGCTGCACAGGTGTACATCTTGCTATCGGCAAAGAGCAGAAGAGATGCAGCAGCAGGGAAATTAACCAGCTGCTAGAGTGCGTATGGCTAGGCCGTTTAGTCATACTGGTGTCGATTACGCGGGACCCATCGAAATTAAAGCATGGAAGGCACGTGGTGACAAAATCTTGAAGGGCTTCTTCGCAATTTTTGTCTGTTTGGCAACAAAGGCAATACACTTGGAAGTTGTGTTCGATTTGACGACACAAGCGTTTTTGGCAGCATTCAAACGATTCACTGCCAGAAGAGGAAGATGCAAGCAAATCCATAGCGATTGCGGAACGAATTTCGTCGGTGCTAGTTCAGAGCTAGACAGGATGTTGAAGGATGCACAACACGATTGGAAGGAAGTCGCCGAAAACCTCGCGAACCAAGGTACAGAATGGCATTTTATTCCTCCTGCTTTTCCCGATTTTGGAGGATTGTGGGAAGCTGGGGTGAAATCGGTCAAGTACCATATGAAACGAGTTGTCGGAACTGAGAGACTTACATTTGAAGAGCTCGCGACGCTTTTAGCTCAAATAGAAGTGTGTCTGAACTCGAGACCCCTATGTCCTCTTTCAGATAGCCTCGATGACTTGGACGCACTTACACCTGCGCACTTTCTAATCGGCGAATCATTACATGCAGTACCACAAGGCAACATCAACCCCGACATATCATACATGGATCGTTGGAAGCGAATACAAGCATTCGTTGAAGCATTCTGGAGAAAATGGAACGCGGAATACCTATCAAGACTCCAGCAGCGCCCTAAATGGGCCAAGAGACAAGAAATGCCCAAAGTAGGAGATTTGGTTTTAATAAAGGATGAACGGCTTCCACCTTCATATTAGAATCTAGCGAGGATAGAACAAACGCATGCAGGTACGGATGGATTGATATGCGTCGTCACTGTGAAAACAAAATCTGGACATCTAAAACGACCAATAACGAAAATATGTCCTTTACCTATAAACAATTCGCTTGCAGAAAGTACAATTATTTAAATATTAAAAGGAATCTGACCAGAAATCAATTCTACGAATTAAAAGTCACAATCATTCATAATTTCTTTATTTATTTTTATCAATTTTACAAAAAAAATATACCTACGTGATATAAATTTTCTTTCTAATGCTGTTTTGTACAGCAACAAACTTGCAGAACTTAACAATAAACCCGTCAACTTGTACTGTGGCAAACATGCAAGCACAATTACAGCAAAGCTCACATAAACAATTTTAAAAATAAAACACCTTGCACTACAATAACGTTTGCATCATATAATTTTTATTCATTGCCATTTTGTTATGGATTTATCAGATAAAATTAATTCAATTCATTTATTACAATTACAAAAGCATTTGGCCTTTAGCTTAGCACAACAACAACAAAAAAAAAATGGTCAAAATTGAGATCCACAAACTTGTCAACATTTCAAACATAAGTATGTTGTTCAAATGTCAACCCGTCGGCAAAAGCCCCTTGTAATAGATGCAATGTTTATTTTTTAAAAGTTATAAAAGTGAATTAAAATAAACTCACCATAAACATATATCAAATGCACAGAACGAATAACATCAACCATACCTAATTCTCTAAATTGAAACACCACACAAAACAACAAAAAAAATTTATTTACGAGGATAACTAAAACAACATTTATGAATTTATCTTCACATAAAACTCTTTTTTTTTTCTCGAGGACAAACTCAAATAAATATTAAACACTGGATACAATAATTAACAAAACCACATAAATAATTAATTTTTTTTTTCTCGATTCAATAATTTGAACACTTGAATCGAATATTAATTATTTTCATTAAAACGAAATCGAATACGCGCTCGTAAAAGATGTAAACAAACTTCGCGAAACGAATATATAAGCCATTGGAACGCATTCCAACTGGAAAACTGATTGTTGTCACTGCCTTATATACTATATGTACATAATTAATACCAAAATGCTATGTACTCACAATATAATATAATTATTTAAAATAAAGTTGAAATATAAAATTATTTTTTTTTTTCAACTAAAACATATTATCACTCAATCGCACACACGAATGCATAAATTTGATCGCGAACACGAAAATTAACGCACTCGCGCTCGACCCCGTCGACACCTATAGCAAATTATCATGCGCATTACTCATAAAACAATATTCAGTATTTTAATACCTAAGCAAAAACCGAATAATATGAGCAAAATAAAACACTTACAATTATTGTTCTAATATCTTGAAGACAATTTAAAACCACTAATTTATACAAAGTTAAACAAAAATCACAAAATTACCAGCACGAGACAACGGAGATGAAAAGACAAACGATGAAGATGAATGGCGTCATGGAAATGGAATATAGTATCAAACGGAAATGAAAGAAATTTTCCATTCACAAATTCTTTAAGCATGTTACTGTTGAATAAATGCAACAACAATATATTTTCATTGTACCGAAAATAATGAACAAACAATCCAAAATGAGATAAATATACGTGTTATATATGTAATGCTATATTAGTCTGTCTTCTAGTTTGTATTTGTTGATTCTTTTTTGTCATTAGCTCTTCCATATTTAATCATCTCTCTCTTTTCATGTTGTCTTGTAAGTTGAACGCAGAAGAGGAGTTCGAATTCGAATTTGATTTTGAAATTGATGGCTGCGTCCAGACTTGATTTAATCACCATCATCCAATTAAGCTGTAATCACAATGCTTTGTAAACGCAAACGAAAGGGATTTATTCATTTAAGAGGTGGGAGAATGTACGAAAATACACTGAATAGATCTGCAACTACGCAGCTCGCGACAACATTGGCAACATGTTGATAAACTATTATTATACTATAGAAATACAGTCCACATCAAAATTAATGCATTTATTGTACTCTACGATTGTACTTTTGATCTTATGACTTAGAAATTAAAATTATTATAACGTTTGAGAAAGTTGGTTGTGTTTTTATTTTCGGCACTTTGTTAAAATTCTTTTTTTACTAATTTTTGAATAACAAAAAATCTAGACATTACATCAGGCATAGTTTCAAAAGTTTCGAGACTACAAGCCAGTAAATCGAAATTACTCCGCAAACTACGAATGTTTTGATGTACAGCGTAAATAGATTTAAGATTAACAGAATTATGTTTGAAGATACAGTCAGAATTGCTATGAATGGTTGATGTGGTGAGATCGTTGTTTATAAGATCGAAATTATTTACTGAATTCAGCATTAATTGCTAGTTATTATATTATTTAAATCTTCGAAAGATCTTATAACTGTTATCTCACCGTTATCAACCCTTCTTAGCATTATTTTTGAATTTTTAAACCATAGGTATTTGAATTTATTCTCTATTTTTAACTTCTTAGCTGACATATTATATAAAGCTGCAGTATAATTTCTAAAAGAATCGTTAATGAAAATACTATTTTTCTTACTACCGGCAAATAAAGATGCATTTAATTTCCGCTTCTCAGTTCTTTTCTTCCTCATAATGTTCTCTTTTATGGCAGGCGAACCGAATTGAACACAAACAATATCTCCTTGCACTTTCGAATTAGCTTTCTTTGCTGGTTTTACAAAGATCTTACGAATTTCATGCGTAGAGATACTGACATTCAAAGCTTCATTGAAAATTGCTTGTAAACACTCATTGCATTATTTTTGTTAACATCTGGAATGCCCACAACTTCGATTGAATCTTACAAAAGCTTTTGATCTCTCCAGTTTAGTTTGCTCTCTAATCCAATTACCCTGCGTTTTAGTTCCACATTTTCTTCTCCTAAAGCGGAGAGTGAAGAGAGAAAATCGGTATTAAATTTTTTTAAATTTATAATCTCTGTGTATAATAATTGGAGAGTAATCGAGTCATTGCCATTTGACTGGAAAGATTGCGGTGTATGCGAAGATGGGCTATGTAGCTGTAGAGGTTCATGAACTTGAGAATTGCTCGATGATGATGGAGATTTAGGTTTGATTCTTCTTTCAATACCCTCCACTGCTCAATCTCAAGGGTATCTGAGTTACTCGTTAGAGTAACATCAAGTACCTCTTTTCGGTTCTTGGTAACAAATGTTAGTTTTTTGCCATTATTCGCTACCAAAATATTATTTTCAATAATGAATTCAAAAAGTAACTCACCTCTTGTGTTGATATCCGTACTGCCCCACTGAATGTGATGTGAGTTGGTATCACATCCCATCACTAGGTCCACTTTTTCCAAATGGACACGTTGGATAAGTAGGCTGGTAAGTTCTGCTGGTGGTCCCTTCGTCGCGTCCCATGGCATGTAACATGATGTAAGGATTAGCGATGGGAGTCCACGCCTGTCTAGTTTGACCATGGTTTGGTCAAGATCACTGTATTTGGATAGAAGAAAAAGATCTAACTGTTTTCTAGCTATTATACAAGTTCTAAAACTACTGTTTGTACCTACATGTGTAGTCTTGTACAGCGTAAGTTCTTTTGAACTTAGGCCCCTTATTTTGCCACCTGACATATAGGGTTCTTGTACTTGTCTAGCCTCCATGAGGTAGAATAAATTGGCCCTGGCAGCTTTACTGTGATGGAGATTGATCTGTATTTACTTAAACATTTTTAGTAGTTTTAGAAGTCTTAGTTTGCGAGGCCGGCTAATTCACTGTACACAATTCACTGTGCACAATTCACTGTGCACAATTCACTGTGGGGACACTTCACTGTGCACAATTCACTGTGGTACACAATTCACTGTGGAGGGCAATCAACTGTAGTGGACAATAACTCACAGTGGTGGACAGCTGTGGTGGAAATATTCGCTGTGCCGAAAGTTGATTAAATTTTATTTTCTATAGTGATGACTGATGAGCAAACATTGAATGTACATTAAATGGAAGTCGATTCTTATCGATGTTATTGAATTTTATTAATTTATAAATGAATGGTTAATTCCAACTTCGCAATAACCTGACTATATAATCAAAATTTGTGTTTAATCATAATAATTATTACTATAATCTGTCTTTTTTTACATTATTATTTGAAAGTAATGAGAAACTTTAACTTTAAACATCGATGTTTCACTCACTATCGAAAGTGGTTGCTCATCCCTAACCTTTTTAGAAAAGAACATTGTTTGGCGAGTAACGGATAAGATTGCAAGTGAAAATTTTATAGTTTTGTGCGGAATTATTTGTGCATAATTATTCTGTTTATTATCTAGGCAAAAGATTAACTACAAAATTGACTTAATGGAATACGAGTATTTAACTCAGAAAAAGGTAAGCCACGTATATTACGAAGGGGCTTTAATTTTTATTTTGAAAGGTGTGGTAGCGATGGAAAAAAGTTATGGATTACCAAAAAAACAAAATGTCGAGCTCGTCTACATACTAAATCTGAGGAAAGTGTATGGTCTGCAGCAAATCATAATCATGCAGCAGATGCAGCCAAAAATGACGCGGAAAAGCATTTAAATGCTATAAGGATTGCTGCTAGCACCTCGGAAATTTGTCGTATAGGGTACAAGATTGAATATGACACTAATGGAAGTTTTGCTTTAAATTGTTAGTTTTTACCAGTTCTAGCTTTTGTTCTGCCCGAAAAAGTGGAAGATTATTTTGATATTATATTGCGAGCTGACCTTGTCCCAGCTGAAATCATTGACTACTTCGAAGATAACTATATCGGCCGTAGAGTTTTAGATAACAAGCGCCGAGTGCCACATGTTGGGGATAGAAAAATGGAATCATTACCAAAATACATTGGAAAATAGACAGAGAACGAACAATATAAGTGAAGGCTGGAACAGAGCATATTCTGCGACATTAGGAATTGATCTTCCTCACATTTTCCGTTTTATCGAAGCACTTAAAAGGGAACAAGCTAAAAATGACATAGTTCGGCCTCAGTTGTTATCAGAATGCTCAGGACCACCCTCTAAGTAAAAAGTATTTCAACTATAACCTTAAACTACAAGGAAAGGAGCCCTGGGAATATTTAAAAGCTATAGCTCTCAATATAAATATAAATTAAATGTTTTATTTATTTTTTTAATTGTTTATTTATAAACGTTTTCTCAACATTCTTATTGTTTTTTTTTTTGTTTTTGATTTTGAAGATGACTTTCCTTATGTTGTTTTCGTTTTATTTCTTAAATATTAAGTAAGTAAGTAAGTAAGTAAGTATTCATTTATTGATTCGTTGTTTTGAAACATTTGTTAACAATTGAATGAATTTAAAGCTATGGTATTGCCGTCAGCTCGGTTAGCAATTTGAAATAAATGTATATAAAAGACTCTTTTCATTACAAAATAATAAATAAGTATGACTATTCAAATTCAGATATAAGCAATATCCTATACATGGAAATATTTTTCAAGAATGATGCGAGGATTTTCCAGTCAGTTCCGTTCAAAAGCTTTATTGTTTCTTGCATTGTTAGAGTTCTTTTTCCGCAATATGCAATCCGTTGGGGTGCAAAGATGGGACATATACTGATAAAATGAAAGCAGTCTTCCTTGGATTTGAGATTACATAAAGAGCAAAATTGGTTGAAACTTCCATTGTAAGGTGCTCCGTTAAGTCCTAAGAGTTCACATCTTGCTTTGAAAATGATGGAAATTTCATTGTAACTTAGTGAGTCTTGAAAGTAGTTTGCTTGATTTAAGCTCATATTGAGTTGGGAGTACAGGACTCTATTGATGGAATTGCGCGCGTTAGCTTTAAAACCATCCCGTACAGAGTTTTCGTGTTTTGAAATTATGCGATATAGCTGTTCCTTCAAATCAACCAAGTTTCTTCCATCCATCGGCACCTCCTCATCAAAACTGATTGCCATATCTTTCCATTTCCTCATCCACCAATCCTCATTTCGAATTTTGTATCGGAGCATTTTTTTGGACAGGCGCTCATCTGGTTGACTAAAAACTTTTACGATATAATCCGCTTGAGTCTTCAAAGTACTAGTAAAGAGTTGAGGAAGTCCTGTTTCTATGTATAACGCATAGCTTGGGGTTTTCAGGGGAAGGTTAAAAAGTTTTTTTTAAGAAATTTCTGTGGAATTTTTCAATCGTTTCGTACTCTTCTATACCCCACACTTGAGCTGCATAACAAAGCGTAGTCTTCACAACAGCGTCGAATATTTTGTATTTCGTGGAGAGTGGAATTCGTTTGTTTGAAAAAACATTTCTCCACGAAAGATTTACCATACTTTGGCATGTATTGGTTTTTTCAACTAAATGTTCCTTATAGTCCATCTTTGTATTAAGTTTCACTCCTAAATACTTATATTCGTTAACCATTTCCAGGGGGTTACCATTGAAGTGCCAATTATAACTGTTCTGGCTCCTAGAAGATCTCGAAAATACCATAATCTTTGATTTATCAGTGTTAATTAGAAGATCCCATTTGCAGCAATATTCTGATAGACGATTTATCATTAGTTGTAATACATCGGCTGACTCAGATAGTAAAACCAAATCATCGGCATACAGCAGTACGTTGATTGACATTCCAGATATCCGAACTCCACCAGGAAGACAATTCACTATGTCATTGATGAACAGTGAAAACAAAAGAGCACTGAGGAGACATCCTTTTTTGACACCATTGTCTGTTGTGAACCATTTTGAATATACTGACCCATCCCAGACAGCTGCTTTTGAGTCGAAATACATTTCTTTTATTGCGTGGATAAATTTTGTCGAAATTCCTATTTGCGTCAGCTTATAAAAGAGAGCATTCCGGTTTACCAAGTCAAAAGCTGATTTGAAATCGACAAAGAATGCGTAAACCTTTTTGTTCCTAGCTTGAAAAGCTTTGACGATCGACGTAATTGTGAAAATGTGATCGATGGTGGAATAGTTTTTCCTAAAACCAGCTTGAAATTCGGAGTGGATATTGTTGACATCAACCCACGATTCCAATCTGTCTGCTAGAATCCCACAGAACAATTTTGCCAGGACATTCATAAACGAGATTCCTCGATAGTTTTCAACCAGGTCCAGAGCTCCTTTTTTGTGATTCGGGAAGATCACTGACTTTTTAAATGAACTAGGGATGTCCTCATTTTGAAACGCTTTGTTGAATAGGATCTTCAGTTGGTCGATGAAGCTCGGAGGGGCGTTCTTGAAAAATTCATATGCGATACCATCTTCGCCAGGGGCTTTTCCATTTTTCGCTCTGTGAATAACGGCATATATTTCAGAAACTGTTATTTCTTGGTCCAAGCACTCGTTTATTACCAAAGGTTCCGCAAAGTGGTAGTTCAGTATCGATTTGCCATAAAGGAGATTTTTGAAGTGTACTGATAGGGCATCAGCAGTCAGTCCAATACCTATTGCGAAATTGGATCCATTTATCTCTTTCGTGATCTTCCAGAATTCCTTAGAACTTTTTGTTTCACCAAGTTTACATGCTTGTTTATTTTCGTATGCAGTTTTCTTTTTCAAACACATTTCTTTGTAGCGAGAATTTGCTTCGACATACGATTTTTTTAAAGCTTGGGTGTTGGAATTCCGCATAGCATTAAGGAGAGAAAATGATTTTTTACGACATTTCATGCATTCATTGTCGAACCACTTTTGTTTGAATTTTGAGATTCCATTATGAGCCATAGATAATGCAGAGCTCCTAATGCAGCTCATAAGTTGGTTTGAATGTACTTCAGTTGAATCAGAACATACATTTAAGGTTGACATATGATGTTGTAAATTTTGTTGGTATTTTTCCACATCTTTCTGCTTCCACTTCAATCTAGGGATAAGTTTCAGAATTCTTTCTTGGTTGGAACTTTGACTGGTCCAAACGACGGTAATGGGCATGTGGTCAGAAAAGTTTTGGTGCTGTACCTCGAATTTTGTTATTAAGTTGACCCAAATGTTATTTGCCGCACAGTAGTCAATAACGGAGTTGCCCTGTCCACCATAGAAAGTAAAATTACCATCTTTATCACCATTCGTACATCCATTTAACACTATGCAATCATACAACTGTAGCATTTCTAGGAAATATGTGCCGTTTTGGTTGTGTACAGCGTCTTTTGATGATCTGTTAACAGGATTTAATAAGGAGTTGTTAATACTTTGGGATGTGATGATTTGTAGGTTGCTGATTCTCGCATTGAAATCTCCAATCAATAAAATGCTTTTTCCTGCAAAGTGCTGCATAATGGTGTTCAAACGTTCGTGATCTTCATTCCAATGATTACAGTTTATATAGAACGGAATAATGTACACATTATTTTCACTTAGAATTTTCACAATAGTGACTCCTTCATGTTCCTCAAAGTTATAGTTTTTTAATAGCGCTGTTTTTATCCCAAATACACTGCCTCCACTTGCTCGTCCTTTAACATTAACTTTTATTGCAGCTTCCCAAACTAACTTATATCCGCTAAAGTATTTTGTAAATTTGCTAAGGTTTTCTTTAGTTACATGAGTTTCGAATAGAAAGAATAAATCAAAGCTTTTAATATAACTGAAAAAATCTACGAACATGAGTTTATTATTTAAACCCGACACATTATACGACAAAATATTGCAATTATTAATAGTTAGTGAGCTGACGGCATCACAATTTCAATTTTGTATAATAGTACTAGAACTTTCAGAGTTTCTTAGAAGTGGCATCCCTGGAGTAGTATCAACTAGTCTATACCATTCGTTATGACGTCCGTTTGACATCACTATTTGTTTGACAGCTCCGAAGTCCATTTGACCAAACATTTCTCGAAGTTTATTTTCACCGTCCTCATTTTCGTATTTTAGTATGTTATTATTATTTAAATAAAAGGATTTATTCGAAATTATTAGATTATTGTTTCTTATTTGAATCGCTTCAGTTGGTTGTTTTGACTTTATAGCCTTCCTGTAGCCAAGTAGGATTCTGCGTTTGTGTTGTGACCGTTTTGAAAGATCGCGTTGAACGAAGACACCTGTGTCTTTGAGTTTAGCAGAGTTCCGCAGCATAGTCAAAGCATTCTTGTTGGAGCCAGTGTCAATTTTAAGCTTTATAACCGAGTTATTTTCGCTTAATTTAATGACATCCGAAATTTGTTGAGTTTCTCCTAATAGACGGCGTGTGATACTTTGGATCTTTTCTTGTGGATCAACATTTTCGTTCGGGATTGTAACGATGACGTTTTTTCCTTTAATTTCGCGGCTTTGAAGTTCAAGCTCCTCTTCTAAAATATTGCACCTGGTTTCGAAGCTTTGGATTTTTAGGTTTAGTTCTTCGTTTTGTTTTTTTAAACAGTCGATCTCGGCATTTAGTGTTTGTACATCATCTTTGGTGGCCAGGTTGACGATTGCTTTTGGCAATTCAGTGCTCAGCGAGAGATCGACTATCATTTTAAACCTTTGGCAGATCAGCTTCGGAAATTGACATGATTCGTTGTTGATTATTATTTTGATTGTATGCAAGTGATAATGATTTTTTGCAGGTGTAGTTTTGTTCTGGAGAAGTTTGGCTTAATTTTGTTTTTTGGTCAGTCATATGACACAGATATCAGCCTTCAAGATTTGTTTATAAGTTTAAACTACTAAGTTTACCTGATTATTTGACACTTTTCTTAAATAAACTTATAAAAGAACTTGAAAAACTAAATTTTATAAATTTTGCGAGTTAGTTATTACTTTTAATTTAAAAATTAGCAAGAGCGATATGAAAATTGAACCATTCACTTTTACAACAGTGTTGCCAACCAATAAAAAAATATTAAATATTAAATATTATAAACTTATGAAACTAATAAAAATTTCAAGCAAAATCTATATCTTTTTTAACTTTTTTCGACATCTAAAATCTAAATATTTTCGACCTGGTTTCAGTTTGTTTTAATAACTGAAAAAATTATTACAATCGGAACCAAAATCTGTTAGTTTTTTGTACTCTGTCAAGGTTGGTAAGAACACCGCCGACTCATTTAATGTCGAGAAAGGCTTACGACAGGGTGACGCGCTGTCATGTAACCTCTTCAACATCATTCTTGAGGCAATCGTACGCAACTCGCATGTCAACACCAGCGGTACGATTTTTTTTTTTTTAAATCCGTTCAATTACTTGGCTATGCTGATGATATTGACATTATTGGAAGAACGAAGCGCGCTGTCAGTGGAGCATTCGCAAGTATTGAAGTGGAAGCGGCTCGAATGGGTCTGGCTGTAAATGAAGATAAAACAAAACATATGCTGTCCTCGGGTGAAGTAGATCATCACCGTAGGCTCGGAAAAAACGTCACAATGGACAGATATAACTTTGAGGTTGTCAAGGACTTTGTCTATTTGGGTTCCACTATAACCTCTCAGAACAACATCAGTGAAGAGATCAGTCGAAGAATCACTCTTGCCAATTGCTGTTTCTTCGGGCTAAGAAGGCGTCTTAGTAGTAAAGCCCTCTCTCAAAGGACCAAGGAGACACTATACAAGACCCTTATCATCCCAGTCCTGCTGTATGGGGCAGAAGCGTGGACACTGACACAATCGGATGAATACAGGCTGGGGTGCTTTGAAAGAAAGATTCTTCGGGTGATATTCGGGCCTGTATGTATCAATGGAGTATGGAGGAGAAGATTCAATGGCGAACTGTACGGGCTATACAGCGACATTGACTTGGTTAAGAAGCTGAAAATTCAGCGGCTTAGATGGCTGGGCCATGTGGAGCGTATGGACGAAAACGCTTCTGCTCGACGAGTCTTCAATTCCAACCCGGAGGGCCGACGCAGTTCTGGAAGACCCCATCTAAGGTGGCGCGATCAAGTGGTAAACGACCTCAACCAACTTGGTGTGCGCAACTGGAGGCCCCTGGCTAACGACCGGCCTAGCTGGCGAGGATTATTGGTTGAGGCCGTGGTCCACAATGGACTGTCTGCGCCACCTTAAGTAAGTAAGTAAGTAAGTTTATTGATTAATGAAAAAAACTTTGTAAAGAATAATACTACACCGTTTTAATATTCAGGCATTCGCGAGCGCGAATAGTTCACCACAATGAAATGCACACAGTTAATTGTCCACCACAGTAAATTGTCCGCCAGAGTGAATTGTGTCAACAGTGAATTGTGCACAGTGAATTGTCCCCACAGTGAATTGTGCATAGTGAATTGTGCATAGTGAATTGTGCACAGTGAATTCTGCACAGTAATTAGCCTAGACCCCTTAGTTTGCATCTGTTTGTACCAATGCGGACTTTGAAGCCGATCTTTTTTCAGAAGTAGTATTGATTTATGACTAAGTAACACTACCACTTCTGTACCTTCTGGTTCATGATCTCCCATCTGAATGACTTCCCAGTTTTGACTGATTTGTTCAGTGTTGAGAGATTTGAGATATCTTTTGATCCGATCTTTTGGGATTGGAGGTCCACGCACAATAAGTTTAGCTTTAGGTCTGGTGAGCTGCACGATCTCTTTCCTGTCAATTAGGCGAAGATCGGAGTTCGGCCAGGGAGCTGTGGTATTGGCTATAAAATCTTAAAGCCATGTGAGAGTGTGTCCGTCTTCACAACATGCCATCAATTTGAACCCCTGAACAGTTTTGAGGGTAATAAAAAGTGGGAGTGGCCCGTTCTTTAAGATAGCCTCATTAACTGCATCAAGGATCCGAAGTTCAATTAGTTGCCATTGACTCCGTAAGACTTAGTGTAGGATTGCCGTAGTCGACTACTTCTTTTCCGACAATGGTCAACATAGAGAGTTCGGCTTTTTTGTTTTGTTGATGGGTGAGTTAGTCAAGTTAGTGATGTCGTGCCTCGCTCTTTTGGACGCGCTCGCAATAGGTTCTGTATTGGTCAGTTCGGGTCTTCTAAGTCTGGCCGAGATTGGGGTGGAGAGCTGTTGACTTTCCTTCCCCATCTTGGGCAGTCTATTGAGGGGCGTCCTCGAGTTCGGCTTTGTCCTTGTCTTAGTCGGTTGGGGTATCGTGGTTGTCTCTGTTATCGTTAGTAACGTCTGTTTGGCTTTGTCCATAGCTAGCTTCTCTTTTTCCGTGAAGGAATCAGGGTCCTTAGTACTAAGTCGCCGTACAGTTCTAACTGCGTTACGTTACGCAGGATTTGTTTTTCGTTAAGAGGTCCTTTTTCCTTACGTTGGCCGGCTTTTTGTTTCGGTGCCGCATAACGTTACGTTGGACCTCCAGAACGGTGCAGTTACTTCCGATTGTCCAGTCTTCTATACCACTAAAGTCACTAGGTCTAAAAGAAGTGGATGTCCTAAATTGCATGTGGAGCTGAGGCTCTGGATGTTTTCCGGGGACCTCTCCTTCTATTCGTCCTCACCTTGAACCATCTTCTCTTCTTCCAGCCCCGTAGGAGCTAAAGGCTTCATGCATCGTCTGGCTGAAGAGTTATATGGCCCAATGGTTCGTCTATGTGGTACGTTTTCCATTTTGTCGTCACAGGCGTCTGATAAAGATGAGGGGATGGACGCACCCAGATTGCATGTGGAGCTGAGGCTCTGGATGTTTTTGGACTGCGTTCCTCCTCTCTCTATCTCCTTGTTGATCTTCCTCCCCTCCAGGTCCGTTGGAGCAAGAGGCTCGGTGCAACACCTGGAGGTCGATTCAGAACGCTCAAAGGCTGGTTTCTGTGTAGAGTCTGTTGTAGTGTCAGTCTTTCGATGTAAAGTAGTTGTCTCTGATACCATATATTGAATTGGATCGATGTGGGTTTCTTTTGACAACTGATTTGTTCCACCAGAGAGCATCGCCTCCTTAGTCGGGCCCGTAGGAGCTATAGTCTTCATGCAACGTCCGGCTAGGGAGTTTGATGTTCTCTTAGCGACATCTGTTCCGGAAGATTTTGATGACACCAACCCTTGCTTTAAATGGTCTTTGCCAATCCGGGGCGCTGACACTTAGAATGCTCTCCATGTCATCGTCAGCCGGATCAATGCTTACTCTATCATCCACTCCATAATTGGCGAAGAGATTGAGGAGAAGGTTTATTCCTCGTCAGTCAATGTTCTTGTTTGTGGATCGGCAAGAGCAGAGTCTGAGGTGCCCGATCCATGCACCTTAGTGTCCATTTTTTTGTTTGTATCGTTTGTTTTGTGTTTTTTGGTTTTTGTTAATTGTATTTGTATTAATTTTTTGGTCCCACGAGTAATGGGGGAAAAATGGTCCATCTGCAACACCCCCTGTATCAGATAAGGCTATTACTCTTTGATTTTGCCTGTTTCAAAGAGGTTCCGTTATAATACAGCCGGTTTACCCCCTGGCTACAAACCATCCAATGGGCACGGGTCACATGACACCCTGGATTAGGGGGGAGAGGAGGAGGAGAGGCGGTGGATTGGAAGCGATCAGTGGATATTGGATAAGAGGGAAAAGAAAGGAGTGGAGGGGAATGAGGTGAGAACACCCTTTGGTTTTCGGGACTCTTCTAGTGACACTGCGCCCAAGAATCTTTGACCCTACTTAAGCCTCTACAACTCTTCAAGTTCAGTGTCCAGGTAGAGAAATATCGGGGAGATACTATCTGGGCCATCGAATTTGTGTATATCGAGATCTTTAAGAACTCTTGCAACTGAACGAATGCGAAAGGAGATTTGTCCCATAAAACCATTTACGCTCTCAAGAACAGGAGGAGGAGGGATGGGAAGAGAAGGATTTACTGCTCGTTGATGATGAATTTTATTGTTTCGCATTTAATGTGCACTGAACTAGTTTTTGTTGTTATTGTTTCAGATTTATATTTGACGAATTTTTTCAATTTTTTTTTTAGGGTGAGGGCTGGTTTGATAATTTTAATTCACTTAATGCACTATTGGATATGGACTGTTTATATTTTTTGTGTGTATTTTTTTATGACTATTATTGTTTTTTTTAATTTTAAATTGGGGGTGGTGGGCACAATAAAAACGAGCGAGTATGCTTAACTTCCGACGGACGACACAAACAACACAGAGCGCGTGCGTTGCCGATGAGAGGCAAATCCATACTCCTGTTTTAAGTCTCGTAATTTTTATTCCAGGTAGAGGAAGATTGGGGAGATACTATCTGGGCCATCGAATTTGTATATATCGAGATCTTTAAGAACTCTTGCAACTGAACGAATGCGAAAGGAGATTTGTCCCATAAAACCATTTACGCTCTCAAGAACAGGAGGAGGAGGGATGGGAAGAGAAGGATTTACTGCTCGTTGTTGATGAATTTTATTGTTTCGCATTTAATGTGCACTGAACTAGTTTTTGTTGTTATTGTTTCAGATTTATATTTGACGAATTTTTTCAATTTTTTTTTTTTAGGGTGAGGGCTGGTTTGATAATTTTAATTCACTTAATGCACTATTGGATATGGACTTTTTATATTTTTTGTGTGTATTTTTTTATGACTATTATTGTTTTTTTTAATTTTAAATTGGGCACAATAAAAACGAGCGAGTATGCTTAACTTCCGACGGACGACACAAACAACACAGAGCCCGTGCGTTGCCGATGAGAGGCAAATCGATACTCCTGTTTTAAGTCTCGTAATTTTTATTTAAAAAAAAAAAACAGAGCAAAAAAAAATGCAAGAAAATGCGAAATGAAACAACCGAACTCGTTTAAACTTTCTGTTTTAATCTTCCTCATATAATGTTTTGTCATATGACCTAATGTACAATCAAAAAATACAATGATTCCATTAATTTTGACATATTAATAAAAATACAATAATCAATTATGACATTCTAGTTTTAATAAGTTAAATTTAATTGAAAACATTTGTAGGGCTTTAAATTACAAAATTTTATGGGTCGCTTTTATACGACTGTTGTTTAATTTATTTTCTTTCGTACTTTCGTTCATTCTACCGCCTCAAATTGGAAAATTTCATCATTTTATTGACATCGAATGAATGTATCATGTAAACCCCATCAGTGTGTTTGCACCATTAAGTTTCGCCTTTGATTGTATCCACTGCACTTCCTTATCGACCTCATTCATTTGTTATCGAAGACATGAAAAGAGATAAGACAAATAATGTCATACAAATAAACAGAGAACAAGAGAGACGACCAATATGACAACAACAAATGGAGAACGGAAATTTCGTTGAATAGTAAACATGATGAATGGAAATTGAATGAATAAAAACAACATTGTACTATTTTATTATGACGTCAATCTCAATGTAAATTCCGGTTGTGTGTCGATCGTGTTTGTTTTTATTTTAATTAAAGTAAATTTTTGTGTTTTAATTAATTTAAATTAAATTAAAATATTGTGATTGTGATATTGTGTATTAAATATTTGGTAAGTTTTTGTTGAATGTGTTTGTGATGAATGCATGAGATGGATGCATGAGAATTTTTTTTTCAAATTTTTTTTATGAATATTTTCCATCGCCGGCGATGTGCGCGCGCGTATTTAATTCGATTTGGGTTTATTAATGTATGATTGAAGTGAATGTGATGATTTTTTTAACATTTTAATAATAATTTTATTCATTTGATATTAATTATATGCACATATATTTTAATAGCAACGGTGCTGCGTAAAAAACTTCCACTTGGATATTTCATTTCCACTGGAACGTTGTTCACTTTTGAGTTGTGTGTTATGTTTTGCATAAAAAAAAATATTTGCAATGGATAACAATATGCAAATCAATAAGTGCAAAGTGTTTGATTAGATCCAGTGCGTTTATTGAACCATATTGTTACAATAATAGTTTTGATGTGAATTTTCGTGGAAAATCAATAGAAAATTATTTAATGGTGTTGTTGTTGTTTCGCGAATTGGCTTCGACGAATGTTTTTTTTTTTTTGTGGATTATGTGTTGACATTTAAATTCGGTGAATTGTAAGTGTCGTATTTTATGTGTTAAATTAATTTAAATTAAATTAATATTTTTAACGATTAATTCGGTGAATTGAAAAAACGTCGTATTTAAAAACAATTAAATCAATTAGTTGCGGTTCGGTGAATCGGCGAATTAAATGATTCAAACAAAAAATTTTTTTTTTGTGTTTTGCCGTCGGCATTTTGATTTTTTTTTATCTGCATTGTTTCGCGATAATTTGGTGGATTTTGTGAATCGCGAGCAAGAATATCTGTGTTTTGTGAATACAAATTTATTTTATACATTTATAGCATTTAAATTTTGTATGTGGTTTTAATTAAGATTCGAGGAATCGTGTAATTAATTAAATGCTTTATAAAAAGAATTGTTGAGTTCGTATTTATTGTGGATGTTATATTTTATTTACATCCAAATTTGAAGTATTTGTTTTTTAACGGTTTTGTTCCATAAATTGTTAAATTAATAATAACTTTGTAAATAGATTGTGAAGTCAAATTATGACTTACATTATATTTTCACTAAAATTTTAGATCTTTTCATTTGAGTTTTGATGAAGATGAAATTTATGAAATAAAATTACGCTTTATGAAATTATCTGATGTTTTATTTATATTAATTTTTGACTGGTTGATTCAAATGACGAATAGTCTTACTGAAATATGAAGGTTTTATTTTTAATGATTTTATATTATGGAATCAGGTAGTTTGTTCGACGGCAGCAAACAAATTTTGGTAATTGGTTGTTTTAATCGTCCGGATTTGGTTTTGACGGTGACAACACGTATAAGATCATCCGGACCTGCATGCGTTTCCTCAATTCGGGCAAGATTCCAATAAGTGGGTGGAAGTCGTTCGTCTTTGAGGAAAACTAAGTCCCCCACTCTCGGCATTTCTTGGATTTTGGTCCATTTTGGACGTTGTTGTAACCTAGAAAGGTATTCTGAATTCCATCGTCTCCATAATCCATCTGCAAGCGATTGAATGTGGTTCCATCAATCCAGATGTGCGATATTTTCGGATAGTTGGCCTTGTGGATCATCAACATCGATGAAGACATTCAAAGTTTGGAAACTTTTAGGCATTTTGTCGGCGTGTATTTGCTCGATTTCAATTGTAAACATTTCCTTTTGTACGGCTTTGATGTTTATAGTTCGGGCAGTCTCAAACTCAAACAGTTTCAATAGCCCGGATATACAGCCGTATATTTTCGGTCGAGACTTGATGATGAAAAGTACACAAGTAGCAATAATTCTGGTGACTCTTAAAAGACTCGATGAATTGTAGACGCGTTGTAAGACATTGTCGATGTCATTCGATTGTAAAGTAAAATTCTTAACTTTTCGTTGTTCTTCTATCGTTTCAGTATCGAATTGATTCGGTGAATCGAAATCCCACTTACAGCGAAGAAATTCTGGCCAATTCCACCAAACTTCTAATGACTGAAGTTCTGAAGAATATACACCTCTAGAAGCTACATCGGCTGGGTTATGCAGTGTTGCGACATGTCCCCAGCAATCGCTGCCTACCAGTCTTTGGATTTCTGATACACGATTTGAAACAAACGTGGTCCATTTGTTGGGAGTAGCTCGTATTCAGGCTAGAGTAATTGTTGAATCAGTCCAGGCATAAGTTTTCACATTGGGTATGGCCAACACTTCCTTGGTGTAATGCAAAAGTTGCGCCAAAATTAATTAACCGCAGAGTTCGAGACGCGGAAGCGTAATTGTGCGTTGACTCGGTGCCACCTTTGTCTCTGATAAAAAAAAGTTTACATGGATTCTGTTTTCATTGCCAAGAACGCGGATATAAATAGCTGCTCCATAAGCTTTCATCGAAGCATCAGAAAACCCGTGGAGTTCGATCGCCTTGTTGGACTTGCTGATTCGGATCCATCTTGAGATTTTTAGTCGTTCGATGAGAGGAAGTTCGCTCAGAAAAGCTTCCCATTCTTTCTTCAATACTTTCGGCACTTGATCATCCCAGTCACAACCCAGCTCCCAAAGTTGTTGCATGATAAGCTTGGCGGTAATAATGCATGGAGAAATCCAGCCAAGCGGGTCAAACAACTTTGCGATCGTTGAGAGAATTGATCTTTTCGATACTGATTCCGTTGATGGCTGCAGGTTTTGGTACGAAAAGCAATCGTCTACTGGAAACCACTTTATGCCAAGCGTTTTCACATGGCTCGACAAGTTGGATGGAACTTCGAAATCAAGCTCTAGATCTTGTGCTGGTATGTCGTTGATGAGCTCCTTGACGTTGCTTTTCCATTTCCGCAAATTGAATCCAGCTGATGCCAGGAGTGATTTTGCTTCATCACGCTTTCGGGATGCTTCTTCGATGTTATCAGCACCACTTATCAGATCGTCGACGTACATGTCATCGCGGACAACCCTCGCACCCTCCGGAAAATGGTGGCTTTCGTCATCAGCTACTCTCTTCAAAATCTTAATGGCAAGATAAGGTGCACTTGCTGTGCCAAAAGTGACGGTATTCATTTTATAATATCCTCATCGGTGCTGTTCGTTGCTCTCTCCACATTATAAGCTGATAGTATCGGTCTGGGAAACTAACCTAGATTTGGCGATACATCTTTTCGATATCGGCCATAAAAGTGTATCGGTGAGTCCGCCATCGCAAAACAATATCTATGATGCTTGTTTGCATTTTTGGATCCGAAGCTTTGGAAGCTGCATCAAAAACTACTCTCGTCTTAGTAGTGGAGCTAGACTCTTTAAATACGGCGTGATGTGGCAGAAAATAATGATGTGGAGTCGCCAAGATCGCATCATTTGCATCAATTTCCTCCATGTGGTTTAAATCTTCGTATTCCCGAAGGCATTTTGTGTAATCTTCACAAAGTTTTGGGTCAGCTTCCAGTCTCTTCTCAAGATAAAGAAATCGTCGAAAAGCAACGTTCCGACTGGAACCCATCGCAGGACGATCAGCCTCCTTAAACGGCAGCTTAACTTCATAACGTCCACCTGGAAGACGCTTCGTATGTTGTTCGAAATGTTTCTCACAAGCGATGTTCTCATCAGTATCCTGAGTCTTGAAAGGTACTTCTTCCATCTGCCAAAATTTCTCCAGTTGCGAGCCCAAGTCAGTTATTTGGACGAAACTCCGAACTTGTTGGGTCGCTTGCGATGGAACTCTTCCCAAAACAATCCAGCCAAGATGTGTATTTTGGGCAATAGGGCCAATATCATCTTCTGGTCTCCGAATATCAGGAAGGAATATTTGGGCACATATGTCACTTCCCAAAAACAAATCGATGGGGCCAGGCTCGTACAAATGGGGATCTGCTAATGTCAGGCCCTTAAGGTGGTTCCATTTGCCAGGTATCACTCTCGGGAGATGCCCAGTCAGCGACTTGAAAACTAAAGCTTGTAAGGTGCTTTCAAACGTCGAATGCCGTGACGCAATTAGAAGCTCAACTGAGTGATTTGTAGTGCCGCTGCTGACTTTGCTGCAACAAAAGTACGCCGCTTTTCTAGCCTTAGCACTTGTACAGCTGATTCGGTGATAAAAGATGTTTCTGATCCTGTATCGATCAGAGCCCGTAAAAGACGTATTCTGCCATCCGTAGATCGAGTTTTGACTATTGCTGTCACAAGAAGTACTTGATGTGTTGGTCCACTTTTACCATGGGACGTGTGGTAACTAAAACTTTGCCCAGTATATGACTGAGACTGTTGATGTTCTCTCATTGGTTGGAACTCTGATGCATTTGGATTCACCGATGCCTGAAAGGCATTAGAATTGTTCATTCTCGGCTGAGTCGATGAACCAGCAACAGGTACAGCATGTTCACTGGGACCAGCCGCAAAATGTGTGGGTCTTGTAGCTTGTCGCTGTTGTTGTATCTGTGTATTTGAATAATGGTACGTGTTGGTATGTAAAAGTGTGTGATGACGTTGTTGGCAAAATTGACAGACGGACAGATTTGAACAATCCTGTACTACATGTCCATAGGAAAGGCAGTTTGCGCAAATTTTTAATCGGAAGACGGTGTCTCGCCGACTGGCACTGTCCAAATTCAGGAAATGCTGGCATCTTCTAAGCGAGGGTTTGCTTTGATGACAAAGTTGACAAACTAATTTGTCCGCAGGACTTGAGTTCGTTGGCACCGGTTTGGGAACTGGCTTGTTCCTTTGATTCATATGGAAATTCTTCAACTTCGCAGCATGAAAACGTTGTTTGCTGTTGGCATTCGACTCATCTTTGGCATGGCTAGATGTTCTGGCTTCATGTTGTCCAATGACCTCGAACGTTCGGAACCGTGTTTCCAAAAAATCGGTAAATTTACTAAATTTTGGAAATTTTTTAGAATTTCCTAACTTTTCTTCCCATAGTTTTTGAGTGGAAGTCGGAAGCTTTTGAACAAGGAACCAAATAAGAACTACATCCCAAGAATCCACCGGCACTTCCATATTCTCAAGTGCTTGAACGCGTTCTCTTGTCGTATAGAGAAGATCCTTAAGACCAGCTGCAGTTTCCCGAGTTAAGGTAGGTTGACCGAAAAGCGTCTGCATTTGAATGTGGACCAGGATGCGTTTATGGTCATACCTGTCCTTCAACAATTCCCAGGACTTTTCATAACTCGCCGCTTCAACAGATACGTTCTGCAAAAATCGTTCTGCATCACCCACCAAGCACGACTGCAGAAAATGGAGCTTGTCAATGTCGTCCAAGCTCTTGTTTTCGTGGACAAGTGCTTGAAACCTGTCTTGAAAAGCCTGCCAGGTAATATAAGAGCCGTCAAACTTGGGCAAATCAATCCGTGGCAATCGAATTATAGAATGACTTGCTGGTGCGATTAAAGGCGCATTAGGGGCTGCCTCTGCACCTGAGTTTGCCGATTTAAGATCCATTGTGACCGATGGTTTGGACTTATCGATGGCATCTACTAAATTTGCTCTATATTCAAGGTAAATTTCATAAATTTGGTCATAAACTTCCACTAATTCTTCTAATTTCAGGTGATCTTCAAATAATTTAACCCCCACTATCGCTTCATGTTAAACTTTCGACGAGGCCATGTCTTCTTCAAGTTTTTCCAACCGACCTTGAGCATATGAGGCGCTCTTACGTTCTTTAGGCGCTTTTTTAAAGTTTGTAAGATCTTTTATAACCTTAGTTAAAATGGCCTTCTGCAGCTCCCCGTATTTATAATTGTTTTCTGACATATTGAAAGGTTAACTTTGAAATGGACGAGTTTAAAACACGAAACGCAAAGACTTACTGCTTGACTGTTGTTTCTGTTGCCTCAACTGGGTTTTAAGCGGTTGCCGTGATGCTGCTTCAACACCTGCTGCTGCTGCGGTGGACTTCGTTGACGTCGTCGTTGTAAATAAATTTATGTGTGGGGTATAATTTCGTGAGAAAGTGTACACTTTTATTTAGTTTAAGTTTATTTGTCTTAATTTTATGTTTAAAAAACGAAAATTCAAAATGTTCACCCGTAAAATGTTCACTAAATGTTATTTTTCGAAATTATTTTCACTATCGCGAACACGAACTTCAAAATGTTTAAAATTGTTAAAATTGTTTTCAATAAATGTTTGATTAGATTTTTCAAATACCCACAATTGTACAAAATTATTAAGTAAATTAATAAAAAGCTCAAGGGACCAATGTTTTAAGTCTCGCAATTTTTATTAAAAAAAAAAAGAGAGCAATAAAAAATAATGCAAGAAAATGCGAAATGAAACAACCGAACTCGTTTAAACTTTATGTTTTAATCTTCCTTATATAATGTTTTGTCAAATGACCTAATGTACAATCGAAAAATACAATAATTCCATTAATTTTGACATATTAATAAAAATACAATAATCAATTGTGACATTCTAGTTTTAATAAGTTGAATTTAATTGAAAACATTTGTAGGGCTTTAAATTACAAATTTTATGGGTCGCTTTCATACGACTGTTGTTTATTTTATTTTCTTTCGTACTTTCGTACAACTCCATATAGTATATATTTTTAGTATTTTTCCGTAACCGACCATTTTAAGATGGAATGTTTCCCGTCTCTAAAAGAAGGAGGAGAATGTAATAAAACGCCCCTACCGCCAATTATTTAATTGCGAGGGTAGCAATTCCGTCAGACAACCATACATTAAAAGTAATAAAATGCCCCTACCGCCGCATTATTAAATTGCAAAATAAGCAGTTCCGACCGACCACCGCACATTAATTGAGAATTTCACTTCTCCCCGACCGTGCCATATTATATTGCTTATGCCAGCACTCGATTGCACAACAACAATATCAGCCAAACCAGTTTCGCCACCATAATCCATTTAACATAATTAAAAACCAATGACAAGCTATAATTTACTTGCGATTTGCATTGGAAGAGATTTACATAAATGTTTGTTGTTTATATTATAATTATCATATAATAAATCAAACACAACAACAACAAAAACTAGATCAGTGCACATAAAATGCGAAATAATAAAATTACACCATTCTATCCCATCATCTTCACATCTAATCTAGCTTAGGCAAAGCATAAGCTTAATCAAACTTGTTTGCAAGGTATATGCACTGCTACATCTAAGTTAACGTTTTACGTAAAGTTCTCTATTTTACACTTCAATCCAGGAGCGGATCAAGGCACATTTCCATTAAGGCGCAATCACTGATAGAAATGTGTTATTGAAAAGTTCAAATCGGGGATTTGAGAAAATATTAAATTTTGTTTGTATAAGTTGGTTTTGTTTTTAAATGTTTGTTTTTTATAATGGTCGGAAAATTTTGTGTTGACTATAGCAACATTCGTCGGCTAAGGAAGAATTTGTATGCAGCATACATCCATACTGCAAAACACAGGCCAGCTGTTTTGGCATTAAGTGAAACCCAAATAGGTGAAAATTCTGATCCGTTGGAATTTAACCTACACTGGAACAACTTAGTGCCATTATTCTTCGCTTATCAAGGCCTTGCTGTATACGTCAGAAATGATGTTGCTTACCAGCTTCTACCACAATATGGTCGGTGTTCAAACAGTGACTTTAATTTCATGTGGTTTAAATTCACGATTTAAAAGCACATCATCCATATATGTTTTATTTAAAGAAACCCGGGTCTGGACAGTGTCTCTACTCTTAACGAATTCGATGCGCTGTCGGGCTCAATTCAAAGAATTGTTTCCCATTATCCTCGCACTGAAATCGTTGTTACGGGCGATTTCAATGTACACAATTCTACGTGGTTTCGATATTCTGGCCAGACAAGGACAACATCCGATCGAGAAAGCCAACTGGGTCTCAATAAATTCTTCGGAGACTTTAACTGGTCACTATTTTTCCTCGGTAGTGACGTAGACTCCAGCGCTGAAATGATAACAAACATTATTCTCTGTGGAATGAGAAATTTTTTTCCGAATAGGACAAAAAGTATCAAACCCAATGAGAATTCATGGTTCGACTTGGCTGTAAAGAAGCTATCGAGGTAAGAGAAGTTTGTTTCCGATGTTACAAAGCCAACCCTTCTGAGGAAAACCGGAATAAATTCAAACAAGAATGAAAGATCTGTAGTGCCCATATTCAAAGAATTATTAAGTTTTTACATGAACAAAAATTAAGGCAAAAAATACTACAATGTCCCAAAGGTAGTAAAATTTTTTGGTAATTTGTAAAAATCATACGAAACTTCCACTTCGTTCTCGGTTCCAACGCTCGTCGATAACGACACTCTTGTGATTAGATCTGAAGCAAAGGCTGATTTATTTGCAGCAAAGTTTGCTGCCAATTCGACACTACCACAGAGTGACATGACTTCTCTTCTCTGTTCTTGAGAGCGTAAATGGTTTTATGGGACAAATCTCCTTTCGAATTCGTTCAGTTGCAAGAGTTCTTAAGAGTTCTTAAAGATCTCAATATACACAAATCCGTTGAGCCGGATAGTATCTCCCCAATAGTTCCCCAATAGCTTCCACGCTTGCAAAACCACTGCGTAAGCTTTTACAACTGTCCTACTCTACAGGTCTCTTTCCGAGTAGATGGAAAGTAGCATTTGTCCAGCCCGTTCCAAAAAAAGGCGTATCTTCATCCCCTTCTAACTACCGACCAATTGCACTTACGTCCCTTCTTTCCAAGGTCATGGAAAATCTGATAAATTTTCAGATCAAGAAATATCTTGAGAAACGAAATATCTCACCGAACAGTGGAACCAATCCTTACATCGTTTTGGAGAAAATAAGGTTATTGCACTCGATATTTCAAAAGCATTTGATAGAGTCTGGCACCAGGCTCTCTAATCGAAAATGCGGGCATTTGGCATCGATGAACCCCTTCTTAGATGGATTTGAAATTACCTTCGGACCGCTCAATTCGTGTTGTTTTGGATGGTTTTCAGTCTGCTACCTAATATATATAAATCAAAGACCGAGTGAGTTGAGTCCATCCTTTATTAGCTTGGAAATAAGACTGCCTAAAAACTAATAACATTTAACATCTAAGCCTAATTCTTATATATGTACAACGGTGCTTATATAAAGAGAGAGAATGATTTCGATAAGTTCTCACTTAATATATATCAACTCTTCCTTAATTACAAAAAAAGTACATTAATTATAAAATCCATATTCATCTTAATTCAATTATATCCTAATTTAATAACAGTTTATACTACATACATATTATATATATTATTTATTATATTATACAATACATATTATATACATATATATATTTTTGTATATACAATTTCGTTTCATTCTCAAATTAATTCTTTTTTGATCTTCCAAAAATTTCTTTTTGAATTCTTCCCTATCACTCATAACTTCTTCTTCTGCACTATGAAATTATTCTTCATCTTTACATTGCAATCGACTTTGTGTTTTGTTTTCTATTTTATTGTTACTTATAAACGTTGCATGTGAGCTAAATCGAACTGAACTAATTCTCTGTTTTAATTGATTAATGTGGGCTGTTCTCTGAACCCCATTTACGGAGATTTTATATAAAGATTTAGACATTTGTTTAATAACATATCCAGGAATCCATTTTACATGCGATTTAAAAGCATTTTTATAGTAAATATTCTCTTTGTCTTTAAATTTTACAATTTTACTTAAATAGCCTAATCTAGGTGTGTTAGTTATTACATTCTCAACAGTATTCGCTTTAGCTTTAGATTTGGACGTCAAAACGTCTAATAAAGTTATCGTTTTAAATTTAAAAATCATGTTAGCAGGCGTTTGATTAGTGGAATCTGAGGGAGTATTCCGGTATTTAAGCAGAAAATTGTCAATTTTGTAGCTTAGACACTTAATAGACTGTTTTTCAATTAAAAATTTCTTGAAAACTCATTTTACCGTCTGTACTGCTCCTTCAGCAAGTCCATTTGACTGTAAATGATATGGTGGACTTTTAAAAACTTTAATTGCATTGCTTTCACAAAATTCAATAAATTTCGCGGAATGAAACGGTGGTCCATTGTCAGATACTAACTGGGCTGGCAACCCAAAAACAGCAAACCAATTACGCAGTTTACAAATTACTTTTTCTGCTTGTGTATTTTTTTTTTCGGCAATTTCAATCCATTTGGAAAAACTATCTATTAACAAAAAAAACTTCAAACCATCTACTTCAAAAAAATCTATGTGAACCCTTTCAAATGGATAAGAAGAAGGAATCCAGTTCGATTCTTCACATAACTTGGTAAAATTTTGCGTCTGGGCACACACTTGACAACATTTAACAAACTCTTCGATATCTTCATCCAGGCCCCTCCACCAAACATAACTTCTTGCAAGCATTTGCATACGTGTGATCCCAACATGTGTATCATGTAACATAACATGTAATGACTTTATATTTCAAAGACTCTGGAATAACAACCCTGTCCCCGTAAGAAACGCATCCTTCATTGCATAGCCCATCTTTGTAGTCTTGCTGCTGCTACTGCTCAATGACAATTGTAAACCTGTGCCCGTACAAATACTTATGAAACTTTTTAACAGCATAAAATATTGCCAAAGCTTCTCTATGAGTTTGCAAATAATTTTGTTCTGATTCACTTAACGTTGTAGACGTTGTACTGGTTTTTCTTCCCCGTGAACGATGTGGGCCAGAACCGCACCCACCCCATAGGGACTAGCGTCACAAGTCAAAACGATTATTTTCTTTGGATCAAAATACTCTAAAATATTATGACTAACCAACAGCTTTTTCGCTTCATTGAAAGTCTTTTCATGTTCGGTTTTCCATTCAAATATGTTCTGTTTTTTAACAGATTATACAATGTTCTTAATTTCGTTGCCAAACCAGGTATAAACTTAATATAAAAATTTAGCATGCCAAAAAAACTCTTTAATTGCGTTACATTTTTAGGACTAGGAGCTCCCATTATAGCGCGAATTTTTTCTTCGTTCGGTTCAGTTCCCTCACCGCTTACAACATGCCCCAGATATTGAACCTCTGATTTAAGCCATTTACACTTATCCCAATTTACACGGACATTATGATTTTCCAATCTTTCTAAGACACTCAAAACGTTGACCTCACAATCCTCCATATCAAATCCTCCAATCAACAGATCATCCAAATACACCCCAACTTTATCTAAATCTTTTAAAATTTCATCCATAACTTTCTGGAATTCAGCTGGCTCAACTGCCACCCCAAAAGGTACTCTAGTAAATCTGAACAAACCTTTTTTGTAAACAATTCTTCCATTATAGGAAGATGATGAACATTATTTTCGATAGACTTGTTTACAGCTGTCTTAAAATTTAAACATAATCTTAGATCACCATTTTTCTTCGGCACCACCACCATCGGAGACGCCCATTCGCTGTATTTAATGGGAACTAAAATTTTCTGAGAAACTAATTTGTCTATCTCTGTGTCCACCTTATCACGAATTCCAAAAGGAACTGTATAAGGTTTTGAAAAAGTTGGCGTAACATTCTCTTTTAATTTTAACTGAACGTTGTATCCGACAGTAGGATCCCTCATGTCATTCGAAAAAACTTTCGGAAACTTCAACATAATTTTATTTACCTTTGTCCCCACCACATCATCCACCTTGTTTACAACAAAACTATTTCTCCAACTTGGAAATAAAACATCCAACCAATCTCGTCCTAGCAGAGGAGTAAAATTTCGCGACGATTGTATAACAAAAATCTCCAAAGAGTGATAAGCTGAGAAATTGACCAGGTCCGGCACTTTTACCAGAACTTTTCCCACAGGATGCACTTCATGTCCTGTAACTACGTTTAATTGCCTATAAACATTTTGGATTGGCAACTCTGAAAATTTATTTTTATAAGTATTATAGTTTATTACAGTTGAGCATGCACCACTATCTATTTCCATTTCCAAAGTCACATTATTTATATACAAATTAACTACTTGAGCGAAACTATTAATATTAGTAAGGGGCCAGTTATAGCGATTCGGGAAACCAAACCGAAAAAGGTGGAACGAGATGAAAATAATATTTTTTTCGGTTTTAGCGTTTATAGCGATCAAGAAAACGATGCCAGAAAATATATTTCACTCTGACATTTCACAAAACAGGCGTTTATCTACACGTACGCAGTGTGTAAAAATGAAATTTTCAATAAAGACGAAAAAACTACTAAAAAATTATTTCGGGGAGAAACGAAGTCGGATGAGTGAGTGTGAACAAGAAAAAGGATTTTAAATCAAATTATAGTGCGAATCGATTCTTATGTGATTTTTGTTGGTGCGTGCGTCTGATCATTTTTTGACCCCAGATCGGACTTCAGATCAAATTTAACACACATTTGCACACATACTTCAATAATTTGACTTTTCTCTCAAGCGTCAGTTCTGTTTTTTTTTTTTTTTTTTTTTAATTTTGTGAAATTCATTGCGGAAAATTTTTGTTTGTAGAAGTGATTAATGTTTTTAAATAAATACAGACGGTTCAAGGAGTGTAATGAATTGATTAATGTATTTTTGCGCAAGTGAACAAATAAATGTGAATTAAAATCATTAGTTTTCTTATATTTTTATAGTTTATGTATTAAGAACGTCAAAAGAAACACAAATAACACAATTACAAAAACAGACCAAATCTGTTTCAATTTCTTTTAGAAGTGAAATCAGATCAAATCTATATTTCCAAGAAAAAATCACATACAACAGATTTGACTATAAAAAAAAAATAAGATAATTAAAAATATTATGTACATTGTATAATGATTTTAATTCACATTTATTTGTTCACTTGCGCAAAAATGCATTAATGAATTCATTAATTAAATTAAGTTAGTTAAATTATGCTTGTATGTTTCTTCTAAATAAATAAAACATAAAATATTTATTTATGAATCCAAAATTAATTTAAAAAGAATTCTTTTTCCACAAATCTGCATTTACCAAAAAAATCACATTACAAATCATTACGACACTGCGTTGCTGGCGACACTGGTGGCTCGGTGCGTGTGAATAAACAACTTCCTTGATAAATGTCAAACAGAAGTCAGTGGTCATTGCCTCTGTCTCAGTCCGACTTATGATATTTTGTTCAAAAATTGCAACGAAAAACTTTTAATGGCCCAATTTACAACGAAAAAAATGTTTTGACAGCTCACCTTCCAGTGGAAACCGAAAACAATTGGATTGAAACAGGAAAGACTATTTGTTCCATTTTGATGGAATTGTCAATCAGCTGTGGCGAAAAACCAAATTTAACCATAAAAATAAATAAATACATTTTTAACAAAAAATATTAGTTCAATTGAAACTTTTATTAGCAAAAAAAATTCTCTGAGTTATTTAGCATCGATCAGTGTAGCATTTGGGTTTAAAATCGATTTATAACATACACAATTTTCCGTCTGAAAATTTTTTTTTTGAAGTCGCTAAAAATCAAGCAAAATGCTTAGGTTTCCTAGATCATAAATATTTTTCCCCCTCTGATCTGGCTACAACGAACAAGGCATACCATCGCCCGAAGCTTGAGTATAATTCTCATATCTGGGTAGGTGCTCCTTTCACTCACTTGCGTCTCCTGGATAGGATCCAAAGAAAGGCCTTAAAACTGATAGGAGACAGAACCATTACCGAAACATTTGTTTCACTTGAACATCGCCGTAATGATTCTTGTCTAGCCTTGTTTTACCGCTACTTCCACAAACAGTGCTCCAGCGAAATAGCCAGATGCATTCCCCCCCTTGAACAATTTCTCCGAAGAACTCGCTTAGCTAGGAATGCCCATTAATTTACCCTCGAGCCTAACTTCGGACGTACTGTTAAGTTTAGAGACTCTTTTTTTAGCCGCACTACAAGAATTTGGAATGCTTTGCCCGACTCGATTTTCCCGTCCCTTTGTAATATACACATTCAAAACCAATGTGCATCGGTATCTCCTTTTATCTCCTTTCCTACTTTCCTAACCGCTCGCACTGTTTTAATTAATGTTAAGGGTATTAATAACCCCTTGAGTGCGCGTAAATTATTAAAAAAAAATACCACTGTCCTGCATGCGAAAAGGAAAAAATGCATAAGAGAGCCTGTTTGACTCAGTGCAAATCGAGTTGGTTTCCGCCAGTGACCGTGTACCAAACTTGAGTACAATGCCGAACTTCAATATTTTATAAGCTTAGAACCCAAAGTTGACGTGGGTTTCCGGGCTTAATAATTAGTGTCCACTGCTACACCAGTAGAGAATTTAATGTCCACTGTTACCTCGATAGAGAATTTAGTGTCCACTGCTACCTCAGTAGAGAATTTAGTGTCCACTGCTACCTCAGTAGAGAATTTAGTTTCCACTACCACCTCAGTAGAGAATTTAGTGTCCACTGCTACTACAGTAGAGAATTTAGTGTCCACTGCTACCTCAGTAGAGAATTTCGTGTCCACTGCTAAATCAGAAGAGAACTAAGTGTCCACTGCTACCTCAGTAGAGAATTAAGTGTCCACTGCTACATCAGTAGAGAATTTAGTGTCCAATGCTACCTCAGTAGAGAATTTAGTGTCCACCGCTACATCAGCAGAGGATTTAGTGTCCACTGCTACCTCAGTAGAGAATAAAGTGTCCACTGCTACCTCAGTAGAGAACTTAGTGTCCACTGCTACCTCAGTAGAGAATTAAGTGTCCACCACTACATCAGTAGAGGATTAAGTGTCCACTGCTACCTCAGTAGAGAATTAAATGTCCACTGCTACCTCAGTAGAGGATTAAGTGTCCACTGCTACCTCAGTAGAGAATTTAATGTTCACTGCTACCTCAGTAGAGAATTTAGTGTGCACTGCTACCTCAGTAGAGAATTTAGTGTCCACTGTTAGCTCAGTAGAGAATTTAGTGTCCACTGCTACCTCAGTAGGGAATTTCGTGTCCACTACTACCTCAGTAGAGAACTAAGTGTCCACTGCTACCTCAGTAGAGAATTAGTGTCCACTGCTACATCAGTAGAGAATTAAGTGTCAACTGCTACCTCAGTAAAGAATTTAGTGTCCACTGCTCTCTCAGTAGAGAATTTAGTGTCTACTGATACCTCAGTAGAGAATATAGTGTGCACTGCCACCTCAGCAGAGAATTGAGTGTCCACCGCTACATCAGTAGAGGATTTAGTGTCCACTGCTACCTCAGTAGAGAATTTAGTGTCCACTGCTACCTCAGTAGAGAATTTCGTGTCCACTGCTACCTCAGAAGAAAACTAAGTGTCCGCTGCTACCTCAGTAGATAATTAAGTGTCCACTGCTACCTCAGTAGAGAATTTAGTGTCCACCGCTACATCAGTAGAGGATTTAGTGTCCACTGCTACCTCAGTAGAGAATAAAGTGTCCACTGCTAGAGAACTTAGTGTCCACTGCTACCTCAGTAGAGAATTAAGTGTCCACCACTACATCAGTAGAGGATTTAGTGTCCACTGCTACCTCAGTAGAGAAATAAATGTCCACTGCTACCTCAGTAGAGGATTTAGTGTCCACTGCTACCTCAGTAGAGAATTTAGTGTTCACTGCTACCTCAGTAGAGAATTTAGTGTCCACTGCTACCTCAGTAGGGAATTTGGTGTCCACTGTTAGCTCAGTAGAGAATTTAGTGTCCACTGCTACCTCAGTAGGGAATTTCGTGTCCACTACTACCTCAGTAGAGAACTAAGTGTGCACTGCTACCTCAGTACAGAATTTAGTGTCCACTGCTACATCAGTAGAGAATTTAGTGTCAACTGCTACCTCAGTAGAGAATTTAGTGTCCACTGCTCTTTTAGTAGAGAATTTAGTGTCTACTGCTACCTCAGTAGAGAATTTAGTGTGCACTGCCACCTCAGTAGAGAATTAAGTGCCCACCGCTACATCAGTAGAGGATTTAGTGTCCACTGCTACCTAAGTAGAGAATTAAGTGTCCACTGCTACCTCAGTAGAGAATTTAGTGTCCACTGCTACCTCAGTAGGGAATTTAGTGTCCACTGCTACCTCAGTAGAGAATTTAGTGTTCACTGCAACCTCAGTAGAGAATTTAGTGTCCACTGCTACCTCAGTAGAGAATTTAGTGTCCACTGCTACCTCAGTAGAGAATTTAGTGTCCACTGCTACCACAGTAGAGAATTTAGTGTCCACTGCTACCTCAGTAGAGAATTTCGTGTCCACTGCTACCTCAGAAGAGAACTAAGTGTCCACTGCTACCTCAGTAGAGAATTAAGTTTCCACTGCTACCTCAGTAGAGAATTTAGTGTCCACTGCTACCTCAGTAGAGAATTTAGTGTCCACCGCTACATCAGTAGAGGATTTAGTGTCCACTGCTACCTCAGTAGAGAATTAAGTGTCCACTGCTACCTCAGTAGAGAATTTCTTGTCCATTACTACCTCAGTAGAGAATTAAGTGTCCACTGCTACCACAGTAGAGAATTTAGTGTCCACTGCTACCTCAGTAGAGAATTTCGTGTCCACTGCTACCTCAGAAGAGAACTAAGTGTCCACTGCTACCGCAGTAGAGAATTAAGTGTCCACTGCTACCTCAGTAGAGAATTTAGTGTCCACTACTACCTCAGTAGAGAATTTAGTGTCCACTGCTACCTCAGCAGAGAATTTAGTGTTCACTGCTACCTCAGTAGAGAATTTAGTGTCCACTGCTACCTCAGTAGAGAATTTAGTGTCCACTACTACCTCAGTAGAGAATTTAGTGTTCACTGCTACCACAGTAGAGAATTTAGTGTCCACTGCTACCTCAGTAGAGAATTTCGTGTCCACTGCTACCTCCGAAGAGAATTCAGTGTCCACTGCTACCTCAGTAGAGAATTTAGTGTCCACCGCTACATCAGTAGAGGATTTAGTGTCCACTGCTACCTCAGTAGAGAATTAAGTGTCCACTGCTACCTCAGTAGAGAACTTAGTGTCTACCTCAGTAGAGAATTAAGTGTCCACCACTACATCAGTAGAGGATTTAGTGTCCACTGCTACCTCAGTAGAAAAATCAGTGTCCACTGCTACCTCAGTAGAGGATTTAGTGTCCACTGCTACCTCAGTAGAGAATTTAGTGTTCACTGCTAGCTCAGTAGAGAACTTAGTGTCCACTGCTACCTCAGTAGAGAATTTAGTGTCCACTGTTAGCTCAGTAGAGAAGTTAGTGTCCACTGCTACCTCAGTAGGGAATTTCGTGTCCACTACTACCTCAATAGAGAACTAAGTGTCCACTGCTACCTCAGTAGAAAATTTTGTGTCCACTGCTACATCAGTAGAGAATTTAGTGTCAACTGCTACCTCAGTAGAGAATTTAGTTTCCACTGCTATCTCAGTAGAGAATTTAGTGTCTACTGCTACCTCAGTAGAGAATTTAGTGTGCACTGCCACCTCAGTAGAGAATTTAGTGTCCACTGCTATCTCAGTACAGAATTTAGTAGGCCTTGCTACCTCAGGGCCAAAATAGATTAGGACTATATAATTAAAGTATTAAAAATTGGAATAATATTTGTAAGTTGTAATATTGTAATAATATTAACCAGAATATGTTAATTTTAATCTTGCTTCGTTAATAAGCCCTGGACCCACTGAGCCTACATCAGCCTTAGACAAAAAGCATCTCACAATACCTACCCATCGTTCATTTCTCATTTAAATAAAATTCTTGTTCTAATCCAAACCACTCCCAGCTGAGCTTACGGGAGACAGCATTGTAGTTGCTGTCAGGCTAATTGTATATTTTTTAATGGTATTTTTCAAAGTCATGTTACACAGTATATCGATGCATTTGCTTTAGTTTGTTTTATTTTAATTTAATTGGATTCGGAAAATCCAAATAGTTTAGATTAATATTCAATCGCGATCGTGGTGTTTTGGTCTTGTTGATAAAAACATATTCATAGCAACACTGCCAAAAACATCCCACTCAGGGAATCCAATGTAGTTTGGCAAACAACGCCTGGTCAAATCTGCTCCAAACTATTTTTACCAGAATATTCAAACAAAAGCATTTAATACTTCTCAACCTAATCCTATCTCAAAACAATGACTGGAATCATAAGCGGACACTGTTCTCTGAAAACCCACCTTCACAAAATGAGGCTAGCGACCAGTGGCGTATTGAGGAGGGGGCCAAGGGGACCCGGCCCCCCCGCAAGTCTCCAAGATCGTGTTATTATTCAGGTGTTTTTATCATTATGTACAATGATGACTACTTTGAATATGAATTGAGAAAAAACGCTAAATTTATATTCCATTTTATATAGAATTAATAGAACAAGAATAGCAATATTAGAAACATTCAAATCTAAAAATCAAAATTTGGACTTTTCTGACACGGTGTCTCATACCAAGTATCCTGCCAATACACACCACACATTTCAGTGCAACGACACACGTGTGAGCACAAGTGTTGTGGTAATCAGTGAAAAAATTGTCATTTTGATACAATTACAAAAAAAAGAACAATCTAGTTTTGATTTCCATTGGGCGATCAAAATCTGAATTCTGAGAGCAAAATCTGAAATTACCAAAAAAATCGACATGTGTTTGCGGCTCATTCTACGTTTTTATACCCATTGACATACTATATATGGACTGCTAGTTACCAACTTCACGATGGTTCCACTTATACGCCAGCGCCACTAACTCAAACACGGCAAAAAGGTAGAACTACTATTTTGACATTTCATTTGTTGCTGTCCTTGTCATCGTCGTAATTTATAATTGGCGCGATTTTTACTTTTTGTTTTTCTTTGAATTAGAGGACATGGAATTCGAAGGATGCCGGATAAAAAAGAAATGGCAAGATCACAAGAAAATCTGAAAATAAAAAAGCCGGATCGGAATGGTAACACAAAAGTTCAAACAAAGACCCCACCACCTCCAACATTGCCACACGAAGAATCAATGGGCGAAATAAATCTTAACAAAAGCATGTCCAAGTCCACTGAAAGAGCTTTGTTCTATCAACCGATTCCTAAAGTGAAGATCGTCAACAGCAAGGATTCAGCCTCGCCTGATGTTTCAGCAGAAGACAAATCATTGAATGATTCCTCAATATTACCAGAACCAGCTGAGAACACCACTGAATATCCGTTTAAAGGAGTTTCACTGAAAGATTTCGAAGTACATCGCAGATTGATTGAAGAACAAAACAAACAAAAGAAGGATCTTCACAAAGCCATCGAAGCTCAGTAAGAGATTGTACCTATTTGTTTTCTCCTGTTGGATTTAAATTAATTTTAAATATTTTATTTAAGTTCACAAAAAACTGCTGCCGAAGCAAAGAAGATTGAGGAAATCAAGATTGAATTGTCCAAGCTAGACAATGAACTGGCTACTGACGTGGCTCTCTTAAGGAAACAAATTGATTCCGCTTGTTGTTCAATTTTTTCTGTTGAGTCCAAAGCTAATAAAAAAAACCTAGAAAGCAATATAACAAAGTTGAAGCACAGTTCTTGACAGCCAAAATTGAGCTGCACAATGCTTCGGAGAAGAAGGAACTCCTTACGGAACATTTGTGCACTGTCATCGCGCACAATGAAGACCGCAAAGCACAAAAACTTTTGGAGCTAATGCTAATGCAAAAATGAAACACAAAAGAAGAAAACTTGGTATATATGTATATAAAACTCCCACGACTCTCTTCTATGTATATATAATATATATGTATGTAAAATGTAATTCTTATTTATTCTTTTTTAAACAAAATGAAAAAAAAAATTCTAAAGTCAGACATAATACAGTTTTTTATGTAATGTACTCGTATTTTTTTCAAATCTTAATCAAATTATTATTTATATTCTGTTGGCGTTTCCGTTTCGCATTCATGGCATCTACAATGGGCTGCCGTTTGGCATTATATTTGCGATTCAACTCTTTAATTTCTCTCTCCATTTCTGAGTCAATGTTGTTCAATCGTTGATTGAGATCGTGAAATGTTAAGAAGAAATGGCAAAAAAAGAAGACATCTTGGCAATTTCAACTCAAATGCAGTTACTCAAATCACAAAACGAATATCTAGTGCAGAGAGTAACAACAATGGAGAATTACTGTCATCTGTTAGAGCGACAACTTGATGTTCTTTCGCGGAAAAACTACGAAAATTCTGTTGTGGTTCATTTTCCGGCAGAAGGGAAGTCCAATAAAGTTGACTTCGCTAAACAAACTTGTAAGGGACTTCTCCAGCTTCAAGGAAATGCTGAGTAACCAATTAAGGACGCACAAGAATTCACTAACAACAACACAAAAAAATCCATTGTGATTCTTAATTTTCATCCGGGAGACACTGCGAACAAAATTATCGATGCCACACCGAAACTCAAAAACTCTGGCATTGTGATTCACCGCGAACAATCCCTGATAACTCGACAAAAAAGGAAATCGCTGTGGGAAATCAAAACAAATTTGCAAGCTATAAATCCAAGTGCAAAAATTATGATCAGAGGAGTTAAACTGCACATAAACGAATTTGCGTTCCCATTTAATTTTTCACGTGGATTATTTGTCAACAATTCGGAGGAGCTGTCTTTTTTAAAGAAAACATTTGGTGATGCTTGTTTACAATTTTTTGACATCTGTAACTTAAGCAAGGAGCACTATGCGTCCTCAGCGCCATCTCAACGCGAAATAAATCATCAATCTGGAACAAGCAATCAACGAAATCATGTTCAACATATTATATAGGATAGAGTTGCCGTCTGCCAAGTTAATTTAAAAATCGTAAGTTATAATGTATCTGGTATTAAAAATAAATTATCTATGCCAGATTTTTTTAAGTATATTTTAAAATTCGATAGTCGATAACCAAATAAGTATTCTTTTTAAGGCAAGGACAGAAATGCTGAATCTGAATTTCAAGCCACACTGTAGTAGCAGTTCAATCTGTAGTCTATGCAACAGAAATGAGTCAGAAGACATTTACCACTTCTTAGCAGTTTGCCCAATTATCCTTCAGGAATTACGTAGACTCCATTTCAACAAGAGTTTTCTGTCTCGCGAAGAGGCGATACAATTATTAAACGAGGAAAAAGGTTGGAATAGTCTATATAAGTATATTAATCATGCCCTAGGTTACCGAAACAGTTTTGTAGCATAAAATTCATTTGAATATGTAATGTATCTTTTTTTCTTCTATGTTGTTAACCAAAGATAATTATCGTTTATTGTTTTTAAAATTTATAATAACAAATTATACATCCTATTTTTCTAAGCTCGATAATGTCAATTTCAGGCAGACGGCAAGATTTTTTGCAATGCTAATGTTCTTTTTATTTATTTTAAATGTTAATATCACGAGTTTTGTTTTGAATAAAGAATTTTTAATAATAATAATAATAATAATAATAATAATGTTAAGAACTTCAAGAACTCGAATTCTCCATCGACGAAGTTGTTGTAGTGATGATGATGATTCATTTTGTTGTTGTTGTTTTGCTGCTGCTGCTTTTGTTGCTGTTCCTGTTGATGGTGCATGGGATGAGGTGGTGCTAAGGGAACAGCACAGGTGGTGCTAAGGGAACAGCACAGGTGGTGCTAAGGGAACAGCAGCGGCGGCCGCTGCCGCGGCAGCCGCAGCAGCTGCTGCATGATACATATTTTGTTGCATTCCAAACTGATTGATGGCTGAGATTTGATTCAATTGCATCTCCATGGCTTGCTGTTGTTGTTGTTGTTGTTGCTGCTGCTGAGGAGGCCATTGTATTTGTTGCTGCTGCATTTGCTGATGGGAAGGTTGGTTATTTGAAATAGCTTCCGTAATATCGCACCACATAAGGTGAATCACATTGTTGTATGATTGAGATTTCTTTTATGATTTCGAGAAGATCCGACTCCACTGGCACCAATTTCATGGCCACAATTGAGCTGCTCTCCTTGTGGACAGCTTTATACACTGAAGCTTCCTTCGCCCAGTTTACAAATGATATCAAAGACTTTCTCAGGCGGCTGCAAGAGACTCTCCTCCGATAGCTTCTTTAGTTCTTTCTTGGAAGACATAATGATGCTGTTTTGTTTTTCGTTCGCTTCTCTTCGCTAAGCTATTCTTTTGAAAACCAAAGACGCGATATACAAAATATTAGTGTGATTTGATAATTAATTTATTATTTATGGTCAAATGGACGGCAACGGCGACTACGACGTCGACGACTGTGGCGGTCTACTCTTTTATTTCTAATTTTTTTTTTGTTCTTGTTCTTGGTTGATTCTTTTTGTGGTCTGGCTCTGGTCTCTGATGGTTGGTACTTGGTTTAGTTTGGTTTTTGGTAGCACAGGGAAACAATGAACGTCAAACTTTTTTTTTTATTTGGCTTTTTTTTTGTTGTTTCTTTTTCTTTCATAGATTCATTTTTGTGTTGGAATTAATAATATTTATGATAAGAGAAGAAAAGCACTTTTGTTGTCTAGTTAACTTATATCGATGTTTGCTTTTGCAGATGAAGAACTTTATATTCTTAATAAAAAACGCAACGACGCACAAGAAATAAAAAATATAATGATACAAATTAAGAATTTAATCGAAGAACTACTGTGTGTGTGAAAACTTCCATCGGTTGGTTTCAGACGTAAATAATTCATATCAACAGTTTTCGTATTTATACGTGGCTTATCCATTAAAATTCGCTGTCCCTCTTCAGTTGCTTTCATTGATTCAAGCATATATTGGAGCGCATCTGTGCCGGTTGTTTCACCCAGCCATGCAATCATATCATGGCTGTCAGTGCCGGATTAAGCAAGCGCGGGGCCCGTAGCAAATTCTTTCAAAGAGCCCTCGATCTACTACCTATGGGGTCTTAAGTATAAAGTGGTAAAAAAACAATTCAATACTCAATACTCAATACGTTTATTTGCTATCTATAGGTTACAATTTTGTGGGTAATTAATAGTGTAGTGAATTACTATAGGCGCTGTTAGGCTCTGACAAGTTCAAAAAGCCTGAGATGAAATTTCCTGGCAATTTAGAATAATTTTGATAGGAAACTAACAATTGAAAACTGATGATACTACACAAATTATTTTTTTCAATACATATTTCAGAGTTTAAGTTTAATACAAAGTATATTATATATTTAGGAATAGCTAATGTTATATTTTATCAATGGTATACTTTAAATAATGCTTATATTTTATATTTATTTATCTGTTCCCTTATTATTTCTTAAACTTTTACAAAGTAGCTTTTCTAGATTTCATGTGGGCAAATTTAGAAATAATACTACCAATTCGTATCAATTTTTTTGAGCAAATCATATTCTATATTCATCAATGCGAGATAATTCAGACGTTCTTGACTCATAGTATTCCTTAACTCATTTTGTATGCGCTTTAATGTCGAAAATGAACGTTCGCCACTGCAGTTAGTGATCATGAGAGATAAATAAATGCGCAAAGCAATTTCTAAATTGGGGAAACATGATTCTACTGAATTGTCCATTAGGAATTTATAATATTGAATTTCCAGAGCTTCGTTTTTCGTACTGTCAATCGCACTAGCCACATCCGTTTTCAGCAGCTCGGCAAACTGCACTAATTCGTTGTCTAGGCTGTCTTCCAAATCATTTTCATAAGCACTGACTATAATTAATGTTTTTTTTTTAAATCTCGTCTGCTGTAATAGATTTTAACTGTCGAAATATTCCAAAAACACCAGTTAGTTTTTGATATGCTTTCATGCGTTTGTCTAAAGCAGATAGTGTGCTATCAATAATGACAACAAACACCTCAATTTCAAACTTTTTACCAGGTGTTTATTTCTCAACAAATTCGTTAATTGTTCTATAACCGCTAAAATCGTCGTACTTTGTGTTCCGCTTGCGTCGTCTTGAAGGCTGTTGCTGATATTCATGACAGCTTGTCAGCTCTTTGGCTTGTGCTTCAATATTTGAAAATGTAGATCGCATTGTTTGGACATATCCATGTAATGATTCATAAAGGCTGTATCCCGTATTAAGGTCTATTTTAGACGATTGCAGCGACGCACTAGTTGCTTGCATGCGTTCTAGGATTCCATTCCACGTAATTGTCATTATTCCCGTTTCCAACTTATTCATCTTTGAAACAAGTCCGTAAGCTTGATTACGACACTCTGACTTTTGATCTATATTATTGGAAATGGCATCCAAAACTTGCTTGATAGTGGTAAAACCACATAAAAGTGCCTTCGTAGCATCAGCTCTGGCGGACCACCTAGTATCCAACAACCTTTTCAAAATCGGAATTTTCGAAGTAAGAGCTTCCGTAAGAAGACTCCAACGATGTGTAGAAGCGGAAAAAAAAATTATAGAGACTCTCGCGTCTAGAATTTCAACTTCTTTGGTTCTGGAAATAGTTTATTGAATGCATTGCTCTTTATGAATTTGGTAATGATCTTACTATATTAGGATTACGAAATGGTTATGGAAAATTCAATTTGAGGAAATCTCTCTTTTAAGATTAATATTAATAAGTTATATTTTATAATTAATATTTTAAACCAATTTATTACTTTAGTAATAAAATATTTTTTTTCGGTCATAACTTCTATAACCCAATATACTTATATTCTAGAAAGTAGATTTTTGGTATATGGTTACTAAATTATACTAAAAATAATGTAGTCTGTTAATCTTACAAATAAAGAGATAATTTTAACAATTAAAATCGACCCATTTCAATTCTGCTACACATCCACACTAAGTGTCGGGTAAGAGTGCTTGCATACGTCAGACTTTTTGTAGAGCTGATTATCAGGCCGACTGAAATTCTACACATTTATGCAAGCAACTTTTTGCAGAATTTGTGCGTTTACCGTATGAAATTCGTTGATTTATTTACGCCAAGGAAATAGTCGGGTACCGAGTGTCTGACGTGGATTGTCTTAATACGAAAAGTTGTAACGTTTCACGTTCTTGTGACATCAAAAAATTCAATATACCACATCTTAATAAGTTTCACTAAAAAAAATTACGCTCAGGCAGAGATGAGTGGATTTAAATATGCGGGGCCCCCTTTCGCGCGGGGCCCGTAGCAATTGCTACTCTTGCTACGTGGTTAATCCGGCACTGATGGCTGTAATAAATGAATGAAATATTGAGTCTGATAAGTGATTTGTATGACTAACTTTGAGCTTACCGGTGAGGGTCTACTATGGCTGCGATAGATGACCCTGCGCTTAGGAGGAATTTTTGAAATGGCGATACTTCTATGCGATTGTTCATAAATTCTTTAGTAAAAGCATTATAGTTTTCGGTGGCTTCTTGTTGGAATTCTTCGTGAGGGTCGGTTTCATAAGAATTATTCTTATCAACAGTCACATTCCCCGCTAGAGAGAACTCAGCACGTAATAGCGACTTTCTAGACTGCTGGATTATTCCCAAAGGGAGTCTTCTTAACATGATGCCCGGAACTTGAATTGAGATGAATTTCGTATAAATAAAGCATGAATATAATTTTTACTCGCAATTGTAGTAGGTGCTTTGGACACTTACTTAAAAAAAATATCTGAAATCTGAATTAAAAGTCAAATTCGAAAATAAAAGAAAAATGACACTAAATTTTATTAACTCTAAATTCACTTTGGCAGAAGTCTTTTGACATTTGTCATTTCTTCTTTGTACTTTATAAAAATGACAATAGATGTCCCTGTTTGATACTGTCTATTCGCACGCATTCTTCTTATAGTTTCGACAGTATGACACTTACAGCATTGTGGAGTAAAGATTTGTATTACTTTTGCGTAGTCAGTCCCACGCACGCAACATTCTACTTGCACTACGCGTATGTCCAGTCATATAATATTGTATTGAAAGGTGAAAGAAAAATTTTCAATCACATCACTCATCTTATTGGCTACGTATGAATAGAACATCAAAGGATTTTGCTATGCTTTTGGCAAGTGGCAATAGATGTCGCTACTATGTTTTTGAAAATATAATTACAACTTTTGCCGCTTTTGAGTCAGTGGAAGCACTTGTACCGGAGTCAATTTTTCCAAGCGATTTGTATGAAAATGACATTTCGCTAGCAGTCCATGTATAGTATGTCAATGTTTATACCATAGAATGTGTATATTGTATTTGGTGTGGAGCTTGTAACATAGAGAAATAAAACCGTTAGGTATAGAAAAGTATATATATTCTGACTCAGAATCAAAAGCCTAGTCGATTAAGCCATGTCCTTCCGTCAGTCCATCTGTCCGTCCGTCCGTCCGTCCGTATGTATACTCTCTAGAGGTCGCAACTTTTGAGCTAGAAAGCTGAAATTTGGTACATATAATCTTTGGTTCAAGAGTAAGGCTAAGTTCAAGAACTAAGAACCAGTAGAATCCGCCCACAAACACGACCACAATCGCCATTTTTGTTGAACAACCTCAATTTGGTAAAATTAAATTATGTTTTTTGTACAGATACGATAAAAGCATAACGCTAAAATTTTGCAGACGTAAGTTTTAGGTAAACCTTCTTCCAATCAAATAAAAATATTTCAGTTTGGGCGTGGCTGACCCCCATTTTTCATACAAAACCGTCAATATTGTTTTTATAAAATAAAATATTAAAGAAAAAACATTAAATTTTCTGGGTATTACTTGCACATAAACATCTTATGTATGAAATCAAAAAAATTTATTTTGGGCGTGGCTGACGCCCACTTTTCATTGGAAACTATAAAAAATTGTTTTTTGTAAATAAACAATATTTATAATGAATCCGCAAGCCAAAATTTTACGTCTCTTAGCAGAAACTAAAAAAATTGTGTATCAAAAGAAATTTTTAAATGTCGGGCGTGGCTAACGCCTACTTTTCACGAAAGAACGAAAAACGTAGTCTCAAAAATTTTAGGTACTTCCAATATTCAATTTAAACCTTTTTCCTTCCGTTCGTTATATGAGGAATATATCTCTACATTTTCTTGTGTAAATTTTTTCAATACGCCCACTTTTAAAGGCGTGATTTTGATAAAATACCTTTGTTCAGGTAAGATTGTTTAAAAACTGTTCGATTCAGCTGTAGTTTTACACATATGTCTGAATACTGATCAAAGCTCAGGTAGTGCTTTTTAAGGACACGCCCACTTTTAAGGGGCATTTCAGTCAAAAGTCGTATAATGCATTAATTTTATAACCTTTTTTAACTATCGGTCGCAGTTTTGAAGTAAAAAGATGAACACTTAGATTTATATTCCTTATTGTATTTAATAATAAATGTAGGTTTTTGTTTTATTATTAAATTAGGAATTTTATTTAAAATAACCATTTACAAAGAATTAAGAATTTAGACTGAGAAGAAAAACAAGCTTAATTTAATTATTTGATTTAAAGAAAAATATAGAACTCCTAATAATTAAATTTAGCAAGTATGAACTTAAACAAGTATTAACTAAAATAAAAGGTAACATACTAAAGTTATTATTAACTTCAACACTTTCCCTTGTTACCTGAAAAATTGAGTTTTTTGTTATGTTTGAAGTCCCATTTGCTTGCATAACATTTGAAGACGTGGACTTGGTAATGGTTTCGTCATTACGTCTGCAAGTTGATTTTCAGTTGAAATTTGTTCAACTATAATCCGTCCTTCAATCACTTTTTCTCTTATAAAGAAATGTTTAATGGCAATATGTTTGGTCCTTCGGTGAAATTCTGGATTTTGAGAAAGTCTCACTGCTGCAGAATTATCAACTTGGATTACTGGAATGTCTTTTAGTTGAATAATGCCAGTAAACAATCTTTTTAGCCAAATTGCTTCTTTAGCAGCTTCATTCGCCGCTACAATTTCTGCCTCCGTTGTTGATGTAGCTACCATTGCTTGCCTTTGGCTTAGCCAAGAAATAGCTCCACCAGCATATTTAACAACAACTCCCGAAGTTGATCGTCCTGTTTTAACGCATCCCCCAAAGTCAGCATCACTGTAACATTCAAGTAAACCTTTTTCTGCGTCGTGACGATAAATGATTCCATAATCTAAGGTTCCTGCTATGTATCTGAATAATCGCTTGACTCGGCTTACATCTTCAGTGGACGGATCCTCCAGAGTTCTTGAAAGAAAACCGACGCTGTAGGCAATGTCTGGTCTTGTACCAAGCATAAGGTACATCAATGCACCAACAGCTTGTCTGTAAGGGAAATTATGTTTTTCAATTGTTTCTTTCCCTCTTTTAGAAGTTTCGGATGTCTATTTACAAAGAATTAAGAATTTAGACTGAGAAGAAAAACAAGCTTAATTTAATTATTTGATTTAAAGAAAAATATAGAACTCCTAATAATTAAATTTAGCAAGTATCAACTTAAACAAGTATTAACTAAAATAAAAGGTAACATACTAAAGTTATTATTAACTTCAACATTCCTTGGTTACGTAGCAGAGTGTGGTCCATGAATTGTTAAAAACACCCATAACCGCTATTTCCATTCAAAATCTAATTTTTAAAAATTTAAGTTTTGCAGACGCATACACATACAAAAATATAGGGAATAGGGTATCCAACAGTTCGTTCCAAACATACTGTAGCTCTCGCTTATGTTTTTTTTATCTATGGGAAATTGCAAAAGCCATCACGGACAAACGAGAAGGTTTGAATTTGCCGAATACTGTGAGAGTCCTACTCACTAAAACCCTATTAAACCCCAACTATTGCGTTTTAAGTGATCTGCGTTCTTTTCTACTATTTGAAATATCTCGATTATTGATGTTACCTTGAAGTTCTCCTGCTGGCAACTTTCATGTGAGTTTGGCCCGTTTGAATGGACTTCTTTCACCTCTCTCGTATTCATCATTCCTTTCGAACGTATCACCACGTGCGTCTTCTACTTGATCACCTCCTTCATCTTCAGGAATGGATGGGGAGTTCCCGTCATTGGGTATTGGGCGATGTTGTTGCATGCGTTACCTCTACAAGTCCCACAAATTGGAGGCCTTTCCACAACCAGTTTTGCAGGTACAAGAAATTAAATTCAGCAAACTCGACGGCGCCGGATCTTTTTCCTAGGTGATGGGCATGTAAATGCTCTTCATTTTTTTCCAACCCCAGTCTTCCAGATCTTTTTAATTTCCCAACCAATCTTGAACTTGATGATACTATCTATATGTGTGTAGACTAGCCGCATCTTCAGTAGGTGGTAGGGAAGCCAAATTGAACGTATTTTTTTTTTCCAGACTGAAGAAAACGCTTGTAATGATAGAAGTTCAAAGTCTCGTCCTTGTTTCCTATGTACAACTTGTAGAAAAATAATTTTCCAAGGGCGGCGATCGCTGATGGAAAAACTTTCTCACTTTGGAACAGGTAAATTGAGTCCAGTAGTTGGGGATCCTTTTCCAGCGTTGTAATAAATTTCATCTTACCGGTCGAAAACGTTGTGTCTCACCCAGAAAAAGCATGAAGAAACAGAATATTATCGGCGATTTTTCCCCCGAACTTGAAGCTTGATGAGGAGTACAGTTTTTTCGGCGTGCGTCCCGAGCCAGGATTTTTGAAAAAGACGTTTTGGTGTTCTTTTCCTAGCGCTGTTAATATAACTAGGACTTCTGCAATAATTATAGCTGCTTCGTGCGATTCAGCCTTCCCCAATGCTTCACGAACGATGTCGGTGTCGGCGTCTCCTAGAGCTTGGTGAGTACTGTCACCCGCTTCTGTGAACTGAGCCATCAAAAATCTAATGAGCCGGTGTTTGTTTTTGTCGTCCGATAGGAAATGCGCCTGTCCAACAGTCACTGTACTGTTGACGGAAAAAATCATCTCCGGAGACCACTTTTTTCCTTTTCTTCTCGCAAGTTCCCAAGATTTTGTTCCAACAATTGCCGGGTTCCCAAGTTTCCAAAGAAAATAATGCTTGCTGGAGTTCCAAAGTGGGTTTGCACGTATCGACGTATTTCGAACAAATTGCTTGATATGTTGAATTACGGTCCCAAACTACATTGTGAAGAAGAAACCCTCCGTCGATGACGAAATATTTGTCAGTTCCAAAGTCATAGTTATCCTGCAGGGGTTGAAAAGCATCATATAAAACAGACTTCTTGTTTTTTCTCGTTCCTTCCTCGGTGAATAAAGACATCGGAAATGGAGCGAGCTCATAATGCAGGCATTCTTTGATACCTGCATGTGACTCTTTGCTGATGCACATTCTTTGAAACAAGAGTAGGGGTTGATAGCTACCGGTGATTTATCTATAGAAATGCTAATAGTCATCGCTGCCAGTGAGATAACTTTTTGTTTTCGTTAGAATGAAACCGAGCCAAATTTTTTCCCAACGCAATTGTCGACGATGTCAAGTCCAATCTGCCCGGCTGCATATCAATTTATGTTGTCGCTGCCAACTACGCCAGTTGACAGGGAGACCAAGTTTTCAATGGAAAGGGTGATGATCGGCGAACCAAGTCTATTTTTTTAACGTCCTGGTTATCCCGGATCACTCGAGAGTCCCTGAAGTCCACGTGTTGTTCAGAGGTGCTTGTTAAGATGCTGCAAAACTCTTCTATCTACTCACAGGTGTTCTGGAGATAAACCATGCCCAGTACCCACGAAGAGATGCTGCTGTCCGATGCTCCGCGCATGTCCTTGACCCCTCCTCTAGATTTGAAATCTTTCATCAGGGTTGACTCGATTACGTGGTGTGGATAATTTGCAGCGAAACATTTATCAGTGCGCCTGATAACGAACCTGCCTCCACTTGTGTAGCTCTCGTATTCTTCTTCCGGCATCGTATTATGCAAATTTTCCATGTCCTGGACGTACAAGTGAGCTGTCTTCGCATACAGAAAATGGCCGCTCGATTGAAAAAACGCAATAATTTTCTTGATTGTATCTATGCGGAGAATGTAATTGCCCATTCGCTCAGCTTCAATGAAGTTTCTCACTAGCGTTACAAGCGGAAAATATTGAACCCACAATTTTGCTGTGCGTCCATTTTCCTCCAATTCATCGAGCTTTTCGTTCAGTTTTCCAGAAATCTTGTCCAAAAAACCCGCGTTGTGATGGGAGAAAATTTCAGGTTATTGGGTTGAAAAAAAATGGTGTCCAAATTTTCACTATCTTTGGAGGAAAATTCCATTCCGTTCATGATCATTTTTCCGAGTGATAGGTGGGCAAAATGTGCGCTCTACTGCCCTGGCATATGCGTGTCCTGTCATGATGTGTGGCACGAAATTTTCGGCGTAGATGTGTTTTAAGATATCCTCCAAACCACTCCCGCCCATCATCGAACCAATGGAGTACATGAAAGACATCAGAAGATGAAATCCTCCTAGAACAAGCTTGACATTTCCAAGATCAGAAGTAGGATCCGCGGCGCTCACACTATCGTGAGTTTTCCAGTACAAGGGCTGATCAAAGCCAACGATGCAAATCACTTGTACCAGAATTTCGCATTTTTTAATTGCACACTGGAGCGTGGTGAGAATAGTGTCACAATCGCTGGGAGGGGCATTGATGAATGGTAGAAAAATGATCTTCGATTTCTCGAACTTGTGTCTTGATATCGCCTCCATCATGAAATAATTCCAACCTGGAACATCCTCAAAACAGGACTATTTTCCGTAGAGCCACAAGCTATTGGAACGATTCGAGGCGACAATTTACGCATATTTTCAATTGCGGAAATTTCGATATTTGCAAGGCCGGACAATTTTCCCTGCACGTACGTAGATAAAGGCACGAAGCCGAGCTCAGCTTTTTCGACAGCAGTTTTTTTCCGGATGCGGCTGATTGAACCTTCAGTGTAGAAAAGATCGCTGGGTGTAACGCACTGTATCCCTCCCATCGCGTGAAAAGTGCCTCGTCCGTCGAGTGTATTCGTATTGAAGTCTGCATTATCAAAAACGAATGTGGAAAAAGCTTGAGGTGGAATGATGTCTTGTGGTCGTGAGATGCAGGACGATTTGAATTTTGAAATCTCGCTGTAGGACGCCGAAAAACCTAGGGATGACGAAATGTCAATCAGATTACGAGAACCAAATTTTTTGAAGATGAAGGTGCCAACTCCTAATTTCAAAACAGAGAAAAAAGAACGAGGTCGACACGCCGTGATGATAGCATGAGCCAGGGCGATGCATTTCTTGTCCCATTTTCAAGTGATCCACGTTTATGCTTAATAATGATCCGCGATAAAAAACTGATCAGAGTGGGAGGAACACAGTCTGAAGCACTCGCGAAAGAATTGTCAGTTGACGAGTAAGTATCGAGGTCGTAAACTTGGGAACGAATATCTTCGAGAACGATATCTGCAGCTTCTTCGACAACGCGCGACCGTTCCTCGGCGTAGTTTGATTAACGACTGTCGTACCAAAATTGAGTCAGAAGTTTGTGCCCGGTATTTTGGAAACATACGATTTTTCTTTTGACGCATGCTGTGTAATCATTATATCTTCTCCATATTTTTCAACCAATCAACAAAACTGGGGCAGCTATCGGTTTTGGTTTGTGAAATTAATGTTGATATCGTTAACTGGCATTCTTCAAAATTATTTTCCAACTACGTGAAAATATCTTGCATCGATGCATCCACATGTATAGCTGCGGTGTCGTCCTCTTAGTTTCTTCTCATTTTCGGTTCACCGTAGCTCAAACCCAAGTTGGTACCACAATTTGTATGGTACTTGGCTCCAATCTTGACGAAATCGGACACTTTTTCAATTCGCTCGACGATTGTCGATTGGCAATGTCGTCATGACGGGTTCTTAATTCGCGCAAAATCGATTTTATTTTTTCTTCTGTTATGGCCTGACACGTGAAATTTTCATTTTTTTCCCCATATTTTTGGAACATATGAAACCCGAAGATCTAAAGTTGAAACTCACCGAAGATGTTGTGGGAGAAACGGACGGTGATGCACCCACAGTACGTTGCCGGCTATATGTCGAATTCCTCCTCTCGTCGGTGTAGAGCTTGTAGCAGAATGTATGAAGTTGAATCTCCGTCGCATTTTCCAGAAGATTGGTGATTTTGTTGTCACATTTTTGTTCACTGATCTTGATTAATTTTTGCGAAACGCGTTTCCATTTTTTCGCGCAGTCGTTTCACGAGAAAAAATGTGACTGATTCTGAACTAAAGACCTTCTCGTTTGTCCCTGACGGGTTTCCCGTTTTTCCATAGATACAAAAAATACAACTTAAACTACGTTTCACATTTTGATTAGAAAGAAATCAAACGATAATTAATAACAGCACCTAGAGAGTGCAATGTACGCGCAATGAGAGTACAACTCACATTGCACGCGGCTCGCGGGAATGGTGCGGCGCGCGCGGTCAACTTTTTTTTTGGATTGAGGGCAAAATTTTAACCGCAGAAGAGTATTCGAGCACTCATTTTGTAGGTAATTTTGAGTTCTTTATTATGGTACTGAATCATTTTGCGAAAAAACTCACCTGTTTCACGGTATTGTAACGTAAATAATAATATTAAAAAAAATTTAAAGTAGATGCGTCTATGTATATACCGCCACCCTGTAATTGCCAATAGACATTCGAGTCTACACTTAACACCCTATGGATATCCAAGGTCCAAACCCAAAGCCCATCCACAACACAAACCAGAGAGGAAGCAGGAAGAAACAAGCGCCCCACTCATTCTAGACTCCTATGTCAAGGAACAGCAACTCCATCGTCTTCTACCAGCGCATCAGTGTACCGAACATCCCTACATTAGATATACTTACACTTTACCAACGCGGCCTCTTGCTCTCTTCTCCCCTCCCCGTTTTCAAATTTTCTTTCCATCCCCATCACAAAAGCACGAGCCACACAACAGCGTACCGTAGGTTCTGACCACAAAACACCGTGGAACAGCCTAGTGGGTACCTGTCAGCATGCCCGCGCCTATCCACTACAAGTTATAGATGTTCCTCCTGTAGTCATGTCGTGTCGTAGCTTACATCTGAAACCATGGACTCTACTCAGATCCCTCACTCATAACTAGAATTGAAATGCCATAGATAAAAACGTCGTTTACAACTCCGAACACTCCACTTCAGATCGCATTCACTACACTAGCTATGGCTACCTATTTCTGCATTGAAGGGACGAAAGCGATCATATGCCGGCAACGCCCCCTTTCTTATCAACTGTTCGTAGAGAACAGTCAGTAAGAACGGCATGCGACAACGTAGAACCGTGGTCGAGATTGACCGTCGCGATGGCCGGCAGTACCCTAGCCACAACCAGCTCAGCCAGGCCGTAGGCACTTTCTCCGGGATCTACTTGACCGGTGTTACCTCTTTTTTTTCTGCCGACTGTTGAACTCATGGTGTGCGAGTTCGAATATGAAATGTTAAACTGCTTAAGGGCCCTCATAATCAATGCCGACAAGACTGAGAAGAATTAATTTGAAAAGAAATGAAGATTCATAATCGCACCTCTTACTACGAGTGATCATAGTTCAAGAGAAAAGATTCAGAACTGAATTTATTAAACTAACCCGTCGAACGTAACTCGCATGTATGTGTGTGAAAGCAAACCATAGATGACCGTGGATGCATGGCTAATTTATCACCTTTCTATCATTCTCCTGCCAAGATGTAATGCAGAATGTGGAAGAGGTGACTAACATTGCATTGAGGTAGGATCATAGGTGTAGATCGATCCCCCTTGGTCTCTCAACCCACCCAATTCATAAGCGAAAACCAACTATCTCGCCTATGACCTTGGCTGAGCGCGGACCTGTGAGTCCCTACGACTCAACACTATTGTTGGCCAGCCCCAGATATAACAAGCAATCAAAAGTATGCTTGCTCTATTAACTAACCTATCTCAAACCTAGTACTCAACCATGACACTGGAATTCCCTACTCTATTGTTGCAAACATAATACTCCCTATGAGCATCTTACCATGTAAATCACCTTGTTCCTCGCAAAGGAAGTGTGAGGGTCACCACAATCCCTAGGAAAATCTTACTCTGTCATCCTAAAAAGGTAATACGATCTTCATAAAATTTCCAAAACACTGAATTCAAAAGGCAAGAAATTTCATTAAACGTTATAAAATGGTCTTATTTATTAAATTTTTACTTATAATCTAACACGGTATTAGTGATGTATCTTAAGATGAATAATATATATAGATTGCATAAAAAGGATAAAAACTTGAAAGAGTTTTATTAAGATAACAACTATATTAACGTTATTTAGTTGTAAAACGTTTCCTAAAGATAAACTATAATGCGTAATTTATAATCTTATCTAATTGCTAACCTATTATGTTTATAATGTCTTAATTTGTATCTGATTAACAAGACAATTGTATTTCTCAAAAATAAGCTAAAGAAAGTGTTAACCTTGTCACATGAAATGTGAGTTCAAGTAACTTCATAAAAGCAAAGGGAAACTTCAATGCTATTTAAAAAAAAAAGTTAATTCCGCGGACCGAATAATTAGCGTTCAAAGAAAATCGTGAAAACGGAAAACTTTATTTTTCTAACGCGGCGTCGGATTCAAACCGCCAACGAGCTTAGCAAATCAGAGAGAGGAAACTCAAGTAGACAGACGGAAAAGTAATATCGGACTTTAATTTATACTAATTATGAATTGCGCGAGGGATTTATTCATAATCTAATACGGAGACATGAAATTTATAGATTGTAATCAGTTAATAGGGGCTCTGATCAAGGTATTATATTTGAATCAGGTAAAAAAAAAATAAAGATAGATTTCCAAACCAACACAAAAAGTACCATACACGAAAGAATACAGTTTGTATCCAATCGAGTAATCGATCAAAACGGTAAATATACATCAATATAGTGAAAAGTTTTAAAGAATATATTCCAAAAATTCACTGGCTACCAATGGGGTAGCTTCAGTTAACGATATCAAAACTCTGCTTTCGCTGAAGTGCACCCCGGGAACAACCTGTAAAGTAATTAGTTAAATGTATATAAATTGGAATATATCGCTTTTATTCTTCAGGATATATACTGAGATCAGCTATCTCGATCTCTATTCAATAATTTGATTGGACGGGTTAGTTATGAACGAAGCCTTGAAAATCTAAATTCGTACTTTCAGAAGTGTTCTTATGTTCTCAGATGTAACAGACACAATCATAGACCGCACGATAAGAATTATATGTAAATATTTCTTGTGCCTGTTGGTTTACAATTAAGGTATAAGCACGACTATACTATACAATAAACAAACGTTGAGATCGTATAAAGTGAAAGCCGAAAGGCAATAAGTGAAGAAAAATGTTGACGCGGCGTCGAAACGCGGACAAAGTGGTCGCTACCGACGCGAAACTGTAATGTCGTGAAGACGTAGTGAAATTTAAAGAAGTGTAACGTAAAAAATAATAATAACTAGCCTTTACCCGCGGCTTCGCTCGCGTTTCAGCTGATCAAGAAGTAGACTGTATCGTAGTCTAGCTTCTTCTTCTTTAATAGCTTTATAATTTAATACCTACATTTAACCGTGATAAAAAGTAGCCAATATGCTATTCCAGACTATAATCTATCTCTATGCTAAATTTAATTCAGATCCGTTCAGCCATTCTGGTGTGATTTCAAAAATTAAAACAAATCTATCCCACGGGAACCATACATTTTACCGGGATAAAAGTAGCCAATATGCTATTCCAGACTATAATCTATCTCTGTGCTAAATTTCATTCAGATGAGTTCAGCCATTTTTGTGTAATTTCAAAAACTACAACAAATCTATACCACCGGAACCTTACATTTTACCGGGATAAAAAGTAGCCAATATGCTATTCCAGACTATAATCTATCACTGTGCTAAATTTCATTCAGATCCGTTCAGCCAGTCTGGTGTGATTTCAAAAATTAAAACAAATCTATCCCACGGGAACCATACATTTTACCGGGATAAAAAGTAGCCAATATGCTATTCCAGACTATAATCTATCTCTGTGCTAAATTTCATTTAGACGAGTGCAGCCATTTTTGTGTAATTTCAAAAACTAAAACAAATCTATACCACGGGAACCTTACATTTTACCGGGATAAAAAGTAGCCAATATGCTATTCCAGACTATAACCTATCACTGTGCTAAATTTCATTCAGATCCGTTCATCCATTCTGGTGTGATTTCAAAAATTAAAACAAATCTATCCCACGGGAACCATACATTTTACCGGGATAAAAAGTAGCCAGTATGCTGTTCCAGACAATAATCTATCTCTGTGCTAAATTTCATTCAGATGAGTTCAGCCATTCTGGTGTGATTTCAAAAATTAAAACAAATCTATCCCATGGGAACCATACATTTTACCGGGATAAAAAGTAGCCAGTATGCTGTTCCAGACTATAATCTATCTCTGTGCTAAATTTCATTGAGATGAGTTCAGCCATTCTGGTGTTATTTCAAAAACTAAAACAAATCTATCCCACGGGAACCATACATTTTACCGGGATAAAAAATAGCCTATCTGCTATTTCAGACTATAAGCTATCTCTGTGCCAAATTTTATCCAGATCCGTTTAGCCGTTCTGGCGTGAGTTAGCAACAAACATCCAAACATCCAAACATCGTAACTTTCACATTTATAATATTAGTAAGATAATAATAAGCGAACAAACAAATGGAATTCGTATCCAAGATACCTCAAGCTTACTGACTTGCGATAAAACATCGGAAGGAAACCGAGAATTCACTGATAGCGTACAACCAGATAGATTCGAATCACCGAGTTATTTACAAGAAGCACGGGCTTCGTTACAAAACGTAAAGGGAAAGTTGTCACTGTAATCTAATCTTTTTAAAGAAATCGATCTGAATTGATATCGCGATGACCGGAAACGTACGAGACTGGACAAAAAAAAACTTTATTACGAAGTTATCACTTTCAGATAAATGTACATGAGTGAGTTCATATTTATAAAAAAAAAATTTAAGCACATCACTAAGAAAACCTTATAGTATCATAAAGTGGTATGTAGATAACGTGGGGGTGGAGGAGGCACTAGGTCCAACCACCAAGTGATAAAATAAAAAGGTGAAATAAGTAGCTGATAGCGTACACCACCGTCCGGTGGTCGGACGCTTCGTTTGTTGTGACTTCGTATATTCTTAGGCAATTCTGAACCCGCCTGTGGGTTTTGTTGGAGCGACAATATCCACGCTCTAAAGGTATCACACACAAATGAATATAAAATACATAACTTTTACCTGGCTTATCCAGAACAATGTTATATTAATATATACAATGAGTTTTCTGGAACAGTTGTATGTTGTTGTAAAATTAAAGATGTTTAAAATCCTTGGTCCTATGTTGCTTGTAGATTCAAAATTTAAAGCTGCTCCTTGATGTGGACCGGCATCTGTGAATCAACACACGCACAGTCGTCCTGTTGGTTCACTAAGATGAAATATATTTCCTCGAATCCCGCGATGAGGTCTACAGCCTAATCGTGACTGGGTTTCCTGACCGGTAATAATGATGATATGAAGAATGTTCTAGCAATCCTGCTGCTAGGACATCAATGGACCTCCTTTATGTTGCGAAGACAGGGCGTTATGATTCCACGTACCGTGGTATACCCACGAACAAGCAGCTTAATGTAGCTGGGTGTGGGGTGTGGTCGCGTCGGTCGACGAGCCGGAATACGGATCAACGTCTGACGGAAGCGAATTGGTGTCCCACCTTGGACACGTGTGGCGAATGTGTTTTATATCGCCCAAGCAAATTGCGACACAGAAAAATAACTTCCTCGGAATGAAGAACAAAAGTTGAAGGTTTCACAGCTACGCCACTTGCGCAAGGATATATATTTTACAACTATGTATATAAAATTTCCATGATGAGCTTATGCACATGGTGTTTTATTAGCGTAGGATAAAAGAAGAAACATTCTGCACGAAATAATTTCCATTTGTATAAATTAAACTTCGGCAGCCTCGCCAGCTTCTCCTGGGGAATGTGAGCCAACAGCTTTCACGTCTGAATTGGGGTCTGTATAATAAGCGACTGTAACGTAGTTAAATTGATTGAAGATCTAATCGCAGAGTGGGGCCCGTGAAGCATTCAAAAATCATGCCCCTCGTTGGGTGCCATCTGTAACGTAGGTATAGAAAGAACCTTTGCCGCACAAACGGGCCCCGTGGAACATAACGCGTATGTCCCACGTTGGGCGCCATCTGTAACGTAGTTAATTGAAGATCTAATTGAAGATGAATCTTTATCCGTACAGACGGGGTGGCCATCTGTAACGTAGTTATTATAGAAGAATTTTATGTAATTCAATTTAAATTCTCTTCAATTGATTGACTGGAGATGCTTTAACCATGAATACATTAGACCACCTTCCATGAAGCCAATGTAGAAAGACATTTTCCCACATCTGGGGCCTTCGGTACTGTAAGCTAAACGACTTGATCCTAATTCTTAAAACGTACGCACAGCTCATTTACTTTGATGTGCATGCACTCAGGAAGTCCTAATCTCTCTCAATCTCCTTACTCGTAAAGCAACGGACAGCAGGGCAATAAAGAGGGGATCTCCCTTTGTTCTGCCCACCTAAGGAAAATGATTGTTTAAATTTGGTATACTCAGATGGTTCGGTATACCTGGAACTCACAAACACTTCATCACCAAAAGAAACAGAATTCTCAATACTCACTATTAAGTCTCAAAATATAATACGTGGCGATATCAAGCCTCACGTATTATCAACAACAAAAAAACTTCCACAGAACTCACTATGATCTGAATGCCTCAGAGCGTATGCTTATCTCAACCTCACTTACAGCGTCAATATTGTCGCTAACTTCTTATGTTATCAGCCAATAGTCGTTTTCCCACAACTTGCCCATTACGCTCATGGGTAATCTGTTAGAATGTATCCAAAATTTCCGCGATTAGTGAGATTGGTGGTATCTCCAATTCATTGGCTTCTTTCTACGTATAGCACTCGAGGTATAAAAACCTCCGGCGCGTCCACGCAGGCAGAAGCGGTGTGGTTTCCCTTTCCACAGTCGCGTCGATCTGCTGTGGGGTGCGATTGCTGATACACGCTGGGTGGGAGGGGGGGGGGGGGGGGTACTTGCTACAGGAAAGAGGGGACATGTGTAACATTGTTTTACTAGCAGATCTACGGCCTTGGTGTTCTAGACCTTGGGGGGTTATTATAGTTAAAGCAGGGCCCGAAGTGTTGCAAAGCTATTGTAAAGAGAACTTCCATTAGGAATATGTTGGATCTTGTATCAAACTTATGCTTCCGGAGGCATAAGATTCAGTATTTAGATAGTTTAGTTGAACTGAATCGTATTGAAGGACGAAACATGCCTTCCTGTTACCCCTTCTGTAAAAAGCGGAAGGAAACATTTGAGTGGAGGGGAAACTAGGTGTGATCGTCCCCTCGGTCTTCTATACCCGCCCAAAATTCAATCTCATCAACCTAAAAAAAAGGGAGAGAATTGAAACCATGGAACTTGCTTTAGGACCTTTAATATTATGCAAATTCCCCTTCACTAAAAAAAACTCAAAAGACTACTTATATCACATTCACAAAAAAAAACTACACTTCACGACCTTAAATTCAGAACTTATCAAACTTCTTCAAAACATCTCTCCTGTCATCTTTGTTGTTGTTGTTAACTCCACTCAACTCCCCTTATCAAACGACAACTTAATCCATTATGGAAGTTCCATTACGTTCAAAGTAAACCATTATTATTATCAAACACAAATGACGGCATTTCCGTAAGAAAATAATAACAACTAGAATGGTTTCTCTTCAAAACGTTACAAAAAGAAGTATTGATTTCTTTTTCTTTAATGCTCAATATAACGAGGAAAAATATCTACAAAGAATTATAAATGCACTAAATAATCATTATTTATCGCCAGTACCTACTGTTCAAAACCAAAAAAAAACTTTATTTGTTATCTACTGCACACTTTAAAAGGTTCTCATTGAAATATTGAACTCAAATCAACAGGAAATTATCATGCACAGATCCACCGGTTCGATTATCCGATTGGATTGTCAACGCTTTTCAAATTAATAATCAACAAAAAAATATAATAGCAATTCGTATATCTGATCGCATGTGATAGTTTTCATATATGCACCAAAAAAAGGTTTATATGTATCTCGTATTATTTGCAATGACATTCGCATCAAAAAAAATTTTATACACAAAGATAGTGTGTGTACGATATATTCGCATATACACTATGATCAAATATCATTAAGTTCAGGAAACGATGTATATGTTATAGTACATACTGTAGTACTAAATAACTTGGGAAATTCTTTATAATCAAGAAATCATTAAGTAATAATTTTATAAGATATGTCACTTAAAAAAAAGTATAAAATAGAGAATCTGTTCTTCTGGAGTTCATAATTAATTACCTGGACTGTGAAGGAAGTACGCCGATTATATTGGCACAGAATCTTAATCTTATTGCTTACTCTATCATCAGAAGTGTGATTACCCTGAAGCAGATTAAAACTACATAATTGACTACTCAATTATGGAGGAAGAACAAATTATTTTTGAAAACGAAGAAGTCGAAGTTGTGGAAAAACAAGGGAAAAGTAACAATGAAAATTCAATGCTTATTACCGCTGATGCTCTTGAAAATTTTTTCAAGATTTCTCAACAAGATGTAAGAAAGAAGAGCAACATCATTGGATTTCCGATCTTCGATCCAGACCACTCACGCGTAGATATAGTTAAATGGTGTGCTGACATTGATAAAAGAATTGAACGAGATGGTCTGGAGGATTTCGACGTTATTCCTCGTGTTTGTGCTTCTTTGATGGGACGATCAAATAATTGGTTTGACAAATTCGGATATCAGCACTATTCTTGGCCAGATTTAAGATCATCTCTAATCCACTCATTTTCTGGTGGATCAGATATTGTTGGTCAACTACGAAAAGTTGCGAACCTCGCAAGCAACGAGTTTGAATCCTATGCTGATTTTGTGATCAAGAAAGTTTCACAAATCAATCGATTGCCGTTTGACGTTCCAGAAGACAAGATAGAAAAATTCTTTGACGTTCGTCATGCCAACTTCAGTTCAATGTTTGATAGATCACCTTTCGTCTATTGGTGAGTCACCTCGAAGAAAATATGACCTGATGAAGGAAGATGATGGCCCAAATAAAAGATTTAACATAAGAAGAAGCAATGAAGAACACTTTGTACACGCAAATAAACGTCCCCGCTTAGAAAATGGAAAATCTTGTTTTGGGTGTGGAAAGGTGGGACATATTAAACCCAATTGTCCACAAACTATATCGAAAACTATTTCTAAATATGAACAAAATAATGATAAAAGATGTTCATTTTGTAACAAAGCTGGACATGAGAATACAACTTGCTGGGCGAAACAGCGTGCCGATATAAAGAGAGTTAACTTGTGCAATGATGTTTCCAGGTGATGTTTTTGGCTGTAGATGTAGACCCCTCTGACCATGCTTTAAAAACAAAAAATGAATATCAACAGTTTTTGTTTTGTTTTGTTTGTAAATTACTATTTTATTATAAATCAATTAATCTATCTTTACCTATCTCATCTGTTTATCTATGTTTCCAGGTAGAAAAATACCACAGCCGTCTTTATCAATGGAAGACTTTACCATTGTTTATTGGACACAGGGTCTGACTGCTCATTACTTAGATCAGACGTTGCAATTCAAATGCCTTTTAAGAGGATGGTATATTTTCTAAGTGTTCAAGGTATTTCTAAGGATCCGATTCTTCTTACGGAAAAAGTTGATTTGTTGGTTGAATTCGAAAAACGCAACATTAAAATTATTTTTCACATCATTGACGAAATCTATCTCAAGAACGAGTTGATTATTGGACGAGACGTTTTGAGCGATTCAACCCTAGAAATTCTAGTTGATAAACATGGATCTATGTTGAAACGAAAGGATTTTCATATTAATTCATCTAATATGCTAATTTGCAAAACTTCTTTGAACTATAATATTGAAGTAGAAAAGTTGTTGAAGAAATATTCAACGTTTATTGTTAAAGGATTTCCAGTTACTAAAGTTAAAACAGGTTCGCTGAATATTCGGCTTAATCATGAAGCTATCATTAATTATCGACCATACCGAATGGCATTTTCTGAACGAACAACAGTAAACGAAATTGTAGCTGAACTTAAGAGTAACAATATTATTCGCGATAGTCATTCACCGTTTGCTAGTCCAGTTGTATTGGTGAAGAAAAAAAACGGGCAACATCGTTTATGCGTCGACTATCGAGCATTGAATCGTGCTACTGTCAAAGATCGTTATCCCTTACCGAGGATAGAGGACCAACTAGATCGACTTTGTGGGAACCGATATTTTACATCTCTTGACATGGCATCAGGATTTCACCAGATACCAATCGAAGAAAGCTCAATTGAAAAAAAACTGCTTTTGTTACTCCAGGCGGTCACTATGAATATTTAAGGATGCCGTTTGGTCTCGCTAATGCTCCGGCGGTTTTTCAACGAGCCATCAATAAAGCATTGGGTACTTAAAAGGATAAAACAGCTCTTGTTTATATGGATGATAAGTTAATACCATCCCAAACTGTTCAAGAAGGAGTTCAAAAACTGGAATTGGTTTTAACTGCATTAACTGAAGGTGGATTTTCTCTAAACATAGAAAAGTGCAAATTTTTACAAAACTAAATCGAGTATATTGGGCGAGAAGTTTCCGCTGAAGGGATAAGACCTGGAAAGTCAAAATAGAGGCTCTTCTTAAAGCAAATGTTCCAACCAACGTGACACAAGTGCGACAGTTAATGGGATTATCTAGTTACTTCCGAAAGTTTGTTCCAGAGTTTGCAGCTAAGACCAGGTGCATAACTGCATTAACTAAAAATTAAGTCAAATTCAATTGGACGATTGAGTGTGAAGAAGCCCGGCAATATATTCAAGCAATTGACTAACCGTCCAGTACTTGTGTTTTTCGATCCAAACCGAACTACCGAATTGCACACTGATGCTAGTGCGTTAGGTTATGGAGCAATTCTCTTTCAAAAAATAAATGGACACTTACATGTTGTGGGTTGTGGCTTACTTTAGTCAAAGTACGAAACCTTATGAAGAAAAATATCACAGTTATGAGTTGGAGACACTTGCTGTAGTAAATGCAGTGAAAAACTTTCGCAATTACTTCCTGGGAATTCGGTTCACTATTGTTACAGACTGTAATACATTGAAAGCGACTAAGGAAAAGAAAGACCTTTTACCTCGGGTTGCAAGATGGTGGATCTACCTCCAGGACTTCGAGTTCAACATTATATATCGAAAAGGCAAGACTATGCAGCATGCCGATTATTTCAGCCGTAACCCGCCACAGAAAACTTGTTACCATCTTAACAGCTTATCTGAAAATTGGCTTAGTATAGAGCAAAATTCTGATCCTGAATCCAATGAAATAATCGAAAAAATCAAGGGGGGAGATTTGGACGCAATTTCACAATACATTATACAAAACGGATTATTATACCGGAAAATTCATGGTGAAAATAATAAACTATTTGTACCAAAAAATTGCCGTTTATCTTTGATGAGACGTTATCATGAAGACAACTGTCATATTGGATGGGAAAAAACTTTAGCCAAGATGAAAGAACACTTTTGGATGCCAAAAATGTCGAAAAATTTACGCAAATTTGTGGAATCTTGTTTAATATGCTTGGTGGCAAAAAGGCCTTCTGGTAAAAAGCAGTGTGAGGTACATCCTATACAAAAAAAACCGATACCTTTTCACACCATTCATATGGATTGCATGGGTCCATTTCATGGAAACGACAAAGATTAAAGTCGCTACGTTTTGATTATAGTAGATGCGTTCACTAAATTTGTCATTTTGTTGCCCTGTAAGACTTTGCAAGCAATAGAGACCACTCAACATCTGAACAATTTTGTAATGCTGTTTGGAGTTCCACTAAAAATTATCAGTGACAGAGGAACGAATTTTACAGGTGAACATTTTCAAAATCTTTGTATATCATACGGAATTGAGCATCACACAATTATTGCTCCTGGAACCAGTCGTGCTAATGGACAAGTTGAAAGATACGTCGATACTGTGTTAAATTTGTTAAGAACTAATATCGAAGTACATTTTGAATGGACCAGCTATGTAAGTCGTGTTCAATTGGCTTTAAATACAACGATTAATAAAACTACCCGACTATCACCTTTGAAAGTACTAACTGGGGTCAGTGGACGAACTCCTGAAATTAGTGCTTTATTAACTGACTTGGATATTGAACCTAAGTATGATAATTTTGATGCTATACGAGAGTTAACAGATGAACGAATTCGTGAAAATGCTGAGAGGATGAAGTCTAGATTCGATAAAAAGAAATGTATTCCAGCAAGAATAGAAATAGGAACAGCTGTCGTATATAAAAGTAATCAAATACGCAAATCTAAACTGGATGTGCATTACAGAGGACCATATGAAGTTATAGGCCTATTACCAAATGACCGGTACAAACTGAAGAAAAACAATTCTAGAACTGTTATAGTTGCGGCAAGGGAAACTATACGACCAGTTTTTAAAGATGAAAATAATATGCAGTAATGTAAGTTACCTTGATTCATTTAATATTTGATTCATTTTGATTACATGTTGTGTTAAAAAAAAAAAAATTCAAATAAACTTATTACCAAATTAAAATTTAGTGTTTCCTAAGGTAGAAATTTGATATGACCATGATTTTTGCATCAAATGTTTTTGTATGGTATGGCTGGATCTTGCTTAAGACCAATTAATTTATGAGTCCTAGTTATTATTTTTTTTGTTTTGAAGTTAAGTTGTAGACAAGTGAAAAGGCCTCTGAGCTACAACTAATGATTGATGATATGAGATTAAATGTAGACATGCTTAAGATTGCCTCTGAGCTACAATTATTGGTAAAAAATAACGATAACGGACAAGTTTATACTTTAAAGGTGAACCTCTGAGCTGAGATGAAATGTAGACATGCTTAAGATTGCCTCTGAGCTACAATTATTGGTAAATTATAACGATAACGGACAAGTTTATACCTTAAAGGTGAACCTCTGAGCTGAGATGAAATGTAGACATGCTTAATATTGCCTCTGAGCTACAAGAATTGTTTTGTGTAAGATCTTAATATTATTCATCGAGAACGATGAAAACTGCAGGATGGCCGTGTTATAGTACATACTGTAGTACTAAATAACTTGAGAAATTGTTCATTATCAAGAAATCATTAAATAATAATTTTATAAGATATGTCACTTAAAAAAAAGTATAAAATAGAGAATCTGTTCTTCTGGAGTTCATAATTAATTACCTGGACTGTGAAGGAAGTACGCCGATTGGATTGGCACAGAATCTTAATCTTATTGCTTACTCTATCATATATATATATAATTCATATATGTACGAAACAAATTGACTTACCCCAAATTTACTAACTGCTGAAGTGAACTCCCGTAGTTGCGTAGATGGGTCAGATGCTGTAGGAATTGATGTAAAGGGATGAATGTATATAATATATATTTTCCTTCGTATGCGATGATGAATTAGTTTTCTTTTTATTTACTTTAAATGCGCTCGCGGTTTGAATTTATAGATAGGCTGGCACGAACTTTCTCGCACATACTTATTAAAATAAAAACAATGTTCTCGCGGTTTGAATAATACTTCATAAATGCAAAATCAACTTTTAAAACAGCTGATTATCACTTCATGTACGTTACACAGTTGAGTCACTATTTTTGTTATATGTTTTGTGCTGGATTATTTATTGGTCGTTTTCCTTTTTGCTGATTCTCGTTTGTGTGTGCTTTCGTAAAAAAAAATTTGTACCTGTCTCCCAAAAAGAATTATCTGTTAAAATATAAAATCTTAAATAATTGAAATTACAATAAAGATAATATATATGAAATGCTACAGGGCTACGTTCCTAGATTGACCTTTAATTTTGGGTATCTATTCTTACACATTAACATACATACAGTTCGTAGTGTATATAAAGATTTCGCATACGTAAAAAAAATTATTCGTTTTCCTGGTGAGATCCTGTGGGTTGATAGACGAGATAACTGCGCACTGGGGAAAACAAGAATCGCTGCGAGCACCGCAACTTACAGGAAATAATTGTTCCGCTGGATGGTGTGGGAGTGCGGTTCCGGTTGAACTATTTAGTCAGTCGCTTCGACTCAATGTGCACGACGGCTATATATGTAAACCATGTGCATAATATGCACATATAGAGTAGATGTCGATGGTTGACTGGGTTAGGTCCGAATTCGCGTGTCGACCATGTAGTCTCTCGGAAAAACAAACATAAACGTACGGAAACTCGAGCAGGTATAGGTATGCCCGTGGTGTCGGTTGATTTTATTTATTACTCTATTTTTATGGACGGTCACTGGAATTGCATCTCCTAATTGTGTGTGGTGGTAGGTGGCGTGATCTCTTCTTCGTTGGTGGTATATTGTCTCCGATGGGGTGCCAATGAGACACATAAAAGAGAGGGTTTCCCTTCAGGGGAAAGGTCAAAGACTTTCCTTATTTGGTGGAATTTCTTTTCTTATATTTGGTGACTTTCTTTGGTGGACTTTATTATTGGTGATTTTTACAATTTAAATTAATTTTCGGCAGCATGTCGTGCCAAGACAATAAACCTATAAAAAAAAAGGAACAGAAAAACTTGGTTGGTACGGAGGCGAATACACTACGACGTCAAGAATGAAACCAGTTTTTACCTCACAGATAAGGTTCTTCGGGGAACTAACGTGGTGCTCTTTATTTACTCTTCGTAATACAAAACTAGTCTACCCTCTGGTAAGGTGAACACTTTGGCTGTCTGTTGTTGGATGCTGATTGCGCCTTTTGGGATGTGTGGCTGCTCGGTCGGCGGTGTACTCTGGCGAGCACGCTGCCCAAAAAAAAAATCACGGCTGGTAGATGACGGCAAGGCTTCGGGTTGCTGTGTCTTCCTCCAAACAAGAAAAATATCGCCTTTCGACTAAAAAGCGGGGGGGATTGTTAAAAGGAAACAATCATAGGGAGCAGAATTTGGGCAAGAAATGCTCAAATAAGAAAAAAAAGATTCCTATTGCAGTAAATGCAATATGAAAAGGAATTTTCTTTAACCAATAATCCTATCGCATGCAGGAGGGGGATCGATGTGGGAGCACTTCTGTTGTCGTGCGTATTTGGCAGCTGGCAAACGGAAAAAGAAAGTTCCATTCCGCCGCCAGCTCCAAGAAACTTCTTGAACTTCCTCTTTTTCTTTTTATAACTAAAAAAAAGAAGTGGGGCCATCCGAAATTGATGGCGTGTCTGGCTTGATTGAAAAGTTATTTCTTTTCGAAAATGGCACGCGTGAAGAGGTTTAGGATGGGTTCAGAAAATTGAAATAAAGTTAAGAGTAGGTGACTCGTTAAGAGATTTTGTGCAAATTATTCGCAAGGTTCTGCATTTCTTACATAGGTTTACACTGGGTGCGTGTTACAAGTAGTTATAGCAGAGTACTGCTGGTAATATGGAAGAAATGTATTACTAGAAAGGAGAGGTGTATGATTTTACTATTGTGTTCACTAATTGGGTTAACTTCCTTTCTGGGTAGGTGCTACTCGGTATCTACATGCCGCTTTGGCTATCGCTAATAGTGAATTGTGAAGACAATGAATACATTTTTGCAGGTCAGCTCACTAACCATGCGTATGAACATGTTCTGCAGTAGTGTTTCGTGGTAGTGAAGGTAAAGGTACTGAGGGGGAGATGGGCATTTCGATATTATCTTTACAAAACTTGTTAGTTTGGGGATGATTCTAAATTATTCCAAACAAAAAAGAAAACGAAAATAACATTCGGTCTAGGTTTTCCTAAGGAATTGATAGCATTTATGATTTGACTCGCTACGACTTATTTACCAACGTTGATTCTTAGAGTCTCATGCACAGCTGATGCCGGGCTGAGATTGTCGTCACATGATTCGTTACTCAAGCTGCTATTTCCCTATGGAGAATTAACTTTTTAAGTCTTTGGTGTGAACGGTGTGGCCTTTTTCATCCACGACTTCATAAAGGTTATTCCCCTTTAGTTTCTGAATTGTAACGAATTTGGGGCTTAATTTTGCGTTAAAATGCTTCGTTGCATCGCTAAGTACCATATTCCTTTTGAACACTGTGTTACCTTCATTAAATGAAATTTTCCTGCTACGGAGGTTGTAAGTGTGTTTGTAATTCTGATGTGCGTTTTCTAGAGTAGTTTTTTGATATGTGTGCAAAATATTCATTTTTGCTACTTTGGGTAACCAGCTAATCTCGGAATTATTCAACCCGCCTAACTTTTTGAGGAGCTTATAGTCGGATCCATGTTCCACCATGCGTTGTCCGAATAGGGCTTCATAGGGTGACATAGTGAGGGCAGAATGTACTGTCGTGCGTAAAGCTCTGCTTATGGACGAGATATACATATCCCAATTCAACTGTTTCGGATCGACGTACGACCTGATTGCTGCCATAATGGAGCGGTTGACTCGCTCGCTTGCGTTTGGTTAAGGAGAGTATACGGCCGTTTTGTAGTGCCTTACTCCATATGTTTCTAACAGTTTGGTGAATTCACGTCTTACAAACTGGGTTCCATTGTCGGAAAGAATGCTTTCCGGGACGCCGAACATCAAGAAAACTTCTTCTTGTAAAAACTGCACTGCATTTAAGGCATTAGCCTTCCGTAACGGTTTTATAATAACAAATTTTGTTAGTTGATCAACTACAATAACGATAAATGAGTTACCTTTTCTAGAGCGGGGATAGGGTCCAAGGAAGTCTATGTAGAGGTGTTAAAATGGTCTTTCTACATTGAAAGCCTGACCCATTTCGGCGCGTAGAACTATGTTTGAGGCTTTACTCTTCTACAAGTTTCACATTTGTGAACGTAACCCTTAACTTGAGAATACATGCTGGGCTAATAATATTGTGCCTTTAAGCGATACAACGTCTTCGCTATTCCGCTGTGTGCTGCCCGTGGAGGGTTATGTGCGAGGGTTGTCAATTCGTCTGTCATCGCTGACGGCACCCAGAGCTTCCAAACTAAGTCATCCTGCAGGGGATCTCCTACGGTGTGTTTTGTCTGTTTGTAGATGTAACCATCTGAAATTTTCAGCTCTGGTAGCCGCTCTTGGTTTGTATTGATGTGGTCGATGAGCTTAATGTATTCGGTTGATTTGAAATGCGGGCTGTCCAGGTTGATGTGGAGGACTTCGGTGAAATCGACTTGGGTCGAACTGGATACTAAGGGTTGAAGATTTAGCGATTCATTTTCGAAAACTCTGGAAAGAGCATCTGGTACTACATTTAGGGTACCCTTACGATGTTCGACCACAAAGTCGAATTCTTGAAGTCTCATGCTCCACCTGGCCAGTCTACCGGTAGGGTCTTTCAGACTCATCAAAAACTTCAAACTAGAGTGGTCAGTGACGACTCTGAATCGATAACCTTCCACATAGGCACGGAATTTCTGTATCCCTTGAAAGGCTGCGAGGCATTCGCGTTCGGTAACGGAATAGTTTCTCTGCGCAGCATTTAGTTTCTGAGAATAACAGAAAATGGGGCGTTCAGCTCCGTTCTCGTCTCGCTGGCAGAGAACACATCCGATACGGGACGCGGATGCATCGCACAATATAATAAATTCTTTCTCGAAGTTTGGGTTCACCAGGATTGGAGCGGTAGTCAGGGCTGTTTTAATGTCTACAAAGGCTCTGACGGCTTCTGCGTCAAATTTGAAGGTTTTACCCTTCTTGAGGGTAGCAGTTAGGGGAGATGCGAGCGTCGAAAAATCTTTGACAAACCTCCGGTACCAACCTGCCATACCAGGAAATCTTGACGTTGGGTTGTTGGCACCGGAAAGTCTACGATTGCTGCAACTTTTGCTGGATCGGATTTTAAACATTCCTGACCTACCTTATAAGCCAAGAAGTGTAGTTCATTAAAGCAAAATTTTGACTTCGCCACATTGATGGTCAAACCGGCTTCGTTTAATCGTTCGCTCACCGTTTTTAATATGCTCAAATGTTCCTCGAAAGTCTTAGAAATTACTAGCAAATCGTCTAAATAGACAAATACTCTGTCTTGAAGAACTGAAGGTATTACACGGCTCATTAGGTAAGAGAGTGATTGAGCTGCATTGCATAAGCCAAATGGCATGACTTTAAATTGATAGAGGGGACGCCCAGGGACAGTGAACGCTGTTTTCTCCCTGGATCCCGCCTCCAACGAAATTGGCCAAAATGCGTCTTTCAGGTCTACACTGGAAATGTAGTGGGTGCCTGAAAGACGCGACAACAGGCCCTCGATATGCGCAATCGGGCCCGCATTCTTTTTGGTCACTGAGTTCATTTTTCTGAAATCTAGGCAAAGCCTTTTTTTGCTGGGTTTGCAAACTAGTACAACCGGTGAGCTCCAGGAGCTCGTGCTTAAATCAAGCAAACTACTTTCAAGACTCACTAAGTTACAACGAAATTTCCATCATTTTCAAAGCAAGATGTGAACTCTTAGGACTTAACGGAGCACCTTACAATGGAAGTTTCAACCAATTTTGCTCTTTATGTAATCTCAAATCCAAGGAAGACTGCTTTCATTTTATCAGCATATGTCCCATCTTTGCACCCCAACGGATTGCATATTGTGGAAAAAGAACTCTAACAATGCAAGAAACAATAAAGCTTTTGAACGGAACTGACTGGAAAATCCTCGCATCATTCTTGAAAAATATTTCCATGTATAGGATATTGCTTATATCTGAATTTGAATAGTCATACTTATTTATTATTTTGTAATGAAAAGAGTCTTTTATATACATTTATTTCAAATTGCTAACCGAGCTGACGGCAATGCCATAGCTTTAAATTCATTCAATTGTTAACAAATGTATCAAAACAACGAATCAATAAATGAATACTTACTTACTTACTTACTTACTTAATATTTAAGAAATAAAACGAAAACAACATAAGGAAAGTCATCTTCAAAATCAAAAACAAAAAAAAAAACAATAAGAATGTTGAGAAAACGTTTATAAATAAACAATTAAAAAATTAAATAAAACATTTAATTTATATTTATATTGAGAGCTATAGCTTTTAAATATTCCCAGGGCTCCTTTCCTTGTAGTTTAAGGTTATAGTTGAAATACTTTTTACTTAGAGGGTGGTCCTGAGCATTCTGATAACAACTGAGGCCAAACTATGTCATTTTTAGCTTGTTCCCTTTTAAGTGCTTCGATAAAACGGAAAATGTGAGGAAGATCAATTCCTAATGTCGCAGAATATGCTCTGTTCCAGCCTTCACTTATATTGTTCGTTCTCTGTCTATTTTCCAATGTATTTTGGTAATGATTCCATTTTTCTATCCCCAACATGTGGCACTCGGCGCTTGTTATCTAAAACTCTACGGCCGATATAGTTATCTTCGAAGTAGTCAATGATTTCAGCTGGGACAAGGTCAGCTCGCAATATAATATCAAAATAATCTTCCACTTTTTCGGGCAGAACAAAAGCTAGAACTGGTAAAAACTAACAATTTAAAGCAAAACTTCCATTAGTGTCATATTCAATCTTGTACCCTATACGACAAATTTCCGAGGTGCTAGCAGCAATCCTTATAGCATTTAAATGCTTTTCCGCGTCATTTTTGGCTGCATCTGCTGCATGATTATGATTTGCTGCAGACCATACACTTTCCTCAGATTTAGTATGTAGACGAGCTCGACATTTTGTTTTTTTGGTAATCCATAACTTTTTTCCATCGCTACCACACCTTTCAAAATAAAAATTAAAGCCCCTTCGTAATATACGTGGCTTACCTTTTTCTGAGTTAAATACTCGTATTCCATTAAGTCAATTTTGTAGTTAATCTTTTGCCTAGATAATAAACAGAATAATTATGCACAAATAATTCCGCACAAAACTATAAAATTTTCACTTGCAATCTTATCCGTTACTCGCCAAACAATGTTCTTTTCTAAAAAGGTTAGGGATGAGCAACCACTTTCGATAGTGAGTGAAACATCGATGTTTAAAGTTAAAGTTTCTCATTACTTTCAAATAATAATGTAAAAAAAGACAGATTATAGTAATAATTATTATGATTAAACACAAATTTTGATTATATAGTCAGGTTATTGCGAAGTTGGAATTAACCATTCATTTATAAATTAATAAAATTCAATAACATCGATAAGAATCGACTTCCATTTAATGTACATTCAATGTTTGCTCATCAGTCATCACTATAGAAAATAAAATTTAATCAACTTTCGGCACAGCGAATATTTCCACCACAGCTGTCCACCACTGTGAGTTATTGTCCACTACAGTTGATTGCCCTCCACAGTGAATTGTGTACCACAGTGAATTGTGCACAGTGAAGTGTCCCCACAGTGAATTGTGCACAGTGAATTGTGCACAGTGAATTGTGTACAGTGAATTAGCCGGCCTCGCAAACTAAGACTTCTAAAACTACTAAAAATGTTTAAGTAAATACAGATCAATCTCCATCACAGTAAAGCTGCCAGCGCCAATTTATTCTACCTCATGGAGGCTAGACAAGTACAAGAACCCTATATGTCAGGTGGCAAAATAAGGGGCCTAAGTTCAAAAGAACTTACGCTGTACAAGACTACACATGTAGGTACAAACAGTAGTTTTAGAACTTGTATAATAGCTAGAAAACAGTTAGATCTTTTTCTTCTATCCAAATACAGTGATCTTGACCAAACCATGGTCAAACTAGACAGGCGTGGACTCCCATCGCTAATCCTTACATCATGTTACATGCCATGGGACGCGACGAAGGGACCACCAGCAGAACTTACCAGCCTACTTATCCAACGTGTCCATTTGGAAAAAGTGGACCTAGTGATGGGATGTGATACCAACTCACATCACATTCAGTGGGGCAGTACGGATATCAACACAAGAGGTGAGTTACTTTTTGAATTCATTATTGAAAATAATATTTTGGTAGCGAATAATGGCAAAAAACTAACATTTGTTACCAAGAACCGAAAAGAGGTACTTGATGTTACTCTAACGAGTAACTCAGATACCCTTGAGATTGAGCAGTGGAGGGTATTGAAAGAAGAATCAAACCTAAATCTCCATCATCATCGAGCAATTCTCAAGTTCATGAACCTCTACAGCTACATAGCCCATCTTCGCATACACCGCAATCTTTCCAGTCAAATGGCAATGACTCGATTACTCTCCAATTATTATACACAGAGATTATAAATTTAAAAAAATTTAATACCGATTTTCTCTCTTCACTCTCCGCTTTAGGAGAAGAAAATGTGGAACTAAAACGCAGGGTAATTGGATTAGAGAGCAAACTAAACTGGAGAGATCAAAAGCTTTTGTAAGATTCAATCGAAGTTGTGGGCATTCCAGATGTTAACAAAAATAATGCAATGAGTGTTTACAAGCAATTTTCAATGAAGCTTTGAATGTCAGTATCTCTACGCATGAAATTCGTAAGATCTTTGTAAAACCAGCAAAGAAAGCTAATTCGAAAGTGCAAGGAGATATTGTTTGTGTTCAATTCGGTTCGCCTGCCATAAAAGAGAACATTATGAGGAAGAAAAGAACTGAGAAGCGGAAATTAAATGCATCTTTATTTGCCGGTAGTAAGAAAAATAGTATTTTCATTAACGATTCTTTTAGAAATTATACTGCAGCTTTATATAATATGTCAGCTAAGAAGTTAAAAATAGAGAATAAATTCAAATACCTATGGTTTAAAAATTCAAAAATAATGCTAAGAAGGGTTGATAACGGTGAGATAACAGTTATAAGATCTTTCGAAGATTTAAATAATATAATAACTAGCAATTAATGCTGAATTCAGTAAATAATTTCGATCTTATAAACAACGATCTCACCACATCAACCATTCATAGCAATTCTGACTGTATCTTCAAACATAATTCTGTTAATCTTAAATCTATTTACGCTGTACATCAAAACATTCGTAGTTTGCGGAGTAATTTCGATTTACTGGCTTGTAGTCTCGAAACTTTTGAAACTATGCCTGATGTAATGTCTAGATTTTTTGTTATTCAAAAATTAGTAAAAAAAGATCTTTAACAAAGTGCCGAAAATAAAAACACAACCAACTTTCTCAAACGTTATAATAATTTTAATTTCTAAGTCATAAGATCAAAAGTACAATCGTAGAGTACAATAAATGCATTAATTTTGATGTGGACTGTATTTCTATAGTATAATAATAGTTTATCAACATGTTGCCAATGTTGTCGCGAGCTGCGTAGTTGCAGATCTATTCAGTGTATTTTCGTACATTCTCCCACCTCTTAAATGAATAAATCCCTTTCGTTTGCGTTTACAAAGCATTGTGATTACAGCTTAATTGGATGATGGTGATTAAATCAAGTCTGGACGCAGCCATCAATTTCAAAATCAAATTCGAATTCGAACTCCTCTTCTGCGTTCAACTTACAAGACAACATGAAAAGAGAGAGATGATTAAATATGGAAGAGCTAATGACAAAAAAGAATCAACAAATACAAACTAGAAGACAGACTAATATAGCATTACATATATAACACGTATATTTATCTCATTTTGGATTGTTTATTCATTATTTTCGGTACAATGAAAATATATTGTTGTTGCATTTATTCAACAGTAACATGATTAAAGAATTTGTGAATGGAAAATTTCTTTCATTTCCGTTTGATACTATATTCCATTTCCATGACGCCATTCATCTTCATCGTTTGTCTTTTCATCTCCGTTGTCTCGTGCTGGTAATTTTGTGATTTTTGTTTAACTTTGTATAAATTAGTGGTTTTAAATTGTCTTCAAGATATTAGAACAATAATTGTAAGTGTTTTATTTTGCTCATATTATTCGGTTTTTGCTTAGGTATTAAAATACTGAATATTGTTTTATGAGTAATGCGCATGATAATTTGCTATAGGTGTCGACGGGGTCGAGCGCGAGTGCGTTAATTTTCGTGTTCGCGATCAAATTTATGCATTCGTGTGTGCGATTGAGTGATAATATGTTTTAGTTGAAAAAAAAAAATAATTTTATATTTCAACTTTATTTTAAATAATTATATTATATTGTGAGTACATAGCATTTTGGTATTAATTATGTACATATAGTATATAAGGCAGTGACAACAATCAGTTTTCCAGTTGGAATGCGTTCCAATGGCTTATATATTCGTTTCGCGAAGTTTGTTTACATCTTTTACGAGCGCGTATTCGATTTCGTTTTAATGAAAATAATTAATATTCGATTCAAGTGTTCAAATTATTGAATCGAGAAAAAAAAAAAATTAATTATTTATGTGGTTTTGTTAATTATTGTATCCAGTGTTTAATATTTATTTGAGTTTGTCCTCGAGAAAAAAAAAGAGTTTTATGTGAAGATAAATTCATAAATGTTGTTTTAGTTATCCTCGTAAATAAATTTTTTTTGTTGTTTTGTGTGGTGTTTCAATTTAGAGAATTAGGTATGGTTGATGTTATTCGTTCTGTGCATTTGATATATTTTTATGGTGAGTTTATTTTAATTCACTTTTATAACTTTTAAAAAATAAACATTGCATCTATTACAAGGGGCTTTTGCCGACGGGTTGACATTTGAACAACATACTTATGTTTGAAATGTTGACAAGTTTGTGGATCTCAATTTTGACCATTTTTTTTGTTGTTGTTGTTGTGCTAAGCTGAAGGCCAAATGCTTTTGTAATTGTAATAAATGAATTGAATTAATTTTATCTGATAAATCCATAACAAAATGGCAATGAATAAAAATTATATGATGCAAACGTTATTGTAGTGCAAGGTGTTTTATTTTTAAAATTGTTTATGTGAGCTTTGCTGTAATTGTGCTTGCATGTTTGGCACAGTACAAGTTGACGGGTTTATTGTTAAGTTCTGCAAGTTTGTTGCTGTACAAAACAGCATTAGAAAGAAAATTTATATCACGTAGGTATATTTTTTTTGTAAAATTGATAAAAATAAATAAAGAAATTATGAATGATTGTGACTTTTAATTCGTAGAATTGATTTCTGGTCAGATTCCTTTTAATATTTAAATAATTGTACTTTCTGCAAATGAATTGTTTATAGGTAAAGGACATATTTTCGTTATTGGTCGTTTTAGATGTCCAGATTTTGTTTTCACAGTGACGACGCATATCAATCCATCCGTACCTGCATGCGTTTGTTCTATCCTCGCTAGATTCTAATATGAAGGTGGAAGCCGTTCATCCTTTATTAAAACCAAATCTCCTACTTTGGGCATTTCTTGTCTCTTGGCCCATTTAGGGCGCTGCTGGAGTCTTGATAGGTATTCCGCGTTCCATTTTCTCCAGAATGCTTCAACGAATGCTTGTATTCGCTTCCAACGATCCATGTATGATATGTCGGGGTTGATGTTGCCTTGTGGTACTGCATGTAATGATTCGCCGATTAGAAAGTGCGCAGGTGTAAGTGCGTCCAAGTCATCGAGGCTATTTGAAAGAGGACATTGGGGTCTCGAGTTCAGACACACTTCTATTTGAGCTAAAAGCGTCGCGAGCTCTTCAAATGTAAGTCTCTCAGTTCCGACAACTCGTTTCATATGGTACTTGACCGATTTCACCCCAGCTTCCCACAATCCTCCAAAATCGGGAAAAGCAGGAGGAATAAAATGCCATTCTGTACCTTGGTTCGCGAGGTTTTCGGCGACTTCCTTCCAATCGTGTTGTGCATCCTTCAACATCCTGTCTAGCTCTGAACTAGCACCGACGAAATTCGTTCCGCAATCGCTATGGATTTGCTTGCATCTTCCTCTTCTGGCAGTGAATCGTTTGAATGCTGCCAAAAACGCTTGTGTCGTCAAATCGAACACAACTTCCAAGTGTATTGCCTTTGTTGCCAAACAGACAAAAATTGCGAAATAGCCCTTCAAGATTTTGCCACCACGTGCCTTCCATGCTTTAATTTCGATGGGTCCCGCGTAATCGACACCAGTATGACTTAACGGCCTAGCCATACGCACTCTAGCAGCTGGTAAATTTCCCTGCTGCTGATACACCTGTGCAGCTCATACTTAGTGCTTCTTCTGATCTGCCCGATCCAGTACCGTCGTCGTATGTAGCCGATCATTTGTTGAATCCCACCATGTAGGGTATTTTTATGAGCATCTCGTACAACCAACCGTGTGAACTGATGATTGTTCTGAAGAAGCATCGGGTGTTGCGAATCGTAGGAGGGAGTTCTCTAAACGTCCCCCCACTCGTAAAACTCCATTGGCGTCGATAAACGCGTTTAACGCGCGCAGGCTTTTGGGAGTCTTACAGTCTCTTACAAGTTGCTGTATTTCGCCTTCAAACATCTTCTTTTGTGCTGCTTCGATGGCAACTAAATGTGCCTTTTCCATCTCTTTAGGGCTTAATGGACCTGTTATTCTGTAATCCCTTTTAAGTTGTCGGTTCAGTAAAAACAGACGACACCACGCGATGACTCGAACTAGTTTGAGAAGGCTCGAAAACTTATAAATCATCTTATGAGCGATGTCATCGTCAACCATCTGTGTGCTATGAGACTTGATCGCACGCATTTCTTCTTCCGTGTCTGTATTTATGAATTGACTTGGGGCATCGAAATTCCATTTAGATCTCAGGAACTCTGGACCGGTCCACCACGTTTCTAGTGTATCCATCGCAGCTGGAAGCACACCCCTGGATGCTAGATCGGCTGGGTTATGAAGCGTTCCAACATGTCCCCAGCAATCGACCCCTACTAGCCGCTGAATTTCCGACACCCGATTGGAAACGAATGTCGTCCATTTCGTGGGAGTAGTTTGTATCCAGGCTAATGCTATGGTGCTGTCCGACCAAGCATACATTTTTGCCGTGGGTGTTGCCATCATTTCCATCGTGTTGTGCAACAGTTGCGCAAGCACTACAGCACCACAAAGTTCAAGACGAGGGAGAGTTATAGTCCTTTTACTTGGTGCCACCTTTGTCTTTGCTAGGAGCAGATTAACGTGGATTTTGTCATCGCCATCCCGAACGCAAACATAGACTGCTGCGCCATAAGCCTTCGTTGAAGCGTCGCAGAAGCCATGAAGCTCAATTGCCTTATTTGTTTTGCTAACATGTGTCCACCGTGGAATGCGAACACTTTTGATCTTAGGAAGTTCTCGGTGAAAAGCCTCCCAGTCCCTTTTGATCAGTGGTGGAATTGATTCATCCCGATCACAACCAGTTTCCCATATTCGCTGCATCAATATTTTTGCCGTGATAATACATGGCGAAATCCAGCCGAGTGGGTCGAACAGCTTGGCTATGATCGATAAAATTGACCTTTTTGTTGTTGCTTCTGAAGAAGTCAGCAGATTCATGAAAGAAAAGTAGTCTTCCATGGGAAACCACTTGATTCCGAGAGTCTTGACATGGTTGGACAAATTAAACGGCAGTTCAAAATCAAGCTCTCGATCATCAGCTGGCATATCTTGGACGAGTTCCCGTTGGTTACTTGTCCATTTACGTAGTTTAAACCCTGCTGATGCCAAAAGTTGTCTTGCTTCATCCCGTTTCTTTTTAGCTTCTTCAAGCGAGTCCGCCCCGCTTATCAAATCGTCCACGTACATGTCTTCACGGACAACCTTCGCCCCTTCCGGAAAGTTGATCTCTTCGTCATCAGCTATACGTTTTAAAATTTTTATGGCCAGGTATGGTGCGCTCGCTGTGCCAAATGTAACGGTGTTCATCTTGAAGATCTTCAATGGCGATGTTTTTTGATCTCTCCACATGATGAGTTGATAATATCGGTCTGGGAAACTAACCAAAATTTGCCGATACATCTTCTCGATATCGGCTGTAAATGTGAATCGGTTAGTCCGCCATCTTAGAACGAGATCGATGATACTCGTCTGCAATTTTGGACCCACAAGAAGACGATCATTGAGGGATTTCCCATCCGAAGTTTTTGCTGCTGCGTCAAAGACTACTCGCAGCTTAGTAGTGGAACTAGCTTCCTTAAACACAGCGTGGTGTGGCAAAAAATAGTGGAGTGGGGTAGCCAAAACCGTGTCATCCAAACCAACTTCATCCATGTGATGGAAGACTTCATACTCCCGGATACACTTGGTGTAGTCCATACGAAGCCTTGGATCAGCATCGAACCTCTTCTCCAGATGAAGAAATTGTCGAAAAGCGCTTTGTCTGCTGTTTCCCATCGCTGGAGGACATTCATCCTTGAACGGCAGCTTCACTTCATAACGGCCGTCAGGAAGACGTCTTGTGTGCCTCGCAAAGTGTGCCTCGCAAGCGATATTTTCCTCGGTTTCTTGTGTCTGGAACGGCATTTCTTCCATCTCCCAAAACTTTTGTAGCTGAAAACTCAAATCCGTAGTCTGAACGAAGCTACGTACTCGCCGGGGAATTTCCGCTTGAATTTTCCCTAACACAATCCACCCAAGTTGTGTCTTCTGCGCAATCGGTCCGACGCCATCTTCTGCTCTTCTTATCTCAGGAAGGAAAATCTCGGCACAAACATCACTTCCGAGTAACAAATCAATGGGCGCAGGATCGTAGAGATTGGGATCTGCTAACGAGAGTCCATCTAGATGATGCCATTTGTGATGTATCATTTTTTGGGTCGGAAAATGCCCAGTCAGCGACTTAAAAACCAGAGCCTGAACAGCAGTCTCAAACGTTGAGTAGCAGGATGCAAAACGTACCTCAACGGAGTTTTGCGTTGTGCCGCTGCTGACCAAACCCAACCCAGATACTTCAACAAAGGTACGTCGCTTTTTTAGCTTCAGCAGTTGTGCGGCAGCTTCAGTAATAAATGACGTTTCTGATCCGGTGTCGATCAGAGCTCGAAGACGGTGTGTCACTCCATCTGTTGCTCGAGCCTTAACAACTGCTGTCGCTAAAAGCACCTGGTGTGAAAGATCACGATTCCCATGCGACGTGTGGTAATTAAAAGTATATCCACTAGTTGACGATTGTTGTTGTTGTTGAGCTGGCTGAAACTCTGGCGCGTTTGGGTCAACGGACGCCTGGAACACATTTGTGCTAGTGGATCTCGGATGAGATGTCCTTGGTAAGGTTTGTTGTGAATATTGGTGTTGTGTGTGTTGTTGTTGTGTGTGTGTGTTATTGTATCTGTTGAAGTTTTGTTGGGTGTCAAAATACAGCAACGTATGATGTCGTTGCTGGCAAAAAAAGCAGCAGCTTGGGCTAAGGCATTCATATGCAATGTGCCCGTAAGAGAGGCAATTTTCGCAGGCTTTGAGCCTACGAGAGGCTTCCCTGCGTCCTTCGTTGTCCATATTCAAGAATCGCTGGCACTTCCTTAGCGCGTGCTTGCCTTGATTGCACAGTATACAAACCAAAACCTCCCCAGAGTTCGTCTTAAAAGTCGATTTGTTGGTAGTTTTAGCTGAAGATTGCGTGTGAAAAACCTTTGGTTTCGCCGTGTTAAAACGTGGCCGTGTTACGATGGATGATTCGGGTTTTACTTTGATTTGCTGTACTCTTATCCTGCTGATCTACAACTTCTAGAGTCCGGAAGCGCACATCCAAAAACTCGGTGAATTCCTTAAATGTTGGTAAATCCTTTTTATTACCTAATTTTTCTTCCCATAGTTTTTGACACGTACTTGGAAGCTTTTGGTAGAGGAACCAGATGAGCACCGTATCCCAAAAGGACACTGGAACTTCCATGTTTTGGAGTGCTTGAAGACACTCTTTTGTTTTGTAGAGAAGATCTCTAAGGCCTGAAGATGTCTCTCTTGTTAAGGATGGTTGACCAAAAAGAGCTTGCATTTGGATGTGTACCAGAATGCGTTTGTGATCGTACCTCTCCTTTAAAAGATCCCACGCCTTGTCATAACTAGCAGCTTCTACAGATAAATTTTGCAAAAACCGCTCAGCATCACCAACTAAACAGGATTGCAGATAATGAAGCTTATCCATATCACCCAAACTCTTGTTATCGTGGACAAGGGCCTCGAAACGATCATGAAAGGCTCGCCAGGTGGTATATGAACCTTCAAACTTTGGCAAATTAATACGTGGAAGTCGAATTTCCAATTGAGCTGATGATGATTCTGGTGTTTTTGGTAGAGTACCAGTTTTTCCCACGGAAGATGACGTCCTCGAGCCCTTTTCCATTACTTCTACCAACTCCGCACGATATTTCAGGTAAATATCACTTATTTGTTCATACACCACCAATAACTCCTCTTTTTTTAAATTATCTTCCAGAAATCCTCCCCCGACAATGGATTCATGGTATGATTTAGACGACACCATGTCTTCCTCCAACATACGTAAGCGCCCGGAAGTGTACGCGTTTGTACGACGTTCTTTCGGAGCCTTTTTAAAATTTGTAAAATCTTTTATAACTTTGCTAAGGATACCCTTTTGTAGTTCACCATATTTTAAATTATTGTTATTAGCCATTTTTTATTCAAAATGTTAATATAGTATATATATATTTAAAATATTTATTTTTATGTTTATTTTATAAATGTTTGTAAAAGACAGATATATGTATAAGAAAAGTGCAACTTACTGCCTTTCTGCTGCTACTGCCGTCTTATATTTTGCTGCTCAGTGGAGTCTCTGATGGTTTTCAGGTAAAATCCAACGATGAAATCGATATATTTTATTAATTTAATTGTATTAAAGTGATTAACTCTAACTAATAATTAAGTTTATCGCGATATTGTCTATGCACTTAGAACAAAATATGAGTAAATGGTAAATTCACTTTTTTTTTTTGTTCAATGTTCTAAGTCTTTATTGCACGCACCGCACACACTATGTATTGATTTATTGTTTATATATACCCGGTCCGAAAAAAGGCTCGAAGGACCAAATGTAATGTCTAGATTTTTTGTTATTCAAAAATTAGTAAAAAAAGATCTTTAACAAAGTGCCGAAAATAAAAACACAACCAACTTTCTCAAACGTTACGAATAATTTTAATTTCTAAGTCATAAGATCAAAAGTACAAACGTAGAGTACAATAAATGTATTAATTTTGATGTGGACTCTATTTCTATAGTATAATAATAGTTTATCAACATGTTGCCAATGTTGTCGCGAGCTGCGTAGTTGCGTAGTTGCAGATCTATTCAGTGTATTTTCGTACACCTGATTTTATATTTGTTTCTGAAATTTGGATCTATTCGCATGAAATTAAAGATTTTAATTTACCAAATTATAAGTTTATGGCTAATGCAAATGATTCGTATGCTGCTGGCGGGGTCGGTGTATTTGTGCGAGATTTGTATGAGTGTGAGATTAAAACCTATAGTCTGCAAAGTGCCGATATTATGAAAATCTCTGTTTGTCTTTGTGGTGATATATTTAACTTTATTTGCATCTATAGATTTGACTGTAATTCAACTCGAGTGTTTATTAAAGAATTTTCTGTTTTTCTGAATAGTGAACGAGCAGCAAATCTAATAATTTTGGGTGATATAAACATAGACCTACTTACTTATAGTCCTACTTTGGATGCATACAATGTTTTGCTCTCTGAGCACGGATTTACTTCTTTTGTGAATGAACCAACAAGACCTGGTACATGTCTTGACCATGTTTTTGGCCGTTTTACAAAATTGAGTCCTAATGATTGCGCTGGAATAGTCTCCGACCTCCAAATCACTGATCATTGTATGACAGGTTTTGTGTTAAAGATTTAAAAAAATATAAAGCTAGTGAAATCAAATCCTGAGAGTAAACATACCAAGGTAGACTTCAACAAACGGAATCATGCTTTACTATTTGCAAACTGGGACGAGGTTTATGCAGAAAAAGATCCTTCTAAAGCTTATGAAATGTTTTTAAAGGGCTTTAAAGATTTAATTAGTAGTTCTACTTACAACGTCGTAAAAAAAAGTTCATATATCATATATGAGGTTAAAACCTTGGATAAACAATTCTCTCATCAAAACTATAAAACTCACGCATAAACTACGTAAAAAGTGCAAGAAACAACCCCTAAACACAAATCTAAAATCCCGTTTTAAAATTGTTAGCCAGAAAGTTAATAATGAAATACGAATAAGTCGCGACAATTACTTCAGCAACAAATTCAGAAACGCAAGTGGTAACCCAAAAGAAGAGTGGAAAGTTGTAAACGGTATTATGAATAGAAAACAAAAGACTCAGTCCAATACTATGTCAGTAGAAAATAATACCACAATTGTTACTGATCCCAGAGATATAGCAAACCTTTTCAATAATTATTTTATCGATGTTGGACAAAATTCTTTTCCTTGTGATATAAATTCTTGTGTATGCTGCAATAGCTACAGTCCATCAAATGTAGTCCGAATTGGTAACAGTTTCTACTTTGAAATGATATCTGGATTTGAAGTACTAAAAACCATAAATTCACTCAAAAACTCATACTCCGTTGGAATTGATGATATCTCAAATGTTCTTTTGAAAAAAACCGCATTATACATAGTAGATATACTGGCTCATGTATTTAACTTAAATGTGTTATCAGGAATTTTCCCTTATGAGTTAAAGTCTGCTTTTGTTATACCCATTTTCAAAAAGGGCAACAAAAAAGATGTAAGTAATTACAGACCTATTTCATTATTGCCTTCAATTTCAAAAGTTTTTGAAAAAATTATTAAAACTAGGGTTCTGCGTTATCTTTCGCATATAAATTATTTTAGTCCTCTGCAGTTTGGATTTAGGTCGGGTCTGTCTACAGAAGATGCTCTGTTTGTTGCTTTATTCAACAGGGTGTGGACAAAAAAAAGAGATGTGCCGCTCTTTTTGTGGATATCACAAAGGCATTTGACATGGTCGATCACAGAATCCTTTTGAGCAAGTTATTTAATGTTGGCTTTCGAGGTTTCATTTACAGCTGGTTTGAATCTTACTTAAGCAATCGCAATCAAACAGTCAAAGTAGCTGATGTCTTAAGTGATTCCTTGGTCCAATCCTCTTTTTAATATACATAAATTCTGTTTTAAAATGTTTACTACGGAATATTTCACTCTAAGCTACAATATGGAATATCTTGCTGGGGAGGAGCTTATCAAAATAAAATACAACAATTGACAATCCTTCAAAAGTGTATACTAAGAAAAATCTGCAACGCTTCTCGTCTGGCTCACACCGCCGAATTATTTAGACAAACGAAAATTCTACCAGTAAGACACTTATTTTATTTCAAAGTCTTAAAAATATTTTTCATAAGAGGTGGTTATTTAGAAAGCCCAATAACAAGCTCATATATTCTAAGAAGAAATATTACCTCAGTTCTGACTCTATCTTTTCGGACCACAATCTTTAGAAACTCTTACACCATCGTTTCTCGCAAATAATTCAACAGACTCCCGAGACATATACGAGACAAACGAATTTTACCACTTTTCTTAACATCTATTAAATCTTGGCTCTTTGATTTTAACACTTACGATATCGAATCTTTGCTTAACTACATTGTTTGATTTTAAATGCATTCTAACGCTTATGATTTTGTAAGATTTATCTGTTCTTTCTCTATTTGTACTCCAACTTGTTATACCTCTTCTTTCTTTTTACACTTCAACTTTACTATTTCTTTTAATTATCGTTCTTAAATCTTACGTTAAAACCTACATGTTCACCCCACAAATGATTAAGTATTGTAAATGTAGCATTACCTCTATTTCATTAAATATAAATGTTACATACTATTCTCTTAAATCTTAAAATGTTAATTTATTAATAGATGTAAGTTATATGTATAAACATTGTTAAGGAGAATAAGGCATAAAAATAATAATAATAATAATAATAATAAAATTCTATGATCACAAAATCATTGAATTTCTTATACCCCACACTACAAAACCACAACGACCATTTAGAAATCACAGAAAAACCAACTGGGAATTCCCTAATGTGGACGTCGAAACTAAAATTAAGACACTCAAAACTAATGCGAACATGCACGAACCTGAGTGCATAGATAATATTACCAATGATTTCACAGGCATTCTCAGGGAAGCACTTGAGAAAGCGTGCCCTTTGAAAACGGGTAAAAAGAGAAAAAAGACACCACCATGGTGGACAGCCGAGCTTGGCAACATCCGGAAAGAAACAAGAAAATATTTCAACGTTGCTAAACGCACAGGAATATACAATGACTATGAAACCTATAAATCTAGTCAAAGAAAATTTAAAGTTGAGACACAGCGTGCGAAACGAACTTCGTGGAGAACTTTCTGCAATGAAGCAGAAAATACCGCGGAATCAGCTAGACTTAGAAAGATACTTGCCAAAGAGCCAACTGCTCTAGGATTTCTCAAAGATCCCAATGAACACTGGACAGAGTCTTATACTGAGACACTAGAACTCCAAGTTAACACTCATTTTTCAGGCTGTAGCTCCGATGAGAGTACCAACCCGGAAGATGAGTACTATGAAAGAGCAATCCATATAAATCCCCGGGGATAGATGGCATCCTTCCCATGATGCTACAAAAAAGTGAACAGATCATCACACCATGCCTAAAAAACATTTTCCTGAATAGCCTCAAATGGGGATATGTACCAAAAACATGGCGTGAAGTGAAATTTGTCTTTATACCGAAAGCTGGTAAGCCCAGCCACACTAACGCTAAAGACTTCAGACCGACTAATCTAGCATCATTCATCTTAAAGACCTTTGAGAGACTAATAGACTTCTATATTCGCAGTGCAATGAGTCCGGAAGTCATATCTCCAACTCAGCATGCTTATACCAAAGGTAAAGGTGTAGAAACAGCACTTCACAGTGTTGTAAGCACTGTAGAAAACACACTGAAACACAAAGAGTATACCCTTGCTGCTTTCCTAGACATTGAAGGAGCTTTCAACAATGTGAAAAATGATGCAGTGAAAAGGGCCCTTGTGAACCTTAGCGTGAACGATACTATTATCTGTTGGATAATGTGGATGTTAAGAAACCGTCAAATTAACTCAGAACTGGGAGGAGCGTTGATTAAAGTATCAACATCCAGAGGCACCTTACAAGGTGGTGTTCTCTTTCCCCTCCTTTGGGTACTCGTGGTTAACAAGATCCTTATGAGACTAAAAAATATTGGAGTAAAAGTAGTAGCATATGCAGATGACTAAGCTCTGCTAGCGACAGGAAAATTTCTCTCCACCATTAGTGAACAAATAAAAGGCGCCTTGTTCTTGATAAATACTTGGTCAAGGAAATGTGGGCTTGCAGTCAATCCACAAAAGACAGAACTGGTCTTTTTTTACCAACAAAAGGAAAATACCAGCCTTTAATCTTCCCTCAATAGAAGGGGTCCCACTCACCCTGTCAAATCACGCCAAATACCTTGGTGTGATTCTAGACAGAAAACTGAACTGGAATCTCAACATTGAAGAAAGAGCCAAGAAGGCAATGATAGCATTATATGCCTGTAATAGAATATTTTGAAAGACTTGGGGGCCTAGTCCCAAGATAATCATGTGAATGTATACGGCAATAGTAAGACCAATACTGATATATGGCAATTTGGTCTGCTGGCAAGCTACGAAAACGACTTCCAACCTAAAGACCATTACAAGAATACAAAGAATGGCGTGTATAGGCACCACTGGGGCTATAAGAACCACCCCCACTGCAGGGCTGGAGCCTCTTCTCAATCTAAAACCCTTAGACCTCTTTGTGCAAGAATCTGCAGCAAATAGTGCCCTCCGGTTAAGCCAGACTCAAAACTGGAAACCGAGTTAGACAGGTCATGTGCAGATTCTACAGACATATACGGGCCACAATGTATGCACAGACTACACAACATCCCGTTTAGATTTTGAAAGACCATTCACCTCTTCTTTTCCTAATAGAGAAGACTGGCTTAAAAACCTGACACCATGCGAATCAGCCATTCAAATCTTTACAGATAGCTCCAAAATGGAAATTGGTGTTTGTGCAGGCTTCTACTCAGAAGCACTCGAACTAGCCGGATCAATTAGGCTCCCCAATTACAGCAGCGTCTTTCAGGCTGAGGTCCTGGCAGTGACAGCAGCTGCTAAGGAAGCTGCAATGAAGGCAATACCACATGCTGATATCACCTTTTTCATTGACAGCCAAACGGCAATTAAAGCAATTTCTGCCATTGAAATAAATTGAAAGCTTGAAACTTGATGTCGCGAAGAGCTTAAGGTTCTTGGCGCGCAGCATAACATAAGATTATGTTGGGTTCCTGGCCACTGTGGTGTTCAAGGAAACGAAAGAGGTGATGTGCTGGCAAGAAAGGGATCATCCCCAGAACTCCATCGAGCAGACACAACAGTAAAGATCGCAACCTGTAATATTAAACAGAAGATTGGGAATAAGGTACTTGCTACAGCTAACGAGAGATGGAACTCACTCGATTCTTGTGTCATAACCAGGAACATGTGGCCCTACTTTAATAAACAAAGAACAGAGAAGATTCTACAGCTCAAAAAGAAATCACTACGATCTCTCGTGGGCATACTGACCGGGCACAACATGCTGGGTTACCACAAAAAGAAAATAAAACTCAGCACGGACGACTTATGCAGAGGTTGTGGCGACATAGATGTGACACACCGCATTTTCTCTGTCACTGCCCAGCACTATGCCGCTTAAGAAACGAAGTTCTAGGAAGTCATTTCTTCCAGGACTTAGAAGAACTATCTGAACAAACCTGCTCCGATTTATCAACGCTTCGAAATGGTTTGAAAATGTAAAGGTTTTTCATAGGTCCCATTCTTATAGGGCCCGAAACCCCCAGGGTATCACAATAGATCTACATTGATCTAAGTGGAATGGATATAACATCATTCATCAGCCCACTTCTCTAACCTTACCTATCCTATCGCCTCAATAGTTCTGAAGAGATGTGTTTCCACGCTGGCAAAATCACTGCGTAAGCTTTTCCATCTGTCCTACTCTACAGGTCTCTTTCCGAGTGGATGGAAAACAGCCTTTGTCCAGCCCGTTCCAAAAATAAGCGTATTTCATCCCCTTCCAACTACCGACCAATTGCACTTGCGTCCCTTCTTTCCAAAGTCATGGGAACCCTGATAAATTTTCAGATCAAGAAATATCTTGGGAAACGAAAGCTTCTTGATGACCGGCAGTACGGTTTTCGTAGCAATAGGTCCACTGGTGATATGACGGTATATCTCACCGAACATTGGAACCAATCTTAACATCGTTTTGGAGAAAGTAAGATTATTGCACTCGATATTTCAAAAGCATTTGATAGAGTCTAACACCAGACTCTCTTATCGAAAATGCGTGCATTTGGCATCGATGAACCCCTTCTTCGATTGATTAGAAATCACCTTTCCGACCGTTCAATTTTGGATGGTTTTCAGTCTGCTACCCACAAAATAAATGCTGGTGTGCCCCAAGGCTCCGTTCTGTCTCCAACACTCTTTATAATCTTTATTAATGATCTCTTGTCTAATACTTCTAATCCACTTAATTGTTTTGCTGACGACAGTACTCTCAGCTTCTCATATTCGTTTCCAGATACACGTCCATGTTCTTCGGACGTGGAAATGCAACGGCAGCGTATGATTAGCTCATTAAATTCAGATCTTGACAGCATTGTACAATGGGCTTCAAAAACTCAATGTTGTCTTCTGTTGTTAAAGCATAACCTGCCCCCTATGCCATCATCCATGAGTGGCACTTAAATTGTGGAAACCGAACAGCTTTGCATTCTAGGTATGTGTATTACAAACCACCTTTTGTGGAACGATCACATATTTGACGTCGCTTAAAATGCCGCAAAATGCTTAGGTTTCCTAAATCGATGTAAGAAATATGTTTCCCGCCTCTGATCTGGCTACAATCTACATTCGCCCGAAGCTTGAGTATAATTCTCATATCTGGGCAGGTGCTCCTGTCACTCACTTGCGTCTCCTGGATAGGATCCAAATAAGGGTATTAAAACTGATAGGAGAAAGAACCATTACCGAAACATTTGTTTCATTTGAATATCGCCGTAATGTTTCTTGTCTAACCTTATTTATTGCTACTTCCACAAACAGTGCTCCAGCGAAATAGCCAGATGCATTCCTCCCCTAAAACAATTTCCCCGTATCACTCGCATCGCTAGGAATGCCCATCAGTTTACCCTCGAGCCTAACTTCGCACGTACTGTTAAGTATAGAGACTCTTTTTTTAGCCGCACTGCAAGAATGTGGAATGCTTGACCCGGCTCAATTTTTCCCTCCCATTGTAAAATACAGACATTCAAAACCAATGTGCATCGGTATATCCTTTTATTTCCTATCCTTCTTTCCTAACCGCTCGCACTGTGTTAATTCATTCATTCTATTCAAGGGTATTAATAACCCCTTGAGTGCGCGTAAATTATAAAAAAAAAGACTTAGAATCTACTTATTCTACCTTAACTCGTTGCTTAATTGATACGGCGGCCTCTTTTGTGGTTGTATGGATTTGTTAGTTGTTTGTAATTGAACGACCCTTCCCGCAATGTCCCTCGGTGCTACCAGCAAAATGGCGCGGTAGTTTTCAGTGCTCGGTGAATCGGGTGCTGGGATATTGATGTGGTGGTTGTCTGTCGTGGTTGTATGGACTTCCTGGTTTTTTTTTGTTAGGGAACGACCCTTCCCAAGGTGTCCCTCGGTGCTACTAGCAAAATGGCGCTGTAGGTCATGTTCGGTGAGTAAGGTCGTCTTTTCCAATTCATGTTTTTTTACTTGCGATTATAGGTGCTAGAAAGCAAGTTATGCATTCGTAAAAAAAATGCTAACAATCAAACAAGACATTACGATGATAGAGAAGTCAAAAAAAAGGGTCCGACAATTCTGTCTGCTGTCTGTCCGTATATCTGTCTGTCTGTTTAGTTACCTACAGCCTAAACGGCTGGACCGATTTGCTTCAAACTTGGTTCATAGAATTATTATGACGTCCTACAGAGGGGTTTTCGGAATTAGCATTCTAGCTCCAAAACTAACGGTAACTGCCATACGATTTTTAGTGAAAAATTATTTTTACTCAAAAACAGCTCCTACGATTTTGGTAAAACTTTTTGAATAGTGTTTTATGTGCAAGCTTTATGTTTTCGTTGGAAAAGATTTTTCAGGAAAAGTCTTATAACGGTACCTCCCATAGGAATAGTTTTTCCGATTTTCTCGTAAGCCACTTTACAGATTTCGATGAAATTTTTAATGCAGAAACTCTTTTATAAAGCAAATAATATAAATTCTTAAATTTTTCAAACAAGGTTTTTTTCAGTTTTTAAGTTTAAATTTTTTTAATTTTCGTTTTTTTTCAATAACGGTTTAATCTATTTTTTTAATTTAATTTTTCTGATAAGAACTACAAAGTGCTAGAAGTTGTCATACTCAAAAAAAATTTTAATATATTCTCGAAAAGTTTTTCAAAAAAAAAACAGTTTTTTTAAAAAAACTGGTCGAACGATTTTGAAAGAAAATTTCGTAAAAATTCAAAAAAAGTAAGAGAAACCTGATGGCTTACTTCATTTTCTGCAAAAACGTTTTAGGTAATGATTTTTAAGTGATTTATAAAATTTCATATGATTTTTCAAACGCCTTTTTAACAAAATCTCAAGCCCCCAAAACCATTTCAACACATTAGAGCAACTTCGTACGACCCAGTCGTCCACTTTGTTTTTATTCTTTTTCTTATTTTTTGTTTCTTCAATTTTTTTTTTACATATATTTTCTTTTTTATTTTTTTATACCCTATTCCATAGAATGGGTATATTGTATTTGGTGTGGAGCTTGTAACATAGAGAAATAATACCTTTAGGTATAGAAAAGTATATCAAAAGCCTAGTCGATTTATCCGTGTCCGTCCGTCCGTCCGGTTGTATACTCTCTATTGACGATTCACGAGTGTTGTGCCAAAAAGCTAGAGCGTGGAGGTTGAGTTGAGACAAGAAAAAAATCGTATGGGAGGGCGGTCTATTGCCCCCGTTTAGCCAGGAGGGGCAATTTTCTGAAAAATTGACTTATTTTGTAAACAAAATTATTAAAAATCAACGGCTTCGTTTACATCACCGCCAAAAACTTCTACTTTCATTTTGTTTTTAAATTAAATTGTTTAAGCGAATACATAGTTTAAAAAATATAAATTTTCAAACTCAAAAATTTGAAAAAAAAATTTGAAAAAAATATTTTAAAACTTATTTTTTTCAAACTTTTACGTATTTAAGTATAATTTTTGTTCTCACAATTCAATGCTCCCATTAATCTTTAATCGAACACTGAAAATCGTATGGCTCTACGACTTTTTATTGCCAAGGTATTCAAAAATAACCGAACCTACTTCTTCACAAAAACACGAAAAAATTGGCTAAATGATCACTTGTGCCATCCCGTAAGGCTAGATTTTCTTGTTTTTTTGAAGAAGTAGGTTCGGTTATTTTTGAATACCCTGGCAATAAAAAGTCGTAGAGCCAAACGGCTTTCAGTGTTGGATTAAAAATCAATGGGAGCATTGAATTCTGAGAAAAAAAATTGAACTTAATTACGTAAAATTTTGAAAAAAATTAGTTTTAAAATTATTTTTTCAATTTTTTTTTCAAAATTTTGAGTTTGAAAATTGATATTTTTTAAACTATCCGTTAAAACAATTTAATTTAAAAACAAAATGAAAGAAAAAGTTTTTGGCTTTCCAAAAAGGTATAACACGGTAGACGAAGCCGTTGATTTTAAATATTTTTTTTACAAAATAAGTAAATTTTCCAGAAAATTGCCCCTCCCGGCTAAACGGGGCTGAATAGACCCACCCCTCCCATACGATTTTTTTCTTGACTCAACTTAACCTACACGCTCTAGCTTTTTGGCACAACGCTCGTTAATCACCCTGTATATAGCTTTTGGTTCAAGAGTAAGGTTAAGTTCTTGAACCGGTAAAATCCACCCACAAACACGCCCACAATCGCCATTTTTGATGAACAAACTCAATTTGGTAAAATTAAATTATGTTTTTTGTATAACGCTAAAATTTTGCAAACGTTAGCTTTAGGTAAACCTTCTTCCAATCAAATATAAATGTTTCAGTTTGGGCGTGGCTGACGCCCATTTTTCATACAAAACCATCAATATTGTTTTTATAAAATAACAATTGTTATATTAAAGCGAAAAACATTAAATTTTGTGGGTATTACTGGCACATAAACATCTTGGGTATGAAATCAAAAAAATTGATTTTGGGCGTGGTGAACGCCCACTTTTCATAAGAAACTATAAAAAATTGTTTTTGTAAATAAACGGCATTTATAATGAATCCGCAAGTCAAAATTTTGCGTCTCTTAAGAGAAACTAAACAGTTTGTGTATGAAAAGAAATTTTTGAATTTTGGGCGTGGCTTACGCCTACTTTTCATGAAAGAACGAAAAAAGTAGTCTCAAAAATTTAAGGTACTTCCAATATTCAATTTAAAACTTTTCTTTCCGTTCGTTATTTGAAAAATATATCTTTACATTTTTTTGTGTACATTTTTTCAATACGCCCACTTTTAAAGGCGTGATTTTGATAAAATACCTTTGTTAAGGTAGGATTGTTTAAAAACTACACATATGCCTAAATACTGATCAAAGCTCAGTTAGTGCTTCAAATTTTTAAGACACTACCACTTTTAAGGGGCGTTTCCGTCAAAAGTCGTATAATGCATTAATTTTTTAACGTTTTTTAACTATGGGTCGCAGTTGTGGAGTAAAAAGATGAAAACTTCAGTTTATAGTCCTTGGTTCGGTAGCAGAGTGTGGTCCAAGAATTGTTTAAAACACCCACAATCGCTATTTCCATTCAAAATCTAATTTTTAAAAATTTAAGTTTTATCTTGTTTTTTTAAAATCTATCTGCAAGAGTAAAATTGAATGTCACTGAGCTCATACTTATTTCCTTGGCAATAAAAAGTCTTAACTTTGGGCGTGGCACACGCTTTTTTTTTTTTGTGCCAGCACTAATTGAACATCACACCACACAAAATAAAGGTTATTGAATTTTTTCTGTCTGTTAAAAAACAATTTCGTTTCTGAAACTTGAACAACGGCTGGCTGCGGGAGGCGAACGTATACACATACAAAAATATAGGGAATAGGGTATCCAACAGTTAGTTGCAAACGTACTGTAGCTCTCGCTTATGTTTATTAGGGCAAATGATGTTATTTTGTAACAAATTTCCAAATAAGATTCCAAGTTACCTCATTGCCCATACAAATTCTTATTTCGAAATTATCCTATTTGGATGAAACTACGTTGCAAGTTATGTGAAAACAAATCGAACGCAACTTAATTCAATCCAACTTCAATTTAACACATATTTTATAAAATTTCATATGGAAATAAAATCCAATTCATCGGACGGCAGTAGTAAACAAATCGAAAGGAGAAATGCTTTTTTCTTCTTTTGATTTTGTTACGAAAGAGAAGTGAGAGAGAGGAAGAAAGAAAACAGCACGGCGTCAACAATATTGACAACCTCAAATGAAAAACTTTTACTTCCAATTTCAAAATGAGCAGATTTCGGCCCCAATGAAAACTTATTATAAGGTTTTTCTTATCTTATTTACAAACGATATATACAAAACTAAATAAAGTTTCTAATGAACAAATTTAAACTATTTTTTAATGTGTGAAAAAAAATAATTGATGTATTAAAGAAAAATTAAAAATTGTCCTGTGCATAAATAATGAGATGCTTGCTGTTTTTTTCTGAGGGAAATAAAAAGGGAAAAATAACATGATTTGTGACAAAAAGGAATTTTGAGGACTGGTAAAAAGGAATTCTCTCAAATAATCCCCCAGCATTGCTCTTAATCGCGTTTATTTTTTTTTATTTCGCGAACGTGAATCTGAATAGAATTGAGAAGACCAAAAACAAAACAAAGCTGAGCATTTAAAAAAGGTGAAAAGCTTTGGGTGTGTTTTGTGGAGGGATATGGAGTGTTATGTAGGCGCAAAAATTAATTTTACCCGCAAGCCTAAAATTGCAAGTAGGTGCGAAAGTATGCGTAAGGTACACGCATACATACAAGTTAATGTAACATATTCTCATTACCACATTGTGACAATATCGCTTATAAAGCACGTCTTCGATTATAAGTCGATCAAGCGATCAATCCAATTAAAGACAGCAACAACCAAATAGCCCAGTCGAATTGTACTTTTAAATGGAAAAAATTAGATAGGGGTTTTTTTTTCTTTTGATCGTTAGAGGGGTTCATAAGGAGCATATGTATCGGTTTTCGACCTCGTAACTCTATTGCGTTGGCCGCCATCTTGAATTTAAGGAAAACTTGTTTTTCTTAAATAACTCGCTTATTTTCAATTTTTCACCAAAAATGCTTATTACAAAAGTTGTTTAAAATTGTATTTCCTACAACTTTGTTTATGACAATTTTTTGCCTACGACTGATATTTTTCGATTTAATTGGAAAAAACAAAAAATTAAAAATTAATTAATTTTTTTTTTTTTTAAATTAAAAAAAACTTTTTTTGAAAAATTTAAGAATTAATATTATTTCTTCTATAAAAAGGCTCCTATATTAAAAATTTCATCGAAATCCGTCAAGTGGCTTACGAGAAAATCTGATTTCAAAAAACCGGTCCTATGGAAGGTACCGTTATAAGACTTCCTGAAAAATCTGTTCCAGCCAAAACAAAAGGTTTGCATAGAAAACACTATTCAGAAAGTTTTATCAAAATCGTAGAAGCCGCTTTTGAGAAAAATTATATTTTCACTAAAAATCGTTACGTTATAATTTTTCTCAAAAGCGGCTTCTACGATTTTGATAAAACTTTCTGAATAGTGTTTTCTATGCAAACCTTTTGTTTTGGCTGGAACAGATTTTTCAGGAAGTCTTATAACGGTACCTTCCATAGGACCGGTTTTTTGAAATCAGATTTTCTCGTAAACCACTTGACGGATTTCGATGAAATTTTTAATATAAGAGCCTTTTTATAGAAGAAATAATATTAATTCTTAAATTTTTCAAAAAAAGTTTTTTTTTAATTTAAAAAAAAAAAAATTAATTAATTTTTAATTTTTTGTTTTTTCCAATTAAATCGAAAAATATCAGTCGTAGGCAAAAAATTGTCATAAACAAAGTTGTAGGATATACAATTTTAAACAACTTTTGTAATAAGCATTTTTGGTGAAAAATTGAAAATAAGCGAGTTATTTAAGAAAAACAAGTTTTCCTTAAATTCAAGATGGCGGCCAACGCAATAGAGTTACGAGGTCGAAAACCGATACATATGCTCCTTATCAACCCCTCTAACGATCAAAAGAAAAAAAAATCCCTATCTAATTTTTTCCATTTCACCCCTTTTTTTTGTATAATTCGACTGGGCTAAAAATACCAGATGCAGCACGCACGAACATGACAAAGGAACGATCAAATGATGATCGAAAACAACGAATGTTTATGTCTGCCACCACTCCAGATCAGTGTTGGATAGTTACGCGTAACTTTGAAATTTTAATTAGTTACACGTAACTAATGTAACTTATGTAACTAATGTAACTAATATAACTAAATGTAACTAACTATAACTAATAGAATTTTTCAAATACAAAAACTCACATTTCATGTTAAATTGAAATTTAGAAGTTCTGTCCACAAACCCGATCGAATGACGATTGACTACACTGTTTTATGGCAAAGCTGGATGATTGATATTGCCGTCGGGCCAGCTGCCAGCTGTGGCCACGGCAACCTGGCAAGGAAAACATTTTTAAATTACTATATTTCTGCAAAAAAAAAAAATTAAAAATAATAAAACAAAATAGATCTCGTTTGATTTCCTTTGGGCGAGCCAAATCTGAAATTTGAGACCAAATCTGAGATCAAATCTGAATTTGCCATACAAAAATAAATCACAATAAAAAAAGAAATGTCCAGGAATCTCAAGAAAGAGGGGAAAACTTTAAATGTAAGTAAAAATCTGTTGTATGCTCCAAGAATATAATATTTTATTAGATTTCCTTTTCATCAGGACCATAGTAATTTCAATATGTATTCCTTGACAGGTTGCCGTTGCCCTTGCTAATAAAATAATTCTGTCAATAGTCGATTGGGATTCAGGATGAAATGCGATTTTTTTTTATTTTGTATTATTAAGTTAGAGTTAGTTTTATTTAGTTACAGTTAGTTACATTTAGTTACATTAGTTACATTAGTTACATTAGTTACGCCAAATATTGGGCGTAACTAATTCATATTAGTTACGCGTAACTAAACGAGTAACTTACTTCATGTAACTTACTTGCCAACACTGCTCCAGATAAAGATGAACTTAAGTTAGGATTAAGATTATTGAAATTGTATAAGTCAGTTCTAAGTAAGAAACCGAAGTGATCGGTTGATTTTTAGAATAAAGTTTTTTAAGACTTTGAATGTAAAATATATTTATTAAATTACATACCTACTTTAACTTAAATTTTACATGTGAGCACCCCCAACATTTTTTCTGGGTACGCCAGACGCCACTGATGTACGCCTCAGCTCGACACGGTGTACAGTAGCGGGATAGGGAAATCTAACACTTTCAATGAATCAAAATCAGTTGAATTATACAAAATTGAGGCGTTTAATGTACATAGGTACCGAAAGTAATTAACCTATCAAATAAAAACGTACCATAAATTTAACACTTTACGTACTTGACAAAAAATGTGACCAAATCTTCCGCTTACAACAAAACAATGCAAAAAGATTTTAAACATTACCAACATAACAATAAATTGTAATGCTTTATTTTTTTGTATAATGCACTCGCATTCAAGGTGATGTGAATATCCTTATAATGAATTAACATGTGCGATCGAGGAAAGAAGGAAAAGAAAGATATAAAAGAAAGTTGGTACAGTGCATTGTGATTATAGGTGAAGAAAATCCCGCGGGTGGCATCCAGTTTAAACTGGTGGAATAAATAAAAATTGCTTCTCAGGCTGGGTTTGAACTGACAACATAGGTTTAGCAACCAAGCATTACATATACCGTACCATTGCCACCCAAACAGTCTAAATCTGAACGTTATGTAATATTTTATATTGAGACCACTCGATATTGGTTTAAGAAAACTGCACGTCCGTGATCTCAAACCTAATACATTACGATACTGTCCAAACCTTAGCACCTCGAATCGCGGTATCAGATACAAATAATAATAATGAGACAGTTTCTTAAGACTACCTTATCTTCTAGTACTTTTGATATCTATTTATTCTATTTATTTATTTCGGTTAGTACAAGCACATAATATCTTAAGACTAAATAACAATTAAATCTTAGAGCTAAGGTGAAGAAAAAGATAAGGATTAAAAGGAAAGAAGGAAAATTAAGATTGGAGAGCTAGTTTGAGAGAGGATTTAAATAGGTTTAAGTCAAAAATGTTGGAACTATTTACTTTTCGAATTATTCTAGTAATTGGTTCATTTTGGCCATATTCGGTACGATGGAAAGGAACAAAGAAGAGGGGAATGGTCCTCAAATGATGATTCCGAGTGTTCGGTTTATATTTATTGAGAAGACATTCGCTATCAATGACTCCATTCAAAAGCTGGTGTGCAAAGAGTATATCGGCATTATCGCGACGTCTACTAAGAGTTTGCAAATTTATTAATTTAAGACGGCTTTCGTAAGGAGGAAGATTATATGGGTCGTTCCAACAAAGCCTACGCAAGGAAAAGCGAATGAATCTACGTTGAACAGCTTCTATACGTTTATTGTGAATATGGTGGTACGGAGACCATACTACAGAGGCATACTCAAGAAGAGGTCTAACAAATGTGACATACAGAGACTTGGTAACATAGGGATTAGAGAATTCTTTCGACCAGCGTTTTACGAAACCTAGAGTAGAGTTAGCTCTATTAATAATATTATCATAGTGAGCTCGAAAATTGAGTTGGTTATCACATATCACACCTAAGTCACGAATGGAAGTGACAATCGCAACTGGTTCATTGTCAATAAAATATTAACGTTGTGGTAAAGGAGGGCGTGCTCGGGAGTATGTAATGGCTTGGCATTTGTTTACATTCAGTTCGAGAAGATTGTGCTGGCACCAAGTAAAAAAATTGTTTAGATCAGTTTGAAGTAATCGAAAATTGTCCATTGATTTAATATTTTAAGAAATTGGCATGTCATCAGCGTAAATCTGAACGTCAGATCCTTCAAGGATGAGATCCACATCATAAATGGTCAGTAGAAAAATCAGGGGACCTAGATGACTTCCTTGAGGGACTCCTGATGTTGGGCAGATAGGGTTGGAGCTGCAGGACCTAAAAGGGACAGTGTACCGACGATCATTTAAATACGATTGGATCCAAGATATCAGTAAGGGCGGGAATCCATAGGATTTAAATTTGAAAATGATAATGTTATGGGAGATTTTGTCGAAAGCCTTACTGAAATCAGTTGCAATCGCATCAACCTCATTACCAGCTTTAAACGAGCAGATGGTATTGGAGATAAACTCAGTAAGGTTGGTAGTTGTAGACCTACCGCATTCATTACCGCTAAGAAAGCCATGCTGTTTAGGTGAGAAAAGTGGTCTACAATGAAGAAGCAAAATATCATATATTAAACTCTCAAATAATTTGGGTATGCAGGAAAGTTTTGCAATGGGTCTATAATTAGAAATATCTCCTTTACATCCTTTTTTGTGAATTGGGATTATGAGAGAGTCTTTCCATTTTGTTGGAAACAGACCTTGAGAAATGGAAAGTTGGAAGAGATCAGTGAGTAGTTGAGCTAAATTGGAGACGCAGTTTTTAAGAACAACAGCAGGAATCCCATCAGGACCCGAAGAAGAGTCATTCTTCAACAGGTGGATTTTATTAATTACTGAAGTCAGGGATGTTGTTAAGGAATTAAGGGTGGTTTGGGTGCAGTTGTACAAGTGATTAAAGTTGCTGGCATCAACCTCTGTTTCATTAGTAGAAAATGCTTGACCGAAGAAATCGGCAAAAAGGTTAGAAATACATTTTGGATCGGACGATGAGGAATTGTTGTATTTTAGTGTTGAGGGATAACCATCAGATTTTCTTTTTGAGTTAATAAATTTAAAAAAGTGTTTTGGATTTGAAATAATAACCGATTGGTTTTGGATTAGATGGCTGGCGTATACGGACTCGCTCAAGTTGGAAAAGTTGTTAAAAACTGTGACATAATTGTTGAAATCATGAATCGACTTCGAACAGAGGTACCTTTTCCAAAGTTTATTCCTCCTATTCCTAAGTGAGCGGAGTTCCTTAGTATACCACGATGGAGAAGAGGTAAAATTCTTTTGAGGCAGTAGAGGGATGGATTGAGAAAAACAAATTTGGATCTGTTCATAAAAGGTGGCAATCAAAACATCAATGTTAGAGTCGTTGGAGATGAAATCAAAGTTAATATTCCCAATAAGGTCGTTAAGCTTATCATAATTTGCTTTACGGAAGTTAAATGATTGGGACGTGAGGGAGTATGGTTGGATATAATCACACTCAAAAGCAAAAGTGAGGGAAATGGGGGGATGATAACTGTCGATCTTTGAAAGGATATGGTGACTTTGTATAACTTCAATGTTTTGAGCATCAGATGAGAAAATAAGGTCTAATTGTCTTTGCAGGTAGTTTTTTACACCACTCATTTGAGCGAGAGTAGAAGAGAGGAGGCGGTCAATAAAGAGGATTTCCTTCTCAGAGCTTGCGTTGGATGAAAAAAAAAATGAATTTCATCGCCAGATATTTCCCAATTTAAACGAGGAAGATTGAAGTCACCAACGATTATTATGTTATCTTCAGAATTAGAAAGATCAACAACATAATTAATTGCATTAACTAGAAGCTCATATTCTGATGTAGGTTGGGCAGGTGGAATGTAACAGCACAAAATGTAGAGGGAACGTTTAGATACACAGACTTTAACACAAATACGTTCAAGGTTAACTGTGTTAGGAAAAAAAACCAAGGAAGAATCGAGATTGGAATGAAGTGCCAACAAAACACCACGTCCGGGTGAAAAGCGTCCAGGCGGATCTATATCAGGACTAGCATTAGAGATTAAAACATCTTTTCGGAAAACACTGAAATCAGAATTAAAGAACTCGTTATTATGAAAATCAGGTTAGGTTTGTTTCGGTGAGGGCAAATACATCAAATGGAAGTTTTTGGGAGTTTAAGTAAACATTCGAACTTTTTGTGCGCAGACCCCGAACATTTTGGTAGTAGATAGATACAAATTTGGGTCTGAAATGCGGTTGTTAGGAACGAAAGGGATTATTGTTACGATTTGACTCAAATCGCGAGAGCCGTCTGGAATGAACGTAAGAGGAATAAGTAGAAAGATCATTTTGAACGTCAGAAGGTGTAAAATTAGAAATAATTTTATGATAAAGGTTAAACATTCTTAACAGATCATTAAAATTAGTGGGAAGACCTTCTTGATGTATGGATACCATTACGTTGGTTCTGGTAACACCATCAACACAGATAGAATCATGTTTATCATGACGATATGCAAGATACAAATGTACGTTCACATAAATGAGAGGATTTCTGAGGCGAGATATAATAAAGCGTCCATCATCGTTTAGGTCTGAGAACTTTTTTGTCATTTTGACAGTTGGTGGGAACAGAGGATCAAGGAAATTGCTTGGGAGATTAGAAGAAACATTACTAACGTTCATAATGTGTGAAGCCGAGGGCAATATATTACCTTCATTAGGAGGAGGAACAGGACTTTTCTGAGGAATAAGATTATGTGGTGGGCTAAGAGTATGAGAATGGATGAAATTTAGATATTTAGGAAACGGGGAACAGCTGGGTATAGGTGGATTTGAGCCTTGGGGCAAAATGGACGAATTAATAGAGTTATTTGATTTTCTATAAGCAGCAATCGGGCGAGAAACAGTGTTATTGTTTAATTTAATGGGAGCAGAAGTTAGACGCATTAGGGCAGGAGGTGTACATTTTTCGTTACTAGAGGAGGAAACATTATTATAAGAGCGAGAAACAGACTTAGAGCTAGACTTTTATCACAGACAAAAGAAATATACAGATGTAGAATATGGGCTACATCGAGTTTAGTTCACTTATTTCGTGTAGATGGCACCAGTTGCACTATTTTTCGTTGGTGGTATGATCACACAAGTTTAATAAGATCGATTAATTTTTCTAACGTAGCAACCAGCCGCATCCGCAGGCCGCAGGAAAGTTAGCATATACCTTATACTCAAACATTTCCGAGAAATTGACATCCTTCGAAAAAATTAAACATATCATTATCATACCATACCTCCATACCAAAAAACCAGTTCCTAGTCCTAGCAATACCAACCATGGTCCACGGCACGGTGTAGGGTGGAGTGGTGGAACTGGAACCACGATCAAGGAAACACAACTCAGTTTTATGAGGGGATAGTTTTAGGTATAATTGTAACTTGCTTTAAAAAATAATAAATAAAATGCACGACTGGGTCGCACGAACTTGCTCTTATAATAAGCAACTGCTTCGTGGCTGCATATATGGATATTAAAAAAAAAATTAAATAATTTCAAAAATTCTTTTGTTTTTTAAATAAGTAGTAGCTCTCGAAAAAACTAAGTATGCAATAAAATTTCAAAGCTATATGTCAATCTAGGAAAAAAAATATTGAAAATCGTTCGAACAGTTTTTTTTTTTTAAAAGTTATTTTTGAAAAGCTTTTCCAACAAATATTTTGAAATTTATTTGAGTTAGTAAGTATATGGCAAAACGTTGTTTACATCTGAAAAAATAATGTAAAAACAAATCAGTATACCCGTTTCCAACATATTTCGAAAACCAAAATTTTTTTGAAAAAATTATAAGAAATCCAAAAAAAAAGTTTTTTAAAATTTTGAAATGCCATATTAATAAAATTATGAGTGACTTCCTGTGCCCAAAATTTTATTGAAATCGGATGTATAATTTACGAGAAAATTTTATTTGAAAATACTGGTTCTATGAGACGTACCGTTATAAGAACAATTTTGAAAAATCTTTTCTAACCAAAAGATAGATTGTCTTACAAAAATAGGATTCTGAAAGTTTTATGAAAATCGTTAGAGCCGTTTTTGAGAAAATCAATTTTTTTCTTCACGATTGTATGGCAGGTGCCGTTATTTTTGGGCCTAGAGGGATCATTTTTTTGTGGGAAATATTCAGTACTGACATTTTTCTGAAAATGTTCGTCTGATATTGATTTAAGCTAATGTAAGGTTAAATCTACATCAGAACCTTGTGTATAAGTTGAAGGTTTCAAATAGGTTGCGATATTTGAACCGAACGAATTTGATATATTTCCAAGGTATAAACTGGGAACAGACCCTTTTCTAAGATTCTTTTTTAATATCAAATTTGTTTCAAAGTGTTTTTCACATAAATAAAGATTTTTATGAAGGACATCTTCTTTTAAATTATTGGCATCATGCCACTTTCTAAAAAGAACTTGGTTCTTCTCCCGAGCTGGAAATTTGAAAAATTTTGTTGACAGATTCTCCTGCCTCTTAGCTCCACAAGAGGAAATAAAACATTTTACACGGTATCCGTACATATGCTTTTTCGTATCAGTTGAAAACATTTTAAATTTTAAAAATAAATTTGCAGAAAAACTATATTTCGTCGTTAAAAATCTCAATACCTAATACTTTATTTATATAAAAATGTATTAACAAAAACTAACTGCATAAACCTACAAAACAAATAGGTACTTTGTTTTTAAGAATCCAACTATACCTAGTAATTTAAAGTAGTAAAAGAAAAGCAAGGCGAGATATAAGATACACAAATAAAATGTCTTTATCTAAGCTGAAAAAATAATCACTATCCGTAGACACAGACAACCATACAGCATTACTTATTCCGTGGACCTCAGACGACCATTCGGTTTGACAAATTTAGGTGCACTAGCACTGCTAACAAAATTTCAATCAACCCTCAAATCCTCAAACTCAAACAGTAGTTGAGTTGTGTGTTGTGTCTTGTGTTTCCTTGATCGTGGTTCCAGTTCCACCACTCCACCCTCCACCGTGCCGTGGACCGTGGTTCGTATTGGTAGGACTATAGGAACTGGTTTTTTGGTATGGTGGTATGGTATGATAATGGTATGTTTAATTTTTTCGAAGGATGTCAATTTCTCGTACATGTTTGAGTATGAGGTATGCTAGCTTTCGATTTTGGTATGCTAGCTTTGAATTTTTTTTGAACATGCTTTTGTTCTACTATTCTACATCTGTATTGTAAAATTCTGAATAAGAATTTGTTCCAATAATAAATAACTCAATTTATTACCACGTTATAAATTTTACTTTTATTGTTCATTAATAGCAAGCAACTCTTACCACAATCTAATTTTTGTTTTTACAAAGAAAACGGTCTTACTCGTTCGCGGCTCGAATCTTAATCCCTATAACAATGTCTTTATACTAAGAATGAAGGGGTGTGGTGAATTTAAATTATCAGAAGAGTAGCAAAAACAATGAATTTATATTTTATACTAAGGAATCCATATTTAAGTTAGGCGGGAAATTCAAATATTCTATGTTTTTATTTGTAGGTACTATGCGTAAATCTTAGGCTGCAACATTCCGGCCCCATTGACAAGCTGTGCTTTCAATCTAAGTGAAGCGGTGCAATCTTAGTGATTGGACGTCGAAATCTTCCAGTTGCAGTCTTCAAATCGACAACTCGTACGTAATTGTCATCGCCTCGGGTAACTCGTTCAACTCTAGCAAGTGGCCATTTGAAGGGTGGTAGATTTTCGTCTTGCATCATCACCAGAGATCCTTCTTCAACGTTTGGTTTGATTTTGAACCGTTTAGACCTCTCTTGAAGACTTCGAAGATAGTCAGTTGACCACTTCTTCCAAAAGTGATTCCTTACAGCTGATATTCTTTGCCACCTGTGAATGAAAGGTATTTGATTAATGTTTCTTTCTGGTTTCGGGAAAGAATTAAATGGGTAGCCGATCAAAAAATGGCCCGGGGTCAGAGCAGTGAAATCAGCTGGATCTGAAGAAATTGGTGTAATTGGCCTTGAATTTAGTATGACATTAATTTCAATGAGTGCAGTGTTAAGCTCCTCGAAGGTAAGAAGAGCTCCTCCAAAGGTTTTGGTGAGTAGAGTTTTTGCGGATTTTACGGCCGCCTCCCAAATTCCACCAAAATAAGGTGCTCGAGGAGGAATGAACTCGAACTGGACTCCCTTATCTGCAACACAATTAAGAATAGTGTTTTTATTCAAATCTTTAAAAAATGATTCTCTGAATTCTTTTAATTTAGTTTTTGCGCCAACAAAATTGGTTGCATTATCGCAATAAATTTTTGAAGGACAACCCCTTCGTCCTATTAACCTCTTGAGGGCTGCAATGAATGCGTCAGAGCTAAGGTCAGAAACAAGTTCTAAATGAACTGCTTTTGTAGCAAAACAGACAAACACAGAAACGTATGATTTATATGGAACCTTGCCACGAATCTTCCAAGAAGTAAACATGGGTGCGCAGAAATCAACCCCACAAATTTCGAACGGTCTGCCTGGTGTTACTCGATCCTTTGGTAAATTTCCCATGATTTGGTCACACAACTTTGGCTTGTATCGATTGCAGTGAATGCATTTGTTAACAACATGTCTGGCTATGTTTCGTGCATTGATAACCCAAAACCGATCTCTTATAAAACTTAAAAGAGCCTGAGGTCCTGCGTGATAGTTTCGGATATGAAGATGTCGAACGTATTCCTTTACGAAATAACTGTCACCCGGTAACAGAATAGGGAATTTAGCATCGTATTTTGCATCCGAATTTCTAATACGACCTCCAACGCGAAGTAATTCTCTATTGCATGTAACAGCTAAGAATGGGGACAGTTTTGCGAAGTATTTTGAAGATGGGTTTATCTTTTGTGAACTTATTTCCGATATTTCAGTTGAAAAACTTTGTTGTTGAATGAACCATGCCAAAGACATGGTAGCTTCGTTCAATTCTTCTGCTGAAAGCGGTGTTCCCTTTAACTCCTTTCTTCCCTTTTCTCTCGATATTTTCCTAAATCGAAGAATGTAGGCTACAATCCGAACTATTTTCCTAATGTCGCTAAATTTTTCCAGTTGTTTCAAAAATTCCTTATCGCAATCGCCTTGGAAACAAGTTAGTACTGTTTTGTTCCTTTTTGTTTCTAAAATTGAAGAATCAAGATTCAATTGATCCCCTTTTGGATTTTCTGGCCATTCGGTTGGAGGATATTTTAAAAATGTAGGCCGATCAAACCAAATTGATGAGTTTAAGTCTTGGACCAGACTTCCTCGCGATATGAGATCAGCAGGGTTGTTTTCTGATCTGACATGTCTCCAGCAAATATTTGGAGTTAAGGATTGAACATCACTGACTCTATTAGCCACGAAAGTTTCGCAGAGGCTGCTTGAAGACGCAAGCCAATATAAAACTATTTCGGAATCCACAAAAAAGAAGATTTGACTACATTTAATTTTTAGTGAATCTTCAACCTTTTTATACAATTTTGCCAGCAGTTGAGCACCACAAAGCTCTAGGCGTGGTATGGATTGTGTTTTTGTAGGGGCAACTTTTGACTTCCCAGTTATAAGCTTCACAGAGACATTACCACATTCATCCACACAACGAGCATACAGACAACAGCCGTATGCCTTGATCGACGCATCTGAAAATCCATGTATTTGTAGATTTTTCATTTTAGGTTGAAATATGAAGCGAGGAATATTAATAAGATTGAGATGTTTGAGATCTATGAGGTACTCAATCCAACAGCTTCTTAGTTCTTCAGGCAAAGCATCATCCCACGCAAGTTTTTTAGCCCACAACCTTTGTAAAAATATTTTCGCCTTTACAACTATTGGCCCAAGAAGTCCAAGAGGGTCAAAAAGCCTACTTGCATCAGAAAGAACAGTACGTTTGGTTAAACAATTTGTTGAAAATGTGTCTTTAGCGAAGAAATTAAACACATCGTCCTTAGGATTCCATTAAATTCCAAGAGTTTTCGTTTGTTCCATTTCGTCAATTTTCAGAAATAGTTTGGAATTTTTTACTAATGGATTTAGAATAACATTTGAGTGCCACTTGTGCAACTCAAAACCGTATGAACTTAAAAGTTGGGTAACGTCTTCTTGAATTTTTTGAAGCTCTTCCATTGTGTCGGCCCCAGTAATGAGGTCATCTACGTAGAAATCCCTTTGGATAATTTTGCTTGCAAGAGGATATTTAACTTGACTTTGAATGCCAATTTCATTTAGAGAACGCGTTGCTAAAAACGGGGCAGCCGCAGTTCCATATGTAACCGTATTCAAGCAATAGGTTTGAAGTCTTTCCTTAGAGTTAAACCTCCAAAGAATGAGTTGATAACGGTGATCATCAGGGTCAACTTCAATTTGACGATACATTTTTTGTATGTCAGCTGTTAATGCAAACTCATGACTTCTAAATCGTAATATAATTGAAAACAATTCATCCTGTACAGTTGGTCCTACCATTAGCAAGTTGTTGAGGGATAAATTGGACGTTGTTTTGCACGATGCGTCAAAAACTACTCTTAATTTGGTTTACGAGCTCTCAGGATGAATAACACATTTATGAGGCATAAAGTAATGGGGTGAACTCAACGTGATGTGCTTTACGAGGGACATGTGTCCAAGTTGTAAATACTCTTCAATAAACTGCGAATACTGTGTTTTTAACTCTAAGTTTTTGTTCAACCTTCTCTCTAACGATTAAAATCTTTTCTTAGCTATATCAAGAGAGTTTCCCAATTTGGAAGGACAATCTTTGAACGGCAGTTTCACGCAAATTCGGCCATTTCCTAAAACTTTACAATTTTGTTTAAAATTTGCCTCACAACGTTCTTGCTCTGGAGTGAGAATAGATTTGGACGGTACTTCTTCCAAACTCCAAAATTTTTCCACCATTTTATCAAGTGGCAGCTGGACCAAATTGCAGCTCCGCTTTGCTTGTCCATAACAGCTACCCGATACTATCCAACCTTGGGCTGTTTTTTGCAGTATAGGTAAGTTTGGACCTAATGCAATTTGTCCCGTTTCCATAAGGGCAAAAAACAATTTCGCTCCTAGCAATATGTCAACTTTTTGCGGCTTGTAAAACAATGGATCGGCTAGTACAACATTGTTGGGAATATTCCAAGCCTCTATCATCAATTGCCTTTGGGGTTGGAAGTCTGTTATCGAACGAGCAATCCAAAACTCAACATTCTTCTGGAACCCCCCAAATCTAGATTGTAAGGATGTCATAGCATGTGAATCAATCTTGGTTCCGATTGAACTAACACCGCTTATATTGACTAGGCAATGAACTAACTTCAGCTGAAGACTATTTGCAAAGGATTGAGTCATCAAATTGATCTGGGATCCTGAATCTAATAAAGCCCTGGCTGATACGTATTCTCCTTTGCTATTTCGGACCCTAACAACAACAGTAGCCAAAACTATTTGTGATTCTGCACCATCGACTGTTGAATTTAATAATGTAGTCCGAGAAGATCCAACGACTCCTTCAGCCCCCGTTGATTCATTGTGAATATCTCCGTATCTGTGCAAAAGTATGTGATGGGGATCCGAACAAACATTGCATTTACTGGCAGAGCACTCCTTAACTCCGTGGCCTTTTCTTAGGCAATTAATATAAAGCGACAAAGATTTTGCCTTTCGATACCGATCGTAAACACGCAGAATTTTAAATTTATCACAATCTACAATCAGATGGTTTGATGACTTACAATAAAGACATATTGGTTTTGTTACTGACAACGAAACATGCGAAAGTTTCTTGTTTGGTGGTTTGGATAAACTAGATATTTCCACAGCATTGGGAGTTTTTGATTCCCTGCTTTCTAAAAAGTGGCAACGATTAATAAGACATTTTGTGAAGTCCTCCCATTTTGGCAATTCGGAATGATCCAAAGATTCCTTCCATTTGTTGTGAGTCTGAGTGTCTACCTTCGACAAAACTAAGTGAATGATAATTCCATTGCAAATCTCTTCATTCGTAGCCAGAGATTTGAGCGAATCGAATAACGCCGATGTATCATCCACCAAACTTCTTAGCTGAGATAACGAAACCCCTTTCATTTTCGGCAGATCAAAAAGGGACGAAATGTATTCAAAGAATATTAGACCCTTTTTATCGTATCTCTCTTCGAGTCGCTTAAGCGCCTTTGAATAGTTTTCTTCGGTAACTTGAAAAGATTTTATTGTGCCGCGAGCTTGATCACTCAAGCAAGAAATCAAATGATTAAATTTTTCTATGGTTGCAATAGAATTATCGTTATGGACCAAAGTTTTGAAAAGTCCAATAAAAGTTTTATAATCGGCATATTTCCCAGAAAACTTAGGAAGCTTTTGCAGCTGAAGACGAGACACAGGCAACGAAGATGATAATGTAGCATCTCCAAGTGCAACGCTACTTCTCCTATTATTACCCATCAACGATAATATTTTACTTTTCGTTGCACAATATAGTTCTTCTATTTCCGGACGACCAGTATCCGTAGGATTTGCCTCTTCTATTCTGGTTTGATAATTAAGAGCTTGCCTGAAATAGGACTCTAAGATACCCAAACGACATTCGAGTTCAGTATATTCCAATGTTTTTGTATCTAGAAGGTTTTTAATTCTTGAAATACTACCCTTAGTTGAAGCGCGATTTGTCTTCAAAATTTCCAATGATTTTTCATTTGATTTTGCGGCTGAGTCATTAGTCATAGTGAACTAATATAAATATTAAATGATGAAAATGCAATAAGTTTATTTTCAATATGGGAAATCAAATTAAAATCGTATGCGAGATGCGTTCCAAAGCTTTTAAGTTGTGCTATTAATGAAAAAGCTTCCAATGAAACCCGAACGATGAATGATGAATGCTCTGGTGTCGGTGTGTATATGTCAACGACTGCAGCAACAATGTTGCGATTCAACTTGTTAAATTATAAAAGCTTTTTTTTTTTTTTTTTTTTGTTAAATTTCTACAACGCAGCAATGAACTGAAGCAACCATATGTTCTCGATCGGCAATTATTATTCTTACTTTTGAGAATAAATGAATTTCGAAGAAAAAGCTTTTATGAAAATTTAATTAGCTACAGCGTGATCGCTGACGGATGATCGATTCGATAGATGATCGCGATGAACGCGAAGCGACTGAGAAAACGAGAGAAACGAGCTTGGTAAGAGTGTGCTCTTTTGTAAGAGAATTTTGATTTATTTATCCACCTTTTTATAAAATAATCGAATGTAAATGAATTCTCAAACTATTTAGATAATGTTTAATTGAATGGAATTTATCAATTTTTTTTTCAAACTATTTTGTGAACGATACAGACTCACCAATTTATATTATAAGATATAGTCTTTATATTGATGATTCCTTGATGCATCGATGATGTTGTAAGAGTGTCCTTTTTTATCTATAGCTGAGGTAGCTTCAGCGGTTCCAGGGTCAGCCGAAGAAAAGACGTAAAACTCCGGTTAACGAAAATAATACTTTATTTATTACCTTGTAATTCAATAGATTTAGGTTACAAACAAAAGTTCGTTAAGTATAAGTCATATAATCCAAATCATAATATAGCAAGTTATTTAAGTCAATATATATATGTATTACAATTATTACAAGTTTACGTTCATTTGGTTATTACATCGGTTTTCTATTCAAATCTACGTTATATAATCCAAATAATATCAGGAGCACACAATGTTTTATTAAGCTTAGGATTTAACTTAAACTAATGTCAACGGAGCCAAACTCCGGCAATGTCAACGCACAAATGTACGGCAATGTCAACGCACAATTAAGTACGGCAATGTCAACGCACAATTAAGCACGGCAATGTCAACGCACAATTAAGTACGGCAATGTCAACGCACAGTTAAGTACGGCAATGTCAACGCACAGTTAAGTACGGCAATGTCAACGCATAATTAAGTACGGCAATGTCAACGCACAGTTAAGTACGGCAATGTCAACGCACAATTAAGTACGGCAATGTCAACGCACAATTAAGTACGGCAATGTCAACGCACAATTAAGTACGGCAATGTCAACGCACAATTAAGTACGGCAATGTCAACGCACAGTTAAGTACGGCAATGTCAACGCACAATTAAGTACGGCAATGTCAGCGCACAGTTAAGTACGGCAATGTCAACGCACAATTAAGTACGGCAATGTCAACGCACAATTAAGTACGGCAATGTCAACGCACAATTAAGTACGGCAATGTCAACGCACAGTTAAGTACGGCAATGTCAACGCACAATTAAGTACGGCAATGTCAACGCACAATTAAGTACGGCTTAAATAGAATTAACACGGTATTAATCGGTAGGAAGTAAGGAATGTAGGAACGGTAAGGAAAATGGACAGGATGAATATTCTGCTACACTCGTGAAAGCACAGCTTCAAAATATTAGGAATCTCTCGGTACACTGCGTACCCCTGGTGTTCCGGTAGTGGAGAAAAGTCTTTGGCTCTGAATAGTATTCCTATAAATCACCATCGAGATTTTCCTCGAATTTCAGTGTGCTATATCACATTCCTTTATGGAATATATCAACAATAACTCAGTGTGAATTATAACCACCAAATATAAATTCACATGTAAAAACGCTACTGGTTTGCAAATACATGGTCATGTGATTTCAGAGACAAATTCACATGTAAAATGCTACTGGTTTGCAAATACAACGTAGTCATGTGACTTCAGAGACTGTATTTAGTTGTATTGTGGTAACCACGACAGGGGTGCGGGTTGGGAATGGATAATATGAATGCTTGTGGTTGCAATAAATGATGGCAGTGGAAGAGAAGAAAATGTGACTTCGTCACAATGTACAGCTTCAACCGATCGCGAATAATACCGAAACCGAGCACTTTCACTTAAGTCTTTTTTTTTTATATAAGTTTATTAGATGATTATTAATGTCCTGTCACGGTCGCCATGTAAAATTCTGAATAAGAATTTGTTCCAATAATACATAACTCAATTTATTACCACGTTATAAATTTCACTTTTACTGTTCATTAATAGCAAGCAACTCTTACCACAATCTAATTTTTGTTTTTAGAAAGAAAACGTTCTTACTCGTTCGCGGCTCGAATCTTAATCCCTATAACAATGCCTTTATACTTAGAATGAAGGGGTGTGGTGAATTTAAATTATCAGAAGGGTAGCAAAAACAATGAATTTATATTTTATACTAAGGAATCCATATTTAAGTTAGGCGGGAAATTCAAATATTCTATATTTTTATTTGTAGGTACTATGCGTAAATCTTAGGCTGCAACATGTATATTTCTTTTGTCTGTGCTTTAATTTAAGATCAAAAAAAGATTTATTAATCCAAGGTTTAATTGTAAAGCCATCTAGTTTGAGGGAATTTTCGGCTGGACGGAGAAAGATCCATTCGTATTTAGTTGGAATCTTGACTTTGAAGGATCGGGACTTTGTAGATAAAGGTTGAACTGATACATCAGAAATACCAAATTTCTTGTTGAACAACATCTGCAACCGAGATATATTAAATGCTTCTGAAGTGCATTTCAAGAATAAATGCGATGAAGAAGTTGCGTTCGAATGTTTCAATCTCATGAGACGGTTTTCCCATTCCAGTTGTGTCCATACTCCATAGTGTCCCGAATTTTGAGGTAGAAAAGTTGTTATTGGTATGTTCAGCGGTGGTATCCAAGTGTTGCTGTTCCAAGTATTTTGATTTGGTTTGTTGGATGTTATACGGTCATACAGTTAGATGATGGTTGCCAGGTAATAGTTGGTAACTGTTTTATGGAAGCAGACTCTTCTGTCACAATTATTGTCACCGTTAATTTGAGTGATTGAGTTGTCCAGATCTTGAAGTTCTATGTGAAGCGATTTGTTGTTGTTATCGATTGAAAGGGGTTCAGGTAAGCTATTTAGGTTAGGTAAGCGTCTCAACTCTTCAGATATGTTAGATATAGCAATACGGGAGGCAGTGGATTCTCTTATCAACACATCAGCAAGCGCTAACGAATCATTTATGATTTTATCATGAGAAGATGTATAGTCTATACCGATTGATTTTACCGCATTAGTTTGAAGATTCAATGTTGCTTCAACCCTTGCCGTAACGAGTTTATTGCTTCTATATTTTTTGTTAATTCTTGCAAAGGATTAATGGCGGCAATAGCTTTATTAATTTTTATAAATTGGGTTTTCAGGTGGCTTGGGACTAAATTAATGTTATCGACGCATTCTGAAAATTTGTTGAGGGCTGGTTTGGACAGATTTTCGATGTTGGAAAGTTGTTTTGCAAAGATATAGTGATGATTCTCAAGACTTTCTGTGGTGGATTCATTATTCTCTGCAATAAGCTGATTTATAGAAGAAGTAAACAGCGAATCTCATTTTTCAATTCTGAGATGGAGTCGGAAAATAGTTTTACACCCTTATTGTTGTATTTAATTGCAAGAATTATGTGTGAAAGCGTAATGATCCTGCAGTCAACACAGAAATAATGAAAGTTAACAATGTATTTGGCAAGCTAACAGCAGGTAACCATCTTGATTTCATCGGAACTCTCGCCCTGAATATACATCCGTAATTGGTCCTATCGACTAAATTATTTAAAAATAACAGCGACTCTTATAGCGAGTTTCATTCAAAGTTGGAAGATTTGTTCTCAAAATCGAGAATTGCTCTTTTAAATGAAACTTGTTTTGGGTATTGATGGCAATTTGACTTTTCGTCATTTGGTTTTAGTCTTTTGTCAGTGGAATTGCTGACATTGGATAATTGCTAATTGATAATTAATTGAATAATTAAAGTACATAATATTAAATTCTTCGTTCATTATTTGTTTATTTTCTATTTATTTATCACAGACTGCCACAATTTCACAACAAACGACAAGAATTACAAATTATTTCTCAATTGACGTTTGACAGAAATGTATTTAGATCGATTCTCCCAACCCATCAGAGATGCAATCTTTTATGTTGAGAATCGATCTAGAATTGCACTTATTTTTTCAATGAAACTTGCAAAACTGAAAAAGATCAAATCTTTTGACAGAAAGGACAAATCTTTCCTTGAATGAAACTCTCTATTACAATGCCATGTCATTCCTTTTTGTAAGGCCAGAAATATATTATTTTATTGTGTTGTTAAATAAATTTATTTTGTGAACCGTTTTTGAAAAATTAACTTTCAAACTCAAAACCTTGAAAAAAAAATTAACTTTTTTTACTATTTTTTTTTCAAAACTTTACGTAAGTACTTATTTGCTCCCCTTCAAGCAAAAATCACTGACTTCAGAATTCTCGGTTCATTTCTGGCTCACCTGAGTCTGCATTTAACGAGGCCTCTCACGAAATTGCATGCATGGCATACAAAATTAGGAAAGAGATTCGAGAATCGAGTATTTTTTTCTTTTTTAATAAATTGAGAGAAAGAGTGAGAGAGAGGGAAAGATAGAGGGATGGAGAGATCAAGAGCCTTTTATTTATATGCATAATATGTTTACTTTTTGGTTTGCATTGGAGAATGAAGACGACATACAAGGAAAAAATTGGAAAAAAATAATTCGGGCAGTGAAAAAGTGTTTTTGAAGAAAATAAAATAAATAAAAATACATAGTTTAAATGAAACGAGTGCCCATTGTTATGTTTATAAGTTATTTTTTGTTATTTTTATAAGTTGTGACCATCAATTTTGTGGAATAAAGAATAAAAAATAAAAGAATATGGCAACAAATTTTATTTATATTTTGTTTTGGACGACGGAAGTTGTTTTCGATACTCCAACTCGTTTTTTTGTTTTCAAGTTTGTTTTGGGTGCAATTTCGCTGAGCGGGACGAGCTCTCTCTCTCTCTCTCTCTCTCTCTCTCTCTCTCTCTCTCTCTCTCTCTCTCTCTCTCTCTCTCTCTCTCTCTCTCTCTCTCTCCCTCTCTCTCTCTCTCTCTCTCTCTCTCTCTCTCTCTCTCTCTCTCTCTCTCTATTTCTCTCTCACAAGTGAGTCCATGGGAATTCTAATTTACATACTAAATGGAGCCGACAAACGTCGTTTTACGGCTCCGTATTTGGATCCGTATGCGGAGTCTAGTATGTGAATTTGACTCCGCCTGTGGATCGAATTCGGATCCATTTGCTTGAAGGGTCTTATTAAACTTCAGTCAAAAACTGACAAGCGGATGGTAAAATGTCTTCTATTTTTTGCATTCCAGTTATGCATTCGTCGAAAAAAAAGTTTTGAGATTGATGAAATTACGATGATAGCGAAGACAAAAAAGATGGTCTAAGAATTCTGTCCGTCTGTATGTCTGTTTGTCTGTCTTTCTGTCTATCTGCCTATCTATTTATGTGTCTGTCTGTCTGTATGTCCTTCTGTATGCATACCTTTTTAAGTACGACCAATCACATGGCTGGAATTTTTACTTGCGATTATAGGTATTAGCTATAAGGCAACTTCTGCATTAGTAAAAATGGATGGTCTAAAAAATTAGGTCCGACAATTCTGTCTGTCTGTCTGTCTGTCTGTCCATCTGTCTGTATCGGCACCTACAGCCTGAACGGCTGAACCGATTTGCTTCAAACTTGGTAGATAGTATTATTATGACGTCCTACAGGGGGGGTTTTGGAATTAGCATTTTAGCTCTAAAACTAACGGTACCTGTCATACGATTTTATTGAAAAATTTATTTTTCTCAAAAACGGCTCGTGCGATTTTGATAAAACTTTCTGAATAATGTTTTCTATGCAAACTTTATGTTTTAGTTGGAATTAATTTTTCGGGAAAAGTCTTATAACGGTACCTCACGTAGAACCGTTTTTTTAAACCAGATTTTTTCGTAAGCTTGACGCATTTCGATGAAACTTTTAATGTAGAGTAGACGACTAAATCTATTTTTTTAAAATTTTATTTTTCTGATAAAAACTACGAATTGCTTGTGGCAGTTGGCAAACTTAAAAGAAATTTGGAATATATTTTCGAAAAGTATTTAAAAAAAAAACTGTTTTTTGAAAAAAACTGGTCGAATGATTTTGAAAAAAAAAAATCATAAAATTCTAAACAATAAACGAAATCATATGGCTTATTTCATTTTTCCCCAAAAAACGTTTCAACTAGTGATTTTTAAGAGATCAAAAAAATTTCATATCAATTTTTCTCTGCTTTTTACTTGCGGTACTATAACGCAGGTTATGCATTCGTAAAAAAAATAAAGTGCACGACTCTGTCGAACAAACTTGCTCTAATGTGTGACAGTGGTCTTGGGGTTTGAGATTTTGGTAAAAAGCAGAAAAAAAATGATATGCAATTTTATTAATCACTTTAAAATCACTAGTTAAAACGGTTTTTGGAAAGACATAAATTAAGCCATCTGATTTCGTCTACTGTTTAAAATTTTAAGAAATTTTTGTTTCGAAATCGTTCGACCGGTTTTTTGAAAAACTTTTCGAAAATATATTTCAAATTTTTTTTGAGTATGCCTACTTCAAGCACTTTTTAGTTTTTATCAGAAAAACAAAAATAAAAAAAATTGCATTGTTTTTGGAAAAACCAAAAAATAAAAAATAATTTAAATAATTTTTACAAAAAAACTCAACATTTTGTTTTCAAAAATTGAACAATTTATTTTATTGCGTTTATTAAACAGCTTCTACAATAAGAATTTTATCGAAATTTGTCAAGTGGCTTACGAGAAAATCTGATTTTAAAAAACCGGTTCTATGGGAGGTACCGTTATAAGACTTTTCCTAAAAAATCTGTTCTAACCAAACCATAAAGCTTGCACAGAAAACACTATTCAGAAAAGGTTATCAAAATCGTAGGAGCTGTCTTTGAGAAAAATAAATTTTTCACTAAAAATCGTATAGCAGGTACCGTTAGTTTTGAAGCTAAAATGCTAATTACAAAAACCCCTATGTAGGTACTAAGTTTGTTTAAGAATATTGAAAAATGTTTTTTTTTATTAAAATCTCAACCTTCAAGACCGGTGGAGTGATATAAGCCCACTAATTTAGGGCCGACGTGTCTTAAATTCCACTTTGAAAGGAAATAAAATGCATTAAATCCTTTTCAAAGTGACAATAAGACCTGCCACAAAGAAGCATTAAGAGTAGGTTTCCCGACAAAAAATTGATTGGTGCTTTGCGCTAAGCTTTGTAGCGTTCTAAATTTAAGGTAGGTCAGCAACTACTATTTGACGTGTTTTAAAATTGCTTATGGGATTATTGCAAAGGAATGAATTTTGATTTTTACAAGAAGGTAAAGATATTTTCAGTTGATATGTTGCGAAAATTTGAGATTTTGTTTTGATTTTTGTTGTCCGATTTTAGACAACACTTGAAAAGAACAATAGTGTTTTTGTTTTGGAATTGAAACATTGTCAATTTTTTAACATTTTGTTCCCAGAAAAAAATATTTAATGGTTTATTAAAAATATTAATTTTTTCACCAAATTTTGACTTAATAACCAAAAAACACCATAATTTTCAATAGACAAATCTCACGTCAAAATATTAGCTTTTTTAAATAAAGTGCAGGACTGGATCGCACGAACTTGTTCTAATGTGTGACAGTCACAGTGGTCATATGGTTTGAGTTTTTGGGAGAAAAAACAAATCAGGGAAAAAATTATATAAATTTTATTGATCACTTAAAAATCACTATCTGATTTCGTTTACTGTTAGGAATTTTAAGAATTTTTTTTTTCAAAATCGTTCGACCACTTTTTTTCAAAAAACAGTTTTTTTTTGTAAAACTTTTCGAAAATATATTCCAAACTTTTTTTGAGTATGCCAATTTCTAGCACTTTGTAGTTTTTATCAGAAAAAAAAAATTTAAAAAATTAGATCAAACCGTTTTTGGAAAAACCAAAAAATTAAACAAAAATTTAGAACTTTTTTAAGAAACTCAAAAAAAACTTTTTTGAAAAATTTAAGAATTTTTATTATTTTGCTTATAAAAGGGCTTCTACATTAAAAATTTCATCGAAATTGGTCAAGTGGCTTACGAGAAAATCGGATTTAAAAAAACCAACCAAATATAACGTTTGAACAGAAAACACTATTCAGAAAGTTTTATCAACATCGCATTAGCCGTTTATGAAAAAAAAATTAATTTTTCACTAAAAATCGTATGGCAGGTACCGTTAGTCTTGAAGCTAGAATTGTAACAGAACTCTAGTTATTCCTATTATTCCAAATTAAAATTCATCTTAACACTATTCAAATAATAATTATTCAAACATATTTCCTTCCTACTACTACTAATTCAAAAAGTCATTTAATTTTTCTTATTCGAATACTGTTTGAATCTACATATGTTCATGATTTGTTATTGTTTTGTGTTCAATAATATTATGTCGTTTTGTTTTATTAATTTTGTTTATCAAAATATAACTTTCACTTTCTTTGAATAAAATTTATTAATATGTACCTAATATTAAATAAATTTATAAGTTTATCTGGAAAACCCACTAGATTACAAATAAAATTTATTATTTGAAAATTTAAGAAAAGCAAACAAGTGTTTTAAATTTAAATTGAAGTTAGGTTTTGGTAATAAATCTGTTTATTGGGAAATTGATTAGCCAGGAGTTCCTCTAGGCCTTCAGTTACTTTCAGAAAAACAGCACATAAGTCATCGGCGAAGTAGTTGATTAGCGAGGAGTTCCTCCAGGCGTTCAATAGCTGCCTTTACTCTTCAGAGACTTCGCTATAAGATGGTAAAAAGGGGTCAAAGATGAGGCTACTACATGGAATCGTGCGATTGACCTGCTTAAAAAACAATTCGCTCCGAATAAAAAACCTCACGTCATCTTTCAACTTCTCTTTGATACAAAGCATAAAAGAGGTGAAAAATCTGATACGTTTATATGCGAAAAACGAGCACTTGTTTCAGAATTATCATATGCTCATTTTACTGAAGAAATTGCCATCGACATAGTTTACTCTCTTCTACAAGAAGCAATCCCAAAGGATGTGAGAAGAGAACAGTTCAAAAGTTTCGACGAATTGATTACGCTATTTAGAGACGGGGAACAACTCTCAGTCAATACAAGAATTATGACGATATTGCAGCAAATGAGCGAATTGAAATTCAAAATATGCTCTTAAAGGGTATATTTATTTATTTATTTGCTTATTCAATCTTTAAGTACAAAACTTTATAAGACTATCAATATATACATTGAAATAGTAACATAATATATGTAGATAAAATTTATAACAAGAATATCAATTTAATAATTATCTAATATATAAAAATAAGTTGCCTTATGTTCGGGGTCGATAAACTCGAGAATGGCTGGGCAGAATTTTTTAATGTTTTTTTATAAAGCTTTCTATCCTATTGAGGAAGGTCTTTTTGTGAAGTTTGGTCAAATTTCGGTAAAGGGCAAACCGCAAAATGCATTTTTAGTGCATTTTGTCATATTACTAACAAAATTTTGTGTAGGGTCTTCTGAGTACGTCGACGAAAGGTTTCTGTGAAGATTGGCCAAACTTCGTTAAAATAATTTGCCACAACTGCAGTTTTATTGCATTCTGTCAAAATGCTAACAAATATTTTGGTAGAATCTTCTGAGGATGCCTGCAAAGGTTTCTGTGAAGTTTGGTCAAAATTCTGTAAAGCAGTAGCGTGGTTCTTTTTGATCCAGCATTTTTGTCGACACATAAAGTGTTTTTCCCGTAAGTATAGAAAATTATTTTTATTTTCAATATGTCAATTTAGTTTTAATAAAATAGGAATAAGTTTTTAATCTGCGACTTTGGATAAATCATCATATAGAAAATTATTTTTATTTTTAATATGTCAATTTAGTTTTAATAAAATAGGAAGGAAATTCGCGGAATTCGACATTCTTCTCCTTTGGACGGCCCTTTCAAAATCCTTGCCACTATCACATTGTACATCTTCGTCACAATCAGTTGAGTTCCATTGCACAGTTTCGGGGCATGAAGGTTTCGTAGCTTTAAGATGACAGATCCAACTTTAAAACTCAAATGATGAGGCGGCATGCCAGGCAAATCCAAAGAACACTCGAATATTCACACTCAATGGAATGGTTTGCACATACCGCTACAAATACGATGGCTTGAGACATGAGATTTATTCATCCGCCGCTGTTGGTTTCAGAATCACGGGAAGTGATTTCGGAAATCCGCTTGCTATATCACCACTTTTGCCATGACTGATTGCTTTGAAATGCTGCAAACAGGATTTTCTTTGATTCGCAGGTTTAACGAAAGCTTTAGTGCTCAGTGTGCTGTTCTTCCACCTTCCAACAGTGTTGCAGCAATTCCTGTAGATGCGAGAGCTAACGCAATTCCACTTTGAGCACGTATATTTCTGCTAATATTAATAAAATCAAGAACATTTTTCCAGTTCCGCCGGGCGCATCAATAAATAAAATGCACAACTGGGACTAATGCTAATGTGTGACAGTTGTCTAGGCGCTTGAGATTTTGATAAAAATAAAATTTTCTAAATTCTTAAATGAATACTTAAACTAATTTGAGCTGAAAAAAAGTACACCATTTTATTTCTTGGATAAGTTTGAATTTATGAGAGCAAATTTATAAAAATCTGTGGAGCGGTTTTAAAAAAAAAGTTTTTTTTGAAAAAAAAATTTCAAATAAAACTCAAATACGCCATTTCATAAGTATTCAGCAAATACATTTATTTATAATTTTTAGAAAAAAATTTAATAAGCAGTTTTCAAAATATTAATTTAATTTTTTTTTTTAGATGCTTTGAAAAATACAAAAAAATATTTTTCAAAAATATTGGTATGCAGTACAAATTGAGCTACCTACAACTATATATGTGTGAAATTTTGAAAGAATCAGTTGAGTCGTTTTCGAGATAGTCGAAAACAAAAAAAAAACGGTCCTATGGAAAGTACCATTCGTACCTAAAAAGCAACACTGATTTTTTTAAATCGAAATCGTTAGAGCCGTTTTTGAGAAGAATAAGCTTTAACGTAACGGTTAATTGGCAGGTACCGTTATTTTTTGAGCTTAACAAAATTCCAATTTCCACTCTGTACAATACCTAAAAAAATCTATATACCAAGTTTGAAGCAATTCGGCCCACCCGTTTGGGCTGTAGGTGTCTATACATACAGACAGACAGACAGACAGACAGACATACAGACGGACAGAATTTTTAACTTTTTTTTCAAGACGAATGCATAACTTGCCTTATAGTACCTAAAATCGCAAGTAAAAAACTTTTTGATTATAAATATCGATATCATTGTATTTAAAATTAAATTTTTCTTAACAACACTTATGTATGTTTTAAGTTAAAAATGTGTTTCCTGTCAGTTTTTAAACATGCACTGCAATTATATTTTTTAAATTGTAATTCATTTAAACCGAGCGAAGCCGGGTGGGTCAGCTAGTACAAATATATAAATTTTATTAAAAAATATTTTTAAAAAGCTCCGAAACTGATTTCTTAAACATTAATCTGTTAGATTCTAAATCGACTGGATTATATATTGAATTGAACACTGAATAGGAACTTGATACTGGTTCACATTTACCATAGTTAGTTCCATGCTTTCACGAAGAAACCGAGCTTGAGCATGTATAGGAAACAGAGCAAGTAAAGGAGAACAATCAATCTGATTACAAATCACATCTCTAGCAAACATAACCAAATAGCACTTACGTCCCGCACGAAGCGAACTTAAGTCTATTAATCGAGACCTAGCTTCACAGGATGGCATTGTACCATCAACCAATTTAAGTTTCCAAAGAGCAAACCTAGTAAATTTCTTTTGAACAGCCTCTATACGTTTAATGCTAACTTCATACGAAGGGCACTAAATGCAGGAAGCATACTCGAGTATAGATCTTATCATCGAGACATATATCGACTTCAAGGTATACGGATCAGGGAATTCTTTCGAGTTCGTCATAAGAAAACCCAACAACTTATTAGCAATAGATTTGATATAGTCATAGTGACGGTTGAAGCTAAATTTGCTATCTAAAACCACACCTAAATCTTTTTGAAAACCAACCCGTTCCAGACCTGTGTTACCAATTTTATATGTGTACCTAATAGGATTACAAGATCTTGTAAAAGAAATTATAATACACTTACTTATGTTTAAATCAAGACAGTTCTTTGTACACCATGAGGAAATTAAATTCAAGTCAGACTGTAACAACTCACAGTCCGAACAAGATTTAACTGTACGAAATAATTTCAAATCATCGGCATAGAGTAAACAAGATGAAGATAAAACAACATCAGGAAGATCATTAGTAAAAAGAAGAAACAGCAGGAGGCCAAATGGCTTCCTTGAGGCACTCCCGAATAGTTGAAGATAAGCTTAGACAACTTTGACCCAATAGCCACAAATTGAGTTCTTTCAGTAAAGTAGCATTGGAGCCACCTTAGCATGTTTGAGTGCAAACATATAAGCTCACGTTTACGTATAAGTATATTATGTTGCACCCTATCAAAGGCTTTAGAGAAATCAGTATAAATAGTATCAACTTGATACCCCTTTTCTATATTATTAATACAATAATTGGAAAACAAAGCTAAATTTGTCACAGTAGAACGACCGCTAACGAATCCATGCTGAGCAACAGATAAACCATTTTTAACCAATTCATAAAGTTTTTTTTTTAACAATGGCTTCAAACAGTTTGGGTACTAATTGAAGTTTTGAAATGGGTCTGTAATTAGTAACCAATTGTTTTGAGCCAGATTTATGAATTGGTGTTATAAAGGACTTTTTTCAATCACTCAAAAACTCACCATTACGAAGTGAAATGTTTCTCTAACAAGATCTTTGTTAGAGGCTTTGCTAGAGAATTTTTACACTTTTTTAAGAACATAGGCGAAATTTTATCGCAACCTTTATTACCTGATGATTTTAAAGAAGAAATTTGTGCAACAACCTCTTCTTCAAAAATCACCTAATTTCCAATTTCTGCAAATGAGTTAATGTCAGCATATTCATCGAATTGTGGTGAACCATTTTGAAGAAAACTTGATTAAAAAATTCTGCAAACATATCACAGACTTCCTTTTCATCAACTGCCACTTTATCATTATATTTCATATTAGCCGGAAAACCAAAGGACTGCTTTTTGTTGTTTAGGAAATACCAAAAGGATTTGGCATCGTTCTTAATATTATTTTCAATACTCCATAAATATTTTTGATACGAAAATTTTTTTAAAGCATCGTAATCCTTTCTACAACGCAAATATTCCTGCATTCTATCATAACTCGTATTTTTAACTTTTAAAAGCTTTTTATGTTTCAAATTTCTGAGGCGCAAATTGAACCAAACAGGCCTATTATCCTGTAAATTCCTCTTTAGAGGAACAAACAGTCTGCAAGATTCCTCCAAAAAGCATTTAAATAAATTATAACGGGTATTTAAACAGTTTGACACAAATTTCATATCCCAGTTCAGACCTTCAAAATATGAATTAATACCCTCGTAATTAGCTTTTCCAAAATTGTATTCCATTGAAGCCAAATTATTATTAAACTTCAGTCTATCAAAATTAAGAAATTTAAATTCAGTTTCAAGGGCTATATGATGTACAGAATTATTAACAAAAGGCGAATTAGAAATTTTAAGCTGAACATCAACATCATTATCAACATATACAGGGTGATTCACCAGCGTTGTGCCAAAAAGCTAGAGCGTGTAGGTTAAGTTGAGACAAGAAAAAAATCGTATGGGAGGGGGGTCTATTCCCCTCCGTTTAGCCGGGAGGGGCAATTTTCTGAAAAATTGACTTATTTTGTAAAAAAAAAATATTTAAAATCAACGGGTTCGTTTACAACATCGTGTTATACCTTTTTGGAAAGCCAAAAACTTTTCCTTTTATTTTGTTTTTAAATTAAATTGTTTTAACGAATAGTTTAAAAAATATAAATTTTCAAACTAAAAATTTTGAAAAAAAATTTGAAAAAATAATTTTAAAACTAATTTTTTTCAAAATTTTACGTAATTAAGTATAATTTTTGTTCTCAGAATTCAACGCTTCCATTAATCTTTAATCCAACACTGAAAACCGTATGGCTTTACGACTTTTTGTTGCCAAGGTATTCAAAAATAACCGAACCTACTTCTTCACAAAAACACGAAAAAATTGGCTAAATGGTCACTTGTGCCATCCCGTAAGGCTAGGTTTTCTTGTTTTTGTGAAGAAGTAGGTTCGGTTATTTAAGGTTGAAGGGGTAACTGCAAAATTTTCGACCTTGCAACGGTTTTTCCTCAGGAACATTTTTTCCTTACGTTCTATAGCAAAAACATTTCCACTTTGTAGTAGAACGTCAAATTTCCTACAATTTTGTTGGTATCAAAGTTGTTGTATGTTAATTCTTTACCGAGATATAGCTCTTTGAAAAACAGGTAATTTTTCAGAATTTGCTAAAAAAATTCCAACAAATTCAGCTTATTTCTTCTAATAGACGAAAACTAGTGCGAGGTTTTTGTTTGACGAGATTTTCAAACGACATTTTTTAGAAACTATTAAACAGCACAAATCGTAGTAAGAAAATCTCGTCATACAAGAACCTCGCACTAGTTTTCGTCTATTAGAAGAAATAAGCTGAATTTGTTGGAATTTTTTTAGCAAATTCTGAAAAATTACCTGTTTTTCAAAGAGCTGTATCTCGGTAAAGAATTAACATACAACAACTTTGGTACCAACAAAATTGTAGGAAATTTAACGTTCTACTACAAAATGAAAATGTTTTTGCTATAGAACGTAAGGAAAAAATGTTCCTGAGGAAAAACCGTTGCAAGGTCGAAAATTTTGCAGTTACCCCTTCAACCTCCCCCTTCTCTTTTTCCATAGGGCCCTCGAGGTCCAAAACATCGTAAAATATTTATTAACTATCGTTCAACAATATCTGATAGTTTCATTAGCTTCCGTCCTTTTTCCACCTTACACCCACTTTTTCCAACCTGTCGACTGGACTAAATGTATGCATGTGGCATATATGTGCATATCATATAGAACGTGACTCCTCCAAGTTTTAAAATCACGATATCTCCGAAATGGTTATTCTAACAAAAAAATGATTTTAACAAGTTTTTTAGATAATTTCATGGTCTACAACATTGTCTCATGTATTTTTATGATAAAACCTACCGCTTACAAGAAAAATTGTAAAAACCGTTTATTTGACCTTTTGACCTTGAATAACTTCTAACGCACCAGTCGGATCGATGGGGATGTTGCTTAGTTTATTTGAAATGGTGTTCCCAACGTCTGTACCAATTTACAGCCTTATGCGAATTTTTGCAAACCGAAATGTCTATTTTGACCGGACTATAAAATAATAACATGATTATTATCATCAACAGTAATATAATTATCAACAATATCCGAAATATTAAGCAAATGCGTATAATAAATAGCAGCAGAACTCTTAGGTGGAATATATGATACAAAGAAAAAAACATTAAGTGACGAAAAAAATTTAGCTTTAACACATATACTTGCTCTACACTATCATCTTTTAGAGTTACAAGCTGACTTGCAAAAGAAGAGTGAATGGCAATTAATACACCACCTCTCTTAGCTAAATTTGAGCAATCGGAATAACGATCTTTTCTGAAAACATTAAAATCATTGTTAAAAAGTTCTGATGAGAAAATTCCTTCATGAAGCCACGTCTCCCTTATAGCAATAGCATCAATAATACATTCAATAGCAGCAGATATAAACGTGTTAGTTTTCGTCCTCAGACCACCAGCATTCCAAAAAAGCCTCACTTATATCAGATTATATTGGATTGCGCTCCTTCATCTGAGAACCCAGTGATATTTCGTTTTTTGCCTCGAAATGGAAATCACGTACACGTACTCCTTCAGGCCAACACCCAGGATCGAACAATATGTAGAGAAAACATTTCCACCCCGTACACATTGTCATCTCTCTACCACACCACCATGTCAAATGTGACACATAGAGCATTCCACAAAGGAGCAGGTCACCTTACAAATTTACGAACCATCTTGCGCGAATTGAACCATAGCAAATGTCAGAACAACATGTCATTCTGTTTACAGTATACTACATATCACCATAGTCCAGCTACGCGCCAACTGCCGTAGAAACAAATACTAAAAGAAGCGATTGACGCGACACATAAAACATTGGTAATATTCTAGAAGAACAAAATTTCATTTATTGTCATAAAAACATATCACGAAATATGAAAATCATTTTATACTCATAAATATTATCATTGACAACTACTAAGGAAGAAACCTTAAACAAACAAAACGTCAGATGTCATAATTAGATTATGACATAATATTTTCAGAATATTTTCCCTTTTATCAAGTCAGCCTTCTTAAATTTCTAGTCTTCAGAAGAAAATACGGACATGACATTCATTGAACAAGATTTCGCAAATTTCCCTTGGGAAATTGTTGCCCCATCCTTATCGGATGCCCTATACTCGGCCATTCAATTTGCAACTTTGACAGCGGCCACACCTGGAAAAGAATATTCAAGAAATAAAAAGAATCTGTGAACAAAAATTATAAAGAGTTAAAAGTAAATTAATATAATTGCGAAAGAAATTGAAATAAAATAAAAGAGAAGCTGAAACGAAAGAAATATAAGTGATTTGAGGAGAATTAGAAGGTAAATTGTGTAAATGAAATTGGTGTGATAGAAAAATTATAAAATGAAAAGAATTCCTATTAAAATTGTGCGGCAAGAAAAGAAAAGGAGAAAAATAGAAGCGACGAGAATTAAGCAAGTTATTGCGCATCAGAAAAAGTGGATGAAGATTAAAATATGTAAGTTGATTTAGATTTTCTTTTTTTGTGTGAGACAATTTTTTTTACTTTGGCCTTGATTCTCTATGCAAACCACGCTAGGTGAATTTCACCGCAGAAGTTACTTCGTCATACATATGACTTTTTTGCACAAACATCTATATGATGTTAAATCATGTTTAATCTTTCTGACGCCATGCGTTTTCCAATTTTAGATGAGAAATTTGGAAGCATATGCGCCGGCTCGTTGAGAAGAGCTTGTGTGTGCACGTGTTGCACAATTCATCAACCGCGTGGCCGAGAAAGAATGCAGCTAGGAATCGACGAGATTTATAAAGGTTCAGCGAATGAAAATTACTACTCATCGACGACCGGCGCGAATCTGCGTATGCGAATACGAATACGAATATAAATTACAATCTCCGAATACGAATATAAATTACAATCTACGAATACGAATATAAATTACAATCTACGACTTTTGTTTTACAACGATAGCTACAATCAACGCCTCTTCGAGAAGATTCATAGACTTCAAGATTTTTTGTTTTACATCAAGAAATTTTTCTTTATGTACATTCTTTTCCTCTGTAAGAATTAATAATATACTATTTGGTAATCTCCATTACCACCACATTCATGAAAGCTTCGAACTCATTAACTTTATATACAATACAATTTTTCTTCGAATCAATATAGAGAACACCTGTAAAGAAATTTATACATATAAAACTAATTTTTGGTTACGTCACGTAAAATTTCGAGTAGCGAATTTCTCCCGAGAAATTCATAGCGAAATCTCGAGAACAGAGCACCTTGCGTAAGCTTGGGCGGCACCTACCCTGACACACTGTCGACAAAACCACGTGCGGTGACAGTACCGCATGTCTTGGTAAACGCCAAAAGACTCGTAGTACCGATATTTGAGCTAGCTACATGAAAATACGAATCGAAATCCACAACGACAGTTAAGAAAAGAGAATCAACGATACTAAGCGACTACGGATGCGTCACGCTGCAAAAAGGAAAACCCTTACGCCACGTGCCACATCAAAGTATCGACAACCATACGTCCGACGGATTCAATTGAATATAACACCGTACCAATCTTCGAGAGACATCGTCAACGAACCAACATTATTAAGTATCTTTGTATTAAAGTATATTGAATTACCTTTATTAAGTTATATTAAGCATTTTTGATTAGTATGCGATTCTAAAATTACATCTTTTATCCTACCCATCCCATCCAGGTTGTTACTTTAAAGAATGGAATAAGCCCTGCAAGCAAAAATTAATCTGAAACTAAAATTGAATGAGATCAAAAATATTAAAGAAACATCACATGAAAAAAGTAAAAGTGAAAAAAGTCAATTTCTAAAGTCAAGTAAAGTAAACTTTTTTCTTGCATTGGCGTGCAAATCGCCAATCTTTGTAACTTTTTGTGTCTAGTAAAGTATAAACTCAAGTGAATTTAAACTACCAGTCAATATAAAAACAATACAATTCATCTATAAATATATATAATCATTTAATCATAATCCTTGATATTCAACGTCAACAAAAGCGTTATCCAGTCATCATATCTGCGGTACCAGTGCACTCGGAGTCGACGAATGATTTGGTGAGTTTGTTCCATTTTTATATAAAAATCGTATTGATTATTTTTGAATTATATATACATTGATGATACAAGTATTGAAATTGGTAAAACCGAACTAAAAACTTAATTTGCGAATTGCTGAGCAATGTTGATTTGCTCTGTTTGAAGAAGAGCAAAGAACCTAAAGATATAACAATACAATTTTGCAAAGTACGAAAACGCACATGTTGTGTATATACATACATGCACTTAACGTGGATACACTGACCTACATTTGAACAAAACTTGTGAATGGTCAGTTATCACACAATCAATTTTTGTTTTGAATAATCATTTTTCGTTGTGCACAAAATGATTCATTAATTCTAAATAGAACAATAAATTAATGCACCTACACCTGAATGTGTCGCGGTGGCTAAGGGCATCGAATTGCATTTGGATGGATTGAACTGAACGTAATTCGAATCGTTGTCGTCATTCGGGCCATCATTTGTGGGTCAATAATATAATAGCATATTGAGAACCAAAATCAAAATAAGAGTGGGGATGAATCCAACTATTTGTAAGATAGATTTAAGTATAAATAGCCTAGTCATTTGTAAATAAAAGTTAGTCTTAAACCAACAATTTTGGACTCTTATATTTTCGGGTGAAGACCTTAGAAATACTAATCGTGCATTTTGATGCTCGGATTAAAGCGGCTGAAGAGCTCAGAATTACACTAAACTATAGGGCAACGTTAAACACAACATGGCGATCCTGCGGACTGCGCAAACAGAGTTTATATGAAAAGATAACATCCGGCAAATAAGAACAACAGCGGCTACTCTAACCACAAAAAAAGAAGACTCGTTGAGGAGATAAAAAACCTAAAAAAGGATGGGTGGCAAGGAATCAAAAGAGGAAATAATAAACAACAATGCAGCAGCATCAACAACAACATTTAACGACTTAGATAGCAAAATAGTCTATTTAAATTGTATATTATTAGTAATATTAACATTATGTAAACTAAATGCATATTATAAGAAATATCTAAGAAAACACGCTTTTAAAAATATTAGTAATGTTTAAAAAAAAAAATGTTTTGTAATTATATAATAAAAAAGTATTAAAATAAATTAACTCATGGAGTTCGAAACATTAGAAAAGTTATTAAAAAATCTAAAAAAATCACCAGATAGAGCATATAGTAAAGAATACATAGAAAATACAAACAAATTTATTAAAGAAGCCTGGACAGAAATTACAGAAAAAGCGGACCCGAAGGATATTGAAGGATTAAAAGATAAATATGAAAAATTAGTTGAACAGATAAATAGCTTTTTAAAAAATTAAAAATACTAGCTCACAGCCTATTCCAAAAATAAACATGGCAAATTTCGATTTAATTACTGCCTCAAAGGTAATACCAGAGTTTCGAGGAGATCAAAAGGATCTTAATAATTTCTTAGGTTTGATTGAATTCTACCATGACACTCTTAAGGATGACAGTCAAAAAGAAATGTTAATAAAGTTCATTCTAGCCACCAAGCTTGCAGAAACAGTAAAAAATAAAATTCTGACGGAAAACAAACCAGAAAAATTTAAAGATTTGAAGAAGATACTTCAAACTGCTTATAAATCAAATAAAACTGCATCTAGGTTACACAATGAAATTTCGAAATGTTTTCAAGGAAGTCAATCAATTCTGACTTACGCTTCACGAATAGAGGCACTACTAGCTTCCTTAAATGAACTCCAAATTTCTGAACAAGGGGATGAGCATAGGGAAGTAATAGTAAAACTAAATGATCAGATTGGAATGACAGCTTTTAAGAATGGTCTATCAGAACCATACAAATCACTAGTGACAGCTGCAAGACCAAAAAAGCTTGCAGACGCTGTACAAGTAGCCTTAGAAACAGAACCCGTCCAACCAAACAAAATAATGCATTTTAATAGGGTACAGAGAAGCAGAAGCAACCCTAGAGGTAACTTCAACAGAAATTTCAATAGTTTTTCAAATCCTAACGCCCCACACCAAAATAATAGCAGATATTTTATACAAAACAGGGGTCAGAACAACAACAGCAGAGTACAAGGAAATTTTGGTAGAAGACATTTTCAGGGAAACGGGTACATCCCTGGCCAACAGAACCCGGGGGTAATGTCCAGAAGAAGATAACTCACATTAAAACTTTAGAAGGACAAACAAATTTTATAAAACTTAAAATTAGGGGTAGAAATCAACCAATAAGTATGCTAATAGACACGGGAGCAGATATTTCTATAATAAAAAATAATGCATTAGGTACTAATAGAATGGAGTATGGTAGTAATTGTAAAATAAATGGTATATCTGAAGAGTCAATATTAACTAAAGGTGTAACAAGAATAGAATTATACATAGAAGACATGAAATTGGAACATACATTTAATGTAACTGATGATAGTTTAAATTTAGCCACAGATGGAATTTTGGGTAGAGATTTTTTATTAAAATACAATTGCAAAATTGATTATGAGACATGTGTTCTGGTAATCTCATTAAATGGAGAAGAAATAATACTGCCAATGAATATGGATACAAAGGAAATTTATAGTAATATCACTATACCACCTAGAACAGAAATAATTCAAAAAATTAATTTAGATTTAGATGAAGATAGTTTAATTTATGGAAAAGAAATTAAGAAGGGAACATTTGTAGCAAATTCATTAATACCAGCTATAGGAGTTAAACATATAAAAATTCTTAATACAACTGAAAAGGAAGTAAAACTAGATCATATTTCTTTAGGAATAGAACCAGTTTCGAACTACGCAGTATTACAGTTTAAAAATAATTTAGTAGATGAAGACCGATTTAATAACGTCCAAAATTAAATAAAGGTAGACAGTTTAGATAATGACGCAAAAACAGAAATATTAAAAATATGCAAAGAATTTCAGAATATATTTCACTTAGAGGGAGAAACACTAACTAAAAATAATTTTTATGAACAAAAGATAACAACTATAGATAAAACACCAGTGTACGTAAAAAATTACAGACTGCCTCATGCGAATTTGAAAGAGATAAAAGATCAAGTTGAAAAGTTATTAGATGAAGATATAATTGAGCCATCTACTAGTCCGTATAACTCACCATTGTTAATAGTACCAAAGAAAAGCGCAAATGGAAATAAAAAATGGAGATTAGTGGTAGATTTTAGGTCTTTGAACAAAAAAGTAGTTGAAGATAAATTTCCATTAACTCGTTTAGAAGATGTACTAGACAAGCTAGGAAAAGCAAAATATTTTTCAACATTGGATATGACAAGTTCATTTCACCAAATTCCATTGCATCCGAAATCCAGACCTCTTACAGCTTTTTCAACAGATAATGGACATTTTCAATTCAAAAGATTGCCTTTTGGATTGAAGATTTCAACAAATAGCTTTCAGAGAATGTTAACAATTGCACTTAGTGGGTTACAAGCATCTGCATTTTTATATGTTGATGACATAATTGTATTTGGCTCAAATCTCAAGGAACACAATAATAACCTAATAGAAGTTTTTAAAAGATTGCGTAAATATAATTTAAAACTAAACCCAAGTAAATGTAATTTCCTCCGTCCGGAAGTAGTATATCTTGGACATTTAATAACTGCAGAAGGGGTCACCACAGACCCAAGTAAATACAAAGTTATAAATGAATACCCAAAACCGGATAATGTAGATGAGGTTCGAAGATTCGTAGCTTTCTGTAACTATTATAGACGTTTTATACAAAATTTTGCCAACATAGCAAAACCATTAAATGAATTGTTAAAGAAAAATAAAATTTTTAGTTGAACAGAACGTTGTCAAATTGCTTTTGAAAGCTTAAAAAAGAAATTAATGTCCCCACCAATCCTGCGTTACCCAAACTTTGAAAAACCATTCATATTGACAACAGATGCTTCAAATTATGCACTAGGAGCTATACTTTCACAAGGGGAGGTAGGAAATGATAAGCCCATTGCATATGCAAGTAAAGCATTAAACAAACACGAGCTAAATAAATCAGTTATAGAGAAAGAGTTACTTGGTATTCATTGGGGAATCAATCATTTTAGGCCATATCTGTTTGGAAGAAGATTTATAGTATATACCGATCACAGACCTTTAGTTAGTTTATTTACACATAAGAACCCTTCATCTAGATTAACTAGAATTAGAGTAGATTTAATGGATTATGATTTTGATATAGTTTTTAAACAAGGAAAAATGAACACAAATGCTGATGCATTGTCCAGAATGAAGTTGAATTCAGAAGAGTTAATAGAAATGATACCACAACAAAGAGTTAACGTTCTAACCAGAGCAATGGAGTTGAGAAAGAAAAAAGTAAACACTAGTGAGAAAGAAAAATATCCGGAAATTATGCCCCCAGAGGAGACTGTACACCTCCACATATGGGAATGCATATCTATATCAGACACTAGAAATATTAAGAAGTTGCAACTTGAAAATATAAAGAATTTAATGGGGACCCATAAAGAAACAATATATGCAGTTAAAAATAGAATACATGTTGGATACAATGATAATTCTCTATCAGAGTTAAAATTGATTTTGAAGAAATTGTTATCTTATACAAAGCATGAAAAGATAGAAAAGCTAGCGCTAGCAAATAATAATGATATTTTTAAAGCAATATCAGTGCATAAATTTAAAGAAGTATTTAATGAACTGCAAAAGAATAAGAAAGAAAATTGTCTAGACATAATATTATACAATCCACCTAAAAGAATAGAGCATGCAGAAGAAATGAAGAATTTAATACATAAGTATCATGATGATAAATTAGGAGGGCACAATGGAATACGAAGATGTATAGCAAAGCTTAAACAAAAATATGTATGGAAAAATATGAATAAGATGGTTAGAAACTATATAAACAATTGTAAAATCTGTAATGAAGTTAAAATCACTAAATATACTAAAGAACGATTCACGATGACAGAAACACCAAATACATCATTTGAAGTAATAACAGTAGATACAGTAGGCCCACTTAGACCATCAAATGGATACAGGTATATTCTCACCATTCAATGTGAACTAACAAAGTTCATAGAAGCATTTCCATTAGTCACAAAAGATGCGATTTCAGTATCAAAAACTATTGTAGAAAAATTTATTTTGAAATATGGTTGTTTTAGAAAATTAAAATCAGACAAGGGCACAGAGTTCACTAACGAACTATTAGTAAATATCTGTAAATTACTAAAAATAGAAAAAACCACGTCTACTCCTTTTCACCATGAAACTTTAGGCTCAGTAGAAAGAAATCATAGAATTCTAAATGATTATTTAATGACTACAGACGGAAAAGATAACTGGGAAGAACTACTACCTTACTACACATACACATACAATACGACACCACACAGTACTACAAATTATTCACCATTTGAATTAGTATATGGAAAACTATGTGCTCTACCTTGTGAAATCATTAAAAACAAAGAAAGTATTTATAACATTGATAATTATGTGAATGAATTCAAAATGAAGTTGCAATATGCACATAATAGAGCTAAAGAAAGTTTAGAACAAAATAAAAATAAAATACACAGAAACCAATCTAATGTAATAACATCAAATTTTAAAATAGGAGATTATGTATATTTGAAAGTAGGAAATAAAAAAAAGTTAGATAAACCTTTTAAAGGGCCATACAAGATTATTGCTCAAAATGGTCCAAATAGTATAATAAGTATTAAAAATGTAAATAAAGAAGTGCACAATAACAATTTAATAAGAGCAAGAAATATGTAAAATATAGTATCAAAAATAATTTTCTCATTCTTAAAGAAAAAAGAAAATAATTTTTTTTTTAAAGGGTGAGGGTGTTGTGTATATACATACATGCACTTAACGTGGATACACTGACCTACATTTGAACAAAACTTGTGAATGGTCAGTTATCACACAATCAATTTTTGTTTTGAATAATCATTTTTCGTTGTGCACAAAATGATTCATTAATTCTAAATAGAACAATAAATTAATGCACCTACACCTGAATGTGTCGCGGTGGCTAAGGGCATCGAATTGCATTTGGATGGATTGAACTGAACGTAATTTGAATCGTTGTCGTCATTCGGGCCATCATTTGTGGGTCAATAATATAATAGCATATTGAGAACCAAAATCAAAATAAGAGTGGGGATGAATCCAACTATTTGTAAGATAGATTTAAGTATAAATAGCCTAGTCATTTGTAAATAAAAGTTAGTCTTAAACCAACAATTTTGGACTCTTATATTTTCGGGTGAAGACCTTAGAAATACTAATCGTGCATTTTGATGCTCGGATTAAAGCGGCTGAAGAGCTCAGAATTACACTAAACTATAGGGCAACGTTAAACACAACAGTGCATTTCATATTCACTGAAGTTAAATTGAGTAACAGTCTTTCATTTTGTCCCTGTCCTGATTATAATTTTAAGAATAAACAAAACAATAATTTTGATTTTTAAAGATACAATTTTATTTTGAAAAATATCAACTTTATGAATGTATGGGTTGATGTAAGCCATACATTAGTATTTAAGAAATTTGAATAAAATAAAGATCTTTAAGGAATTTTGAGTAGCATAGATAGATATAGTTTAATAGTAAGATTTTCTTCGATTTATAAATAAAAACAATTTTTATAACGTATTAACTAAAAATTCAAGTCTCATAATTTTTGGTAAAGAAATATGTCGTTGAGTGATTCTGACAGATATATCAGAATGTTTATTGAGAATATTTTAGTAAGTATGTTAGAGTAAATTATAGGTTCGTGGGGAATTGGAATGGGCCCTTCTTCGCACAACATTTGGAATGGATCAACAGTAGGTCGATGAGGAGTGAGAGTATAGTTAGTGTATAGGTCATGGTTAAATTATAATACAAATAGATTAGGTTTAGTTTTGAGTGAATGTGAATGTTTTGTGGTTTGACATGAACAGATAAGTTGATGTTTGATTCCGTATGAATGAGATATTAGAATTAGTAAGAATAGTTAAGAGAACACAGTCTAGGAACGAAGTAGTGTTTGAGTGAACCTTATTTAGTTTCTTATTGTGTTCAGGGGCTTCTTAAACATTTTTGAGGTACGTATGAAGCCAAGGTCTGGTGAGCTTTCAGCGAACTGGAATAGGGCGGGTTATGAGTACCGGGTATCTGTTAACATCTAAGATACCCATCCATTGAGTGAGACACCGACAATCGTCAGCGATAGTATAGAGAACACAGCAGATGATAAGAATTTTAATTTGTTCATGGTATAAGCGAACATCTACTTATACCCATTTTTAATACTACGAGGTAGCAAAGGATTTTAGAGTTTTCTAGTAGATCGGTCTACGGTTAATAAAGATGTTATCGGTGCATAAACATGCTGTAAATAAAGTGGGTTCGTAGGTCGTTTCACGCTTAGTCGTGATCGGCGTAAAGGCGTTAGGCGTAAATGCTGTTCTTGGGGCCCCTTAATCAATTCTAATAACACGAGTGAATATTATCCGAACTCGAAGATATGCAGATGGTTGAAAAAAAACTTGTAGCACGGCTGTCGCAGTATGGCAAGAACTCACACCCATATGCTCCTGAGTGATACGGAGCCAGATGCTGCATATCGACGCGGTACTGGCGAGCAGCAACCTTGATTAACGCTAGTAGGTTGACAGGGATAGGTAAAGCTACGTATTCTTGTTAATCAAACCAAGTAGTTAGTTAGGGATTAATACACTGATGAAGGTGGTAGGAATGGTTGTTGATTTTAGATAGGATCTTTCCCAAAGCATTGTGTCGGACTGGCACTTATAGGGTTTGACATCCCTATTGGAAGTAAAGGAATTTGAGGGCCATCCTAGAACGAAATCAACTGCTATTTCAAATCATCGCAGCTTGGTGTTGGCAACCTGTGGTCGCTATGAGAAGAGAACGCAAGTAGCAATGTGGTTAATATGTTTAATCTGTGTTGTGTTGAATAGGATGTGATAGGTTTTCGAGTAGGTACTTTAAGGGATACACGAGTTGGGGGGCCATTATTGCTGATGAACAAGATAAGCAGGACATCAACGCTTATCAAAATTGGATATCGTATTAGGAGAAGCTGCAGGTATTAGGAAAGGGTTGAGGGATCAATTTAATCCGATACAAACAGTGATACTGAATGGATATCTCCACTTCTTTTGTGTACGCGTATATTGTGAAACGTGTTATAGAAGAAAGTCATAATTGATGGGATTTTTGTGGAATTCTTCCCTTGATCAGGGAGATGAAGCAAATGGGAATATACTCAAGTACATTTTTAATGGCTCTATGACAGTTTTGTAATATTCTTTGTTACAAAATGGCGCCCAACGTGGGGCATACGTATTGTGTGTCCTACGGGTCCCATTTGTGCGTTTGAAAGGATAGAGCAATTTCGTTTTGTAATATTCTTTGTTACAAAATGGCGCTTAACGTGGGGCATACGTATTGTGTGTCCTACGGGTCCCATTTGTGCGTTTGAAAGGATAGAGCGATTTCGTTTTATAATATTCTTTGTTACAAAATGGCGCCCAACGTGGGGCCCCGAATAGTTCTTTTTACGCCCGATATTTATAATCCAGTTTATTTACAAACCGTGAACTTATGTTCTTTGGAAATTTTTTTTTGGTGATTGAGTGAAAATTTTTTTTTTACTTTAATTTTTTTTTTAGGTTAAATTCTTTTATGGTAGTTATTTTATTAAGAGGGACAACATCTAGTTTTGAGTTATGGATACTTTTTTGTCCGGGGTGATTGATGAACAGGTTCTCGATACTCGTCTGTTGCATTAGGTCCATTCTCAATTCTTTCCTCTAAAAAAGAAACAGGTTCTCTAAGTATGTTCGACCGGATTAGATAGGGTTATATCTGATCGTCTGTTTGCGAAATGCTAAAGTTCCTTACGAGTTTTAATAAAATTTAGGTAGTTCTAATCGTACAAGTGTAGATCTCTTGACCGGTGGTTGATGAACAGGTTCTTGACGCACGTCTGTTGCAGGAGCTGCATTTGAACATTAGTACCCTATACACTCCTAAAGAATCCCAGCTCTCAAAGTGTCGTATTGATGCGACAAATTTTTCCAAACTAAAAACCTTACAATTAAATTTTTTTGATCAAGTTTGATAGAAGTTTCAAGGATAAGGAAATTCCTATGAAACGCTGACCGGTGATTGGTGATTTGATTCCCGATACACGTCTGCAGCAGCGTAATAAGACTCCTGATTCCGAGATGAGAATTTTGTTTTAATCTTGATGAGATTGAAGTTTGAAACCCGTAGTAAAGACCAAATACACTATAAATTTTGAATTTTGAATTTTTTTTTGAGCCGAAGTTGTCGCAAGAGGCGAAGCTTCAGTATTTCCTGATGTCGTGAAGAGAAGCCATTCCAGTTCCCGAACCGGAAAGTTTATGAACACAGTATAATATTTGAGTATAAGTAATATTATTTTGTTTTGAGATTAAGTATTTTTCAAGTTTAAGTATTGAGATTTTTTTTTGAAAATAGATTTTTGAGATTTTTTGAAAATAGATTTTTTACATTTTTTGAAAATAGATTTAAATTTTGCAGAGGTGCATAGTTTTTGAAATAGTTTAGAATTTTTGCAGTGTTGCATATTTTGGAAATTTTTGAGATTTTTTTTTTTGAGAAGACGGTATAGTTACACGATTGACTTGCCAGATCAGGTGTCTGAAGAGTCGTGGGAGCTAGTCTGATTAGGTTTTGTAGAACACAGACAGTATAGTTACGCGATTGACTTGCCAGGTCAGGTGTCTGAAGAGTCGTGGGAACTAGTCTTATTGATTTTGGTAGTTTATAGAAACAGATTTATTTTATAGCAATTAAGTTAAGTATTTTAAGCATCAATTTTTGAATTATAAAACTTTATAATTATTTCTCTTTGTGAAGTCTTGCGAATTGTAAGAACTTCCCAAAACAACATAAAATTTTTTTTTGTCCTTTTGAGATTACAGGAAATGTTCTAAGAGAGAGTCTCCCTCTAGAACAGTCTCTAAACCCTTCTTACTGAATTTAAACACTACGTAAAGTGTAGAAACGCGATTTTTACTTTGAATAATTTTTCCTGTGAAATTTTGATACGCAAAATTCTTTTGTTTGCCACTTATTTTCTTTTTTTTTGAAGGATTTGAATTTTTGACCCTTGTCTGACTAGACTTACATGCGTCTAGGATTTTTTTTATTGACCCGTCCAACAACAATCTTTCGTGTTGTATTACCGTATTGCCTTCGCGAGTTTTAACGACTCCATTAACTCAATGTCTGGGAGAGGAAGGAGATACGTGGTACAGAGTCCGTATAACCCTAATTTCCGTGACGTTATTATACAGTCACCAGCCATGATTCAACCACCGATTGATGAAGAGGAGGAGGCATCCAGGAATAATCATTCCGATGGAAGGCCTAATGTTTCAGGTGGAAGTTTAAATGATCAGCTCCGTTTAAGTCAGAGTGACAATTCTTCTGGTCATGAACAACAGAAGCAGAGTATTCAAGATGTATTGAACCGCTCACGCGCAATACAAGAAGTTGTAACTGCTACGGTGAACCTGCACCGAACCGAAGAAAGAAGATTTCTAACCGATCAGTTGACACTCAGCCAAGCAACCATATTAAGTCACGTCACTGACTTGATAAATAGAATAACAGGATCAGCTATCATCACCGAACCTCCAACTGCTTCTAACCCTCAAGTTGAAAACAATTATCCCATTGCTAATCAACCTACCTTAGCTAGCAACTTACCATTGACTAGCAATAATCCTTTACATAATAACTATCAAGAATCAAACAATTACCCAACAGCGTACATTCCTTCTACGCAAGCAAATCCAGTTGATAGACCTATTTCAAGTTTAAGATCTTTAAATCAGCCTACCGGGGCGACAACAATGAACAATTTACATAATAATGCGGGACGTACGATTCAAGATCTAGCAGTTGGACCAACCGTCCAACATCGATTGCCTTCAGTACATCCTGTAGACATGGTACAAGGCGCAGATCTGCACGATTTTCAAACACGCATGAACGCATTAAACTTCGATAATGTTTCTCACGGAGCTTCATCTCCACACAGACAAGTTCCATCGAACCTTACAGCTTTTAGTAAATATCCACAATTTCACAAGTGGGGTCTAAAGTTCGACGGTAAAAGTATGCCAGTCGACGACTTTTTATTTCGTTTAGACAGAATTAGAGTTAGTTATAATGTGCTGTGGGAAGAAGTTCTAGCGAACTTTCATCATTTCATGTCTGGATCAGCCGAAGCCTGGTACTGGACGCATTTGAAGAGCAATCACCATACGTCGTGGAGCTCTTTCCAATTATCCTTGATTGAACAATTCCGTAGTTTGGAAACAGACTCGGAATTGTCCAGAAAAATAAACGAGCGCAAGCAACAACACGGCGAGTCGTTCAATGACTTCTTTGACTCCATGATGAGTCTAAATTCTAGAATGCGTATTCCGAAAACGGAAAAAGAGATGATCGAAATCTTAAAGTTAAATGTCAATCGACGTTTGGGTACCTACCTAATAACATTCAATACCCATTGTATAAGGCAATTAGCATATACATGTCGTAACGTCGAGAGATACTATAATTACAAACCGGAGGGAACGCGATTGAATAATTTCGTGCCAAACGCACAGAGACCGCAACAACAAAACCGATATGTCAGCGAAGTTGATGAACTACCGTCTGACGAACTAGCTGTTGCTACCCAAGGAACCGTAGAAGCGTTCCATAATGAATCCAAACCGATGAAGTGTTGGAATTGTCAGGGCGTGGGTCATATGTTTCGTGACTGCGCAGAACCACACAAAGTAAAATGTTACCGCTGCGGCTTGGTAGGTGCTTATAGTACTAGTTGTGCCAGATGCGCGGGAAACTTCGACAGGACGAATCCACCATCCGGGGAGATTCGCTCCGCAAATCCGAACCCGGAGATGTAAACACTAATAAAGATCTTCCGTTTACTACTCCGATTACAATTTTAAAGCCAAATAATGACAAAGCTAACCCTAATATTAATCCAAAACCAGTAATAGAAATGAAATCCGATAATGAAAATAATTTGAATAAACCTAACATGAACTACAGATATGAATTTTGAAAGAAGCCTTTCCATGAGAGATTGTGGAATTATTATGAAGTAAGGAAACGAGTCGTATCCTTTCCGGAGATTTCACGACGCATTCGCAAAACGCGAGAACGTTTCCATCAGAAGCGGACAGCTTATCGCAATGTCGCTTCTGCTACGATAGGTAAGGAATCCAATGATCCACGTCCCTACGTTACCGTAGAGATTTTTGGGGACAAATTCCTTGGACTATTGGATTCAGGTGCCTCTATTAGTTGTCTGGGGACAGATATTGTTCCGTATCTCGGAGAAGCACATTGCGATAAAGCGTGTAGAGACTACCGTGTCCACAGCTGATGGACAACGGCAGGCAATAACCGGAATGGTTACGACGAAAGTTGCTTACAACAACATGAGCGTAGAGATGAATTTTTATATAGTACCATCGCTAGCGCAACGCCTTTATCTCGGCGTCGATTTCTGGCGAAACTTCAAAATCGCTCCACATATAATTTCGAGTATTTCGGGGACGCCACCGGATGGTAACCCCACACACCAATGTAAACTGAATCACGAAGAGTCCTTACGACTTCGAGAAATGATTCGGAGTTTTCCATCGTTTGCGAGCAAGGGGCTCGGGAAAACTCACTTGGTAGAGCATTGTATAGACACGGGCGATGCTTTACCGATCAAACAACGTTATTACCCCGTATCTCCAGCGGTACAATCCCTGATGTATGAGGAATTGGATCGCATGATTTCTTTGGGAGTCATCGAAGAAAGTTCCAGCGCATGGAGTTCCCCAGTTGTGCTAGTGCGCAAACCTGCAAAGAACCGATTGTGTCTGGACTTTCGCAAGGTGAACAGTGTGACAAAGAAAGATGCGAGACCGATTGCTCATATTGAGGGACTGTTAGCGCGCCTTTTAGAAACACATTTCATTTCGAGTGTGGATCTGAAAGACGCATTCTGGCAGATACCGTTGGAGATATCTTCTCGGGAGAAAACGGCCTTCACGGTACCAGGGCGACCTCTTTACCATTTTAAGGTAATGCCCTTTGGTTTATGCAATGCTGCGCAGAGTCTGAGCTACCTGATGAGTAAGGTAATCCCTTCAGAGCTGCGCGACCAAGTGTTTGTATATCTCGATGACCTCTTGGTCGTATCGAGAACATTCGACGAACAACTTCGAATTTTGGAACTCGTAGGTCGAAGATTGTCTGAAGCAGGACTGACCATCAACGTAGAGAAATCCAAATTCTGCTTTGATGAACTTCAATACCTAGGATATCGGGTCGGACAAGGCTGTTTGAAAGCCGATCCCGACAAAATTGCGGCAATCACTAAATTTCCAGTGCCAACAACTACACGCCAAATAAGACGATTTTTAGGCATGGCCGGTTGGTACCGGAGATTTGTGAAAGATTTTTCGACACTTGCTGCCCCGTTAACCGACGTATTGAAGAAAGGCAAAGCGTTCGAGCTTAGCCAGGAAGCTCTAGAAGCTTTCTCTAACATCAAGCAGGCGTTGACGTCAGCTCCGGTTTTAGTCAATCCAGATTTTACAAAGGAGTTCGTGATTCTGTGCGATGCATCCGCGTCCGGAATCGGATGTGTTCTTTGTCAACGCGATGAAGATGGAGCAGAACGCCCCTTCTATTATTTTTCGCAAAAGCTTAACGCTGCACAAAGAAATTATTCCGTTTCTGAACGCGAATGTCTCGTCGCGTTTCTTGGTATTCACAAGTTCAGATCTTACGTGGAAGGATATCGTTTCCGCGTGATCACTGATCATTCTAGCCTGAAGTGGCTGATGACACTCAAGGACCCCAATGGCCGTTTGGCTAGGTGGAGTATGCGACTCCAAGGGTTCGACTTTGAAATAGAGCATCGAAAAGGTACTTTAAACGTTGTACCGGACGCGCTGTCACGCGTTTATGAAGACGAACAATTGACTGTGGAAGCATATTTATCATGCCTATCTCGAGCCGAAACCGAGGAGGTGCTCCACCTAGACTTGGACGATCCGTCCTTTAAGTCAGAAGGTTACTTGGCGATCATCAGTCACATCAGCAAGAACCAGGAACGATTACCCGACCTGAAAGTCTCAGAAGGTTATGTGTACAAGCGCATCAAACACGCGGTAGGCAATCCTTTAGCGGACGATCTGGCTTGGAAGTTGTGGGTTCCATCCGAGTTGACGAACTCACTAATCTCTCTCTCTCACGATCCACCGAGAGCTTCACATGGCGGTATAGCGAAAACGTTATACAGATTAAGGCAGAGGTTCTATTGGCCGAACATGTATACGCAGGTAAAAACTTTTGTAGGTAAGTGCGAGACATGTAAAACCAGCAAACCCTCTAACTCTATATTACGAACGGAAATGGGAAAAAGCTTCCGAGTGGAGAGGCCATTTCAACATCTGTATGTTGACTTCTTGGGGCCCTATCCTAAATCGCGAAGTGGAAACTGTTATATTGTAATAGTTTTAGATCAACTTACAAAATTCGTAATTATCAAGCCACTTAGAAAAGCTACATCAGCCAGTGTGATTAGATTTCTCAAAGAAGAAATATTTTTAGTTTATGGTGTACCAGAAAGTATTCTTTCGGACAATGGTACGCAATTCATTAGCAATGACTTCAAGGAATTACTGAAAGTTTTTGGAATAAATCATATTAGAACGGCAGTGTATTCGCCTTGTCTTTCTCTTACGCGTTTCAATCGGTGGTGACTAGAATGAAACACGCAAGTTGTGTAGGGAAAACATTTCCACCCCGTACACATTGTCATCTCTCTACCACACCACCATGTCAAATGTGACACAAAGAGCATTCCACAAAGGAGCAGGTCACCTTACAAATTTACGAACCATCTTGCGCGAATTGAACCATAGCAAATGTCAGAACAACATGTCATTCTGTTTACAGTATACTACATATCACCATAGTCCAGCTACGCGCCAACTGCCGTAGAAACAAATACTAAAAGAAGCGATTGACGCGACACATAAAACATTGGTAATATTCTAGAAGAACAAAATTTCATTTATTGTCATAAAAACATATCACGACATATGAAAATCATTTTATACTCATAAATATTATCATTGACAACTACTTAGGAAGAAACCTTAAACAAACAAAACGTCAGATGTCATAATTAGATTATGACATAATATTTTCAGAATATTTTCCCTTTTATCAAGTCAGCCTTCTTAAATTTCTAGTCTTCAGAAGGAAATACGGACATGACATTCATTGAACAAGATTTCGCAAATTTCCCTTGGGAAATTTTTGCCCCATCCTTATCGGATGCCCTATACTCGGCCATTCAATTTGCAACTTTGACAGCGGCCACACCTGGAAAAGAATATTCGAGAAATAAAAAGAATCTGTGAACAAAAATTATAAAGAGTTAAAAGTAAATTAATATAATTGCGAAAGAAATTGAAATAAAATAAAAGAGAAGCTGAAACGAAAGAAATATAAGTGATTTGAGGAGAATTAGAAGGTAAATTGTGTAAATGAAATTGGTGTGATAGAAAAATTATAAAATGAAAAGAATTCCTATTAGAATTGTGCGGCAAGAAAAGAAAAGGAGAAAAATAGAAGCGACGAGAATTAAGCAAGTTATTGCGCATCAGAAAACGTGGATGCAGAAGATTAAAATATGTAAGTTGATTTAGATTTTCTTTTTTTGTGTGAGACAATTTTTTTTACTTTGGCCTTGATTCTCTATGCAAACCACGCTAGGTGAATTTCACCGCAGAAGTTACTTTGTCATACATATGACTTTTTTGCAAAAACATCTATATGATGTTAAATCATGTTTAATCTTTCTGACACCATGCGTTTTCCAATTTTAGATGAGAAATTTGGAAGCATATGCGCCGGCTCGTTGAGAAGAGCTTGTGTGTGCACGTGTTGCACAATTCATCAACCGCGTGGCCGAGAAAGAATGCAGCTAGGAATCGACGAGATTTATAAAGGTTCAGCGAATGAAAATTACTACTCATCGACGACCGGCGCGAATCTGCGTATGCGAATACGAATACGAATATAAATTACAATCTACGAATACGAATATAAATTACAATCTACGAATACGAATATAAATTACAATCTACGACTTTTGATTTACAACGATAGCTACAATCAACGCCTCTTCGAGAAGATTCATAGACTTCAAGATTTTTTGTTTTACATCAAGAAATTTTTCTTTATGTACATTCTTTTCCTCTGTAAAAATTAACAATATACTATTTGGTAATCTCCATTACCACCACATTCATGAAAGCTTCGAACTCATTAACTTTGGAACGAGGGATTCAAAACTACAGCCTCGAATACAATTTTTCTTCGAATCAATATAGAGAACACCTGTAAAGAAATTTATACATATAAAACTAATTTTTGGTTACGTCACGTAAAATTTCGAGTAGCGAATTTCTCCCGAGAAATTCATAGCGAAATCTCGAGAACAGAGCACCTTGCGTAAGCTTGGGCGGCACCTACCCTGACACACTGTCGACAAAACCACGTGCGGTGACAGTACCGCATGTCTTGGTAAACGCCAAAAGACTCGTAGTACCGATATTTGAGCTAGCTACATGAAAATACGAATCGAAATCCACAACGACAGTTAAGAAAAGAGAATCATCAGATAGCGCAAACGATACTAAGCGACTACGGATGCGTCACGCTGCAAAAAGGAAAACCCTTACGCCACGTGCCACATCAAAGTATCGACAACCATACGTCCGACGGATTCAATTGAATATAACACCGTACCAATCTTCGAGAGACATCGTCAACGAACCAACATTATTAAGTATCTTTGTATTAAAGTATATTGAATTACCTATTGATTATTAAGTTATATTAAGCATTTTTGATTAGTATGCGATTCTAAAATTACATCTTTTATCCTACCCATCCCATCCAGGTTGTTACTTTAAAGAATGGAATAAGCCCTGCAAGCAAAAATTAATCTGAAACTAAAATTGAATGAGATCAAAAATATTAAAGAAACATCACATGAAAAAAGTAAAAGTGAAAAAAGTCAATTTCTAAAGTCAAGTAAAGTAAACTTTTTTTTTGCATTGGCGTGCAAATCGCCAATCTTTGTAACTTTTTGTGTCTAGTAAAGTATAAACTCAAGTGAATTTAAACTACCAGTCAATATAAAAAGAATACAATTCATCTATAAATATATATAATCATTTAATCATAATCCTTGATATTCAACGTCAGCAAAAGCGTTATCCAGTCATCATATCTGCGGTACCAGTGCACTCGGAGTCGACGAATGATTTGGTGAGTTTGTTCCATTTTTATATAAAAATCATACTGATTATTTTTGAATTATATATACATTGATGATACAAGTATTGAAATTGGTAAAACCGAACTAAAAACTTAATTTGCGAATTGCTGAGCAATGTTGATTTGCTCTGTTTGAAGAAGAGCAAAGAACCTAAAGATATAACAATACAATTTTGCAAAGTACGAAAACGCACATTTTTGAACAGTGCATTTCATATTCACTGAAGTTAAATTGAGTAACAGTCTTTCATTTTGTCCCTGTCCTGATTATAATTTTAAGAATAAACAAAACAATAATTTTGATTTTTAAAGATACAATTTTATTTTGAAAAATATCAACTTTATGAATGTATGGGTTGATGTAAGCCATACATTAGTATTTAAGAAATTTGAATAAAATAAAGATCTTTAAGGAATTTTGAGTAGCATAGATAGATATAGTTTAATAGTAAGATTTTCTTCGATTTATAAATAAAAACAATTTTTATAACGTATTAACTAAAAATTCAAGTCTCATAATTTTTGGTAAAGAAATATGTCGTTGAGTGATTCTGACAGATATATCAGAATGTTTATTGAGAATATTTTAGTAAGTATGTTAGAGTAAATTATAGGTTCGTGGGGAATTGGAATGGGCCCTTCTTCGCACAACATTTGGAATGGATCAACAGTAGGTCGATGAGGAGTGAGAGTATAGTTAGTGTATAGGTCATGGTTAAATTAGAATACAAATAGATTTAGTTTTGAGTGAATGTGAATGTTTTGTGGTTTGACATGAACAGATAAGTTGATGTTTGATTCCGTATGAATGAGATATTAGAATTAGTTAGAATAGTTAAGAGAACATAGTCTAGGAACGAAGTAGTGTTTGAGTGAACCTTATTTAGTTTCTTATTGTGTTCAGGGGCTTCTTAAACATTTTTGAGGTACGTATGAAGCCAAGGTCTGGTGAGCTTTCAGCGAACTGGAATAGGGCGGGTTATGAGTACCGGGTATCTGTTAACATCTAAGATACCCATCCATTGAGTGAGACACCGACAATCGTCAGCGATAGTATAGAGAACACAGCAGATGATAAGAATTTTAATTTGTTCATGGTATAAGCGAACATCTACTTATACCCATTTTTAATACTACGAGGTAGCAAAGGATTTTAGAGTTTTCTAGTAGAGCGGTCTACGGTTAATAAAGATGTTATCGGTGCATAAACATGCTGTAAATAAAGTGGGTTCGTAGGTCGTTTCACGCTTAGTCGTGATCGGCGTAAAGGCGTTAGGCGTAAATGCTGTTCTTGGGGCCCCTTAATCAATTCTAATAACAAGAGTGAATATTATCCGAACTCGAAGATATGCAGATGGTTGAAAAAAAACTTGTAGCACGGCTGTCGCAGTATGGCAAGAACTCACACCCATATGCTCCTGAGTGATACGGAGCCAGATGCTGCATATCGACGCGGTACTGGCGAGCAGCAACCTTGATTAACGCTAGTAGGTTGACAGGGATAGGTAAAGCTACGTATTCTTGTTAATCAAACCAAGTAGTTAGTTAGGGATTAATACACTGATGAAGGTGGTAGGAATGGTTGTTGATTTTAGATAGGATCTTTCCCAAAGCATTGTGTCGGACTGGCACTTATAGGGTTTGACATTCCTATTGGAAGTAAAGGAACTTGAGGGCCATCCTAGAACGAAATCAACTGCTATTTCAAATCATCGCAGCTTAGTGTTGGCAACCCATCGTGTGATTCCTGTGATCGCTATGAGAAGAGAACGTAAGTAGCAATGTGGTTAATATGTTTAATCTGTGTTGTGTTGAATAGGATGTGATAGGTTTTCGAGTAGGTACTTTAAGGGATACACGAGTTGGGCGGGCATCAGTGCTGATGAACAAGATAAGCAGGACATCAACGCTTATCAAAATTGGATATCGTATTCGGAGAAGCTGCAGGTATAAGGAAAGGGTTGAGGGATCAATTTAATCCGATACAAACAGTGATACTGAATGGATATCTCCACTTCTTTTGTGTACGCGTATATTGTGAAACGTGTTATAGAAGAAAGTCATAATTGATGGGATTTTTGTGGAATTCTTCCCTTGATCAGGGAGATGAAGCAAATGGGAATATACTCAAGTACATTCTTAATGGCTCTATGACAGTTTTGTAATATTCTTTGTTACAAAATGGCGCCCAACGTGGGGCATACGTATTGTGTGTCCTACGGGTCCCATTTGTGTGTTTGAAAGGATAGAGCAATTTAGTTTTGTAATATTCTTTGTTACAAAATGGCGTCCAACGTGGGGCATACGTATTGTGTGTCCTACGGGTCCCATTTGTGCGTTTGAAAGGATAGAGCAATTTCGTTTTATAATATTCTTTGTTACAAATATTCCATAGAAATTCTCTGGTATGCCAATCTTAAAGTTGACATATTTTTTGTATTCCTCAGATCCTTTTTTTAGCAGTTTAAAGCAGCTTATATCGGAAACATTGGTCTTTATTTCATCAGCAATCCAATTCCTAATTGCCTCGCAAGAAGTGGAAGCTTTAAAGCTAGACAAATAAAGCCATTTCTTTTTAGCATAGAAATGCACATCAGTAATGATCATTCATATGATAGATGATGATATGATCATATTATCGACAACCAGAACATTACCAATGGTTTTAAACCGGTTGTGAAGAGGTTCTCGAGTGCGAAATCTATTTGATTTTAGAATCTCCGCATCCCTCTCGTTTGTATTAACCATGTGAAGTGCATTTACATGAACATAGTCAGCACCATCAGCGTGACCAACATTAACATCGGCAGCAGCAACAACAACAGATTCTTTATTACCCTCGACTAGGCTGTCAGTAAGGGAGGCAGCAAGACCGTCCAACACAAAGCCAACCGAAGGCACAGCAGGCACAGGCAAATCAGCAACTACAACGCCTCCCGCATCACCGGAGACGGGCAAAACATTTTGATCGTTACAATCCCCACACAGCGCACTCGCACTTGCGGGATTATTACATGAAACACTGCGTTTAGCTTTAAGAGTAGATCTATTTTTTTCTTTGAAAACAATTGAAGACGACGGGCAAGATATTTGGTGACTATCGTTTTTACGAGGTTCATTCACCTTTGATGTAGACCGTGTGTGTCTTGGCATCACATCGCCCTTATAACTAGGAACATTGTTTTTGTTTTTTTGCAAGAAATTGAAAAGATCATTTACTTTATTGAAGCAAGTTTGCAGTGATTTACTTTCATTTCCGAAATATATCGACTCTTGACATCAGTATTTCAAATAAGTTGTCATTAATATTAACACATTTAGCATGATACAACAATCCACAGTAACCACAAGATAAGAATGAATCACTTGGATCAGAGTTGGAGCATTTAAAACACTTTATTTCCATATTAAAACACACAGCAAAAATTAAACCAGATGACAAACACGTCCGTACTATACAACATTTGACTTACAGTCAGGATACTGGCAAATAAAAGTTGCCGAAAAGGATAAACCGAAAACAGCATTCGTAACACCTTTCGGAACATTTCAATTTAATCGAATGAGTTTTGGACTTCGAAATGCACCAGCTACATTCCAACGCCCCATTGACCGATTAAAAACTGGACTAAGCGAAATGACCATATTTGCTTATTTAGACGACATAGTTTTCTGTTCAAATACTTTTAATAACCACATGAACGATCTTTAAAAGTTATTTAAAAGACTTTCTGAATATGACATAAGAGTCCATAGGGTGAAAAGCCGCTTCTGTTGTGAAGCAATCAAATATCTGGGACATTTACTGACAAGGAATGGCATCAAGACAGATCCAGAGAAAACGTCGCGCAGAGGTCTTTACCTGTATTGATAAACAGTGGCCGCAAGCCATAACAGCTTAAGTCGATTTTTCATACTTTTCAGGAGAGCAGTTTAAAGTTTCAAAAATTCACTGAGAATAGGAAAATTGTTATTTTTAAGATTTTTAAATTTAAAAACAAAGAAAAACTACTCATTTATCATGTGTCAAGAGAAAAATAAATGTAAGAAATTAATAATAAAGAAATATGTATTACATGAATATAATGTGATGAGCTTTCTTTTGAAAAATGGAATGATATATTTCAGTTTTCTCTTTTAATTGTTTGTCGGTCTTTCAATCACTTTTTATATGATCGCATCATAATATGATAAAATAACAAAAAGAATTCCAGAATACAAATTTATTGTGCACTGTTGCGTACACTTACTTTAAATACACTATTTCGTCTTTATTGTAGAATTTGCTTTTCTTCTTCACAAATTCGTTAATGGAAAATATAAGAAAACAAAAATCAAATATTTGAAATGTTTGCATTTTTGATGTTCGTTATTTAATTGTTTTTTAAAAGTATTCATGTGAACTTACATCCAGCAAAATTTTTTAGAAATTATAGATACTTAGGTAATAAAAAAAAAAATATGATATCATAAAAACATACAAGTGTAATGAAAAAATGTTAGTTAATCTAATCTTCCTCCAGGTCAGATTCCATCAAATCGGAATGACAGTTTGGCTCATTGATGCATTTTAGGTTGTCATAAAATGAATGGAAATTAGGATTTATGTATTGCTTAAGGTCCATGATCTTTCTTTTTCTCCTTTGAAATGTAAGGTATTTCCATGGCGCTTGAAATTTGGCTCACATTTAGTGCACCAGCTGCTCTTTTCCCTATTTTTAAAATCTTGAATGGTTCTTTGTCATCTAAAGAATATTTAAAAGACACCTCACTGACAATTTTTGTGTAGCGTAACCAGCGAACAGCATTCCAGGAAAATTTACTACCATCTTCACCCATTCTTTTCCAGGAAAACTTGGACTTGGAAAATTTTGCAAAATCATAAAAATCTTCCCCTTTCATTTCTGTTGCTTCCATCTTTGTTGCATTCGAACCGACGAACTGATACCAGTCTCTTGGTGTTTCTATTTTCACATTTGTTTTTTTTTTTCTTCCGCTCGATAAGAGCATGATTACTGTCGCATTCCATATGGGTATGTCCTAGGTTCGAGGAACTTATGATCTATTTGATCAACATTTTCTGAGTCCAATAAGAATAAAATAAACATTGCAGCTACGAAGAAATTCTTGTTCTGTCCAGAGCAAGAATCACTGTAAAATATTGTGATGCATGGATGTAAGATTCAAGCTATTTGCCAAGTATTTTTTAATCGTATCCCTTCGAATATAATGGCTTTCATAAGCCGGAAATTTTAAAATATGTCTCTTTATTTCTTCTTCAACCTCTCTACTGTATTTGTTGGCAGGAGTATGTTTCCCTCTCATATTTTGAAAGGGAAAAGCAGGAGAGCATATTTTTGTCTGTATAACATTTTTAATGAAACTCTCTGTTTCGTCAAAACAGTAAGGAAAATGTGTTTTACAAACATTCACAGTATTTAAATTGACTGTCAATGAATATATCATCGAATGCTCACGTTTCCGCTTCCTATTTACTTCATTCACCAAAGTATCACATTTCTTAGCCCCTATAGTAATCATAGAACTCATATACAAAATCCTTTGATCGTAGCTTCCAAGCGACCAGTATTGGTTGAATAATAAACTACTCAAAACAAAATAGGGCCCACAAAGTTCTTAGTTTAATATGAATGTTAATTTAATTTTTTTCTAGGAATAATTTCAGCTTAAGAGTTAAGAAATTGAGTTTACATAATCTTTAGTGAAAAATGTTAATTTTATTATATCTACTCACAGAACGAACTTTTAAATTTCACACTCTGTGAAAATGGGATCACAACAAGGCGTAAAAATTAAAAATAAATATTGGCTGGGCCCTATTTAGTATAGTTCAATGTTTTCAATGTCTACTTTCTGCAGTTGTCAAATGTTTTAAAAATCTAGCGCTAAGCGTCTTTCCAGTGACTGATTCATACATCTTCCCACTGTTTCATTGTGCAACCCGATTTTTTTTTTATTTTTGAACTTCGTTGATGTTATGTCTTATTCAATTTGGGCTCCCATAGCAATTAATTCCTCATCACTCACAAAGCTGGAATAACCTGAATTACTTCCTAATAAATTGAAATTCGGATCATTCAAAGTATCATCCGAGTCCATCCACTCGGGCTTATCTACTATACTCTGGGATTCTATGTTTTCAGTATCTTGAAACTTAGCTAATTTTACAAAAAAAAATTGTCTTAGCAAATTTTAATACGAACATTGGATTCAATTTTTAAAAAAGTGTCAATAAAAATTTTCTTACATCGGAGGAAGTCTACATCAAAATTTATCCCGTTCGATGAAGATTGTGTTTCGTTTTGTACACTAGGCTCAAAGTTAGGCATCTCATTCATTAAAATTTCTTCAGGACGTAATAAATGTTGTCTTGATGCAGGATTATCGTTGTTTGAAATTATTTTACAATGAACTTTCATTTCATTTGGTTTTTTTAAGTGTTGAAAATAAATATTTCTGATTTCGATCTGAGCTTTGTAACAAATTCCTTACTTATGTCAACAACACTAGGATATTGACAAAAAACATGTTCACCCTGAAAAGTCCCATTCTCAAAACCCCGAATGCTTTCTAAAACAAAAGGTTATATCAATATGTATGATAAACATCTGAAATTCGAGGCGTAACAAAAGATGAAGTATTGCTTAAACTTTTAAAAATACTATAAATTTAAATCGGAATTATAAAAGAGATAAATAAATAAGCCCTTTTCGTTAAGGGTGGAATGGAGTGTAGACACACGAACAGACAAACGGACACATACACATAAACAAAAACTACGACGAAAACAGCTAACGTGGCATGAAAAAAACCTAAACTACTTTGTTATTCTCAATTATTTCAATATTTGCTAAAATCTGCAAATGTATTATTTTACATACATATACATTATACATACATACCATACTGTACTGGCCTTTTAGATAGTAACAAAAATCATTAACTAACCTTTAGCTTCAGCACGCTCTTTGAGTCTCTTCGCCAATTGCACAATTTGCAAAGCTCTGCTCGACATTGTATTTTAAATTTTTTTTGTATTCACTCACTTTTTACATCCACAAACCACAGTAGCTTTTTAAACAAAAAACTAACTTTTAAATTTATCTGATGCGACCGGACACAACAAACCTAAATCAACTTATGACCCATCTCCCCACAATTTGCAAATATGGAATAACGGCCTAACTCGATGTATTATTTATAAAGGATGCCATAACAACTTAAGTTAACTTAAATGCATTCAAAATCAAAAATCTAATTATCCATAACAGCCTAACTCAAGTTACGAAAATAATATATCCATTATGCATTTGGGAACAACAGCCTATCTTGAGTTATGAAATGAAAAAAAAATACAGTTTTTAAATATGGGAAGACATAAGATATCTTAACTCAACTTATAATTTTATGGCAAATTTTTTTTCTCAAAACGCCAGATAAAAGTTGTTTATCTTGAGATAGGTTTTTATGGTTTTTATATTGATACTTAAAAAACTTAACTTAAGTTATGAGGCGGCCGTTAAAAAAAAAAATATAGTTTTCAAGTTAAGTCTTTTTGGCTTATGACATTTTTAAAAATATCAATTAAGCTATTAGGTTTTTACTTATAACCTTCTTTTGGGAAAAGATACAGATCTGCAAATTTGAGTGTCTATAGATCCTAATATTCTGAACACGGCTATTGCAAAAAGTCATTTTCGACTTAACTCGACTTAAGCGGTTATGGTATCTGACCGCAGATGGTCTTGCTGGTTGGACCCTGTCAGTGGGGAGATTTCCCATTAGTTGAGTTAAAAATTTTGGTTTTGCTCTAACACAGTGAACGCATTCTTGTACTATGGATCGGGCAATGGTCTTTCCTTTAATGGGCCAGTATCTTTGTCTGGCGAACGCTAATATGGCTTGAGGACCTGCTTAATTGTTCTTTTTATGGATATCAAGCAATAGTAGTTTTGTGTATTGATGTGAGTAAGGCATTAATACTGGATGTTTGGCATCATACGACAATACAGAGGATTCTAGCCTTTCACCACCTCTAATGATTCCGTCTTTATCGAGGAATGGAGTGAGATGTATGTCTTTTTGAAATTCCTCTTCCTGTATTAGCTCGATCATAGCCTTCCATGATTGCTCAAGATCAACACAATTTAGGAAGCTATTCGTACAGATAATATCTTCTTGCGGTCGAGTGATGTTTCTTTAATGGAACATTTAATCTTCCATGTGGCCTAATCGTTCATATTCACCCATGAACTCAATGTATTGGGTCTTCAAGTCCTTGGAGGAGTAAGCAGGCCTTCGTTCTAGAGATTTAAATCTTCGGAAGGCCACATCCTTTGATTCGCCTAGAATTTTAGCATCTTCCTTGAATGGGAGTCGTACTATAAATCTGACCCTTGTTTCTTGTAGTTGTTTGACGAAAATAGAACTCACATTGTCTTTCAGCTGCTGTTAACTGCTTGTCTTTAGATGGATGGTCCTCTAATTCCCAACATTTCTCGATTTGATGGTCAATTGTCTTGTCTGCACTGCATATGCCGCACACGATGTTTGAATTATGGTCGTCATCAATCTTTCCAGCGACCGCCCACCCTAATAATGTGTTTTGTAATATTGGCAATGATTTTCCCAAACGAGTTTGTCCCACCGACAAAACTGAATAGTACAGCTCAGCTCCAATAAGAACATCAATAAGGCCTGGTTTGTTGAAAGTGGGATCAGCAAGTGGAAGATTGGCTGGAATTTGGCAGGATGATGTGTCAAACAATCATGCTTGACAGAACATGGGTTTCTACGTTTATTAAAAATGCGTTGAAAGGAGATCTTTATTGAATCCTAACTCTTCTCTTTGCTTGTTGTGTAGCTCGGCCAAAACCTTGTAATTGAAGTACTTGAGATATTGGCGTTAGTTCAAAATTGTTCATAGTTCTTTCCGTGATATAGTTTAACTGGCATCCACAATCTAGTATTGCCCTGCATTCGATTGTTTTGCCATGCTGATTCGTAAGAAAAACCATTGCAGTGGACAGAAAAACATATCCTCGAGATTCTTGATTGCCTTGTGCTGTTAGCAATATTGGTTGATTGGTTGTAGTGACGGCAGGAACTGTAGACGTACCTGAAGAGATCTTATCTGTTGTTAATAGATTCTTCTCTGGAATACTAGTAGCCACTGCATTGTTATCGTGTTCCAAGTGTAGTAATATATTGTGTTTCCCTTTGCAGCGCCTGCAACCTCCAGATGTACATTTAAAAGAAAAATGACCACTCTTGAAGCAATTTATGCATCGTTTGGTAATTTTAATCAAGGTAATTCGAGCTTTAAGGCTTAGCTCTAGGAATTTTTGACAGTTGTAAAGCTGATGGTTGCCCTTGCAAGTTACACATACATTAGATGTAGATGAAGTATTTGCTATTAATGCTCGCGAAATGCCTTGTTTTTTGTGACACTCAGCCATATTTTTTCGAGTCCTTGTTCCAATTGCTTCTAAAGACTTTAATCGTGTTTCTTGGTACATCAGAAATTCCTTTAATGGTTGAAGTGTTCTTTGTGTTTTTAATGATTGCTCCTATAACGTTTGTGTATTCTTGTCAAGCTTTTTCACAAGAATGTGCATGATTATTGGATCCCAAGAGCTTGTGTCGACTCCCAAGCCATCCAATTCAAGAAGACATTCCTGAGTCGTGACATGTAATGCACGTATAGATGACGCGCTTTCAATTGTTGCCACAGGCTGCACCCTTAAATTGTTTAATACCGAGTTCACTAATTTGCTTCTGTGGGTGCTATATGCCGTATCAGTTGATCTACTTCGCCAATCAAACTCGGCTTCAGAAAGTATATCTTTTGGCAGTTTGAGATAGATTGTCGATGTACCAACTCCATTAAAAGATCGTGGAAGATATTCTTTGGCAGTGCTAAGTTAGTAGATGAACTTGTGTTATTTGTATTACTTGAGGATGGCTGCTGAGCTTTGTTTGAAAACTCATATAACTTGATGAGTTTCTCTTCGGTTTGGGTTTCAAACATGAGAAGTTATTCGACGTTGTATCCGTCCTGAACTGGATCCACCTTCTGCTCACATACTTGATGTGTATGTGTAGGATTTCATTCCAATGACGCTCAATGGTTTTTATTTTTATTTGGTAAAATTCCAATGACCTTTTTAACAACTGGGTTTCTGTTCCGTTGAATGCTCGTTGCAGACTTTCAATTGCAGCCTGTTGCCTTCTGATTAGGCTTGAGATGTCTGTATTTGGTAGCGAGATGCGAGATACCGGTTTTGGTTTGGATCCTAAGGTGTCTTGGTTGGACTGGCCATCTGGTTTCCCATCCATATTTTGATTCTTTGTCGGTTTAATGCTTCGAAGAACTGTCATCAGCTCGTTGTAGAGCTCTTAAACCTTTTCAAAGGTTTTCCCTGCGACATATGGTGTTTCATGTTTCAGCACACCCTCTACTTGCTTGTGGTTGTCTTGAAACTGGTTCCAAAGGGTTTCGACGCGTTGAATTCTGTCCTCTATGTATTGCGCAGTTTTCGCCGATGCGCTGTCCTTGTCATGTATAGCCCTGACAAACGCTGTTATTATATATAATGTTTTTTTAATTGCCCCTTACCGCTGGTGGGGGAAGCAATTACGTCGGGTTCACCAAAATGTTAACAGTGCTTTTACTGTAAATGACTGGATATCGACAAAGGTTCTTATACCCTGACGATAGTTGATAACGTTAGTACAGTACTAGAATATCACACTTGTAGACAAAAATTGATTGTCCAAGCAGACTCACTTGGAAGGAAAAAGAAGTCTTAATGTTGGCTGTTAATTAAACAGTGAATTGAACCCTTTATTCTTGTCGTATTTATACAAAATATTTTGCTTATTCTAGCATAAAATGTTAAGTAACAGTGAACAATAATCAATAAAACATTTTGCATAATTAACAAAAATAAAATAAAGGTGAACAACTTAATAACAAATAATAATTGTAAGAATTGGCATGAAGTGCTGACGTGCGTAAAAATAAATGAATATAAAACAAATGAAGCGATTTCGACCAAATGGTGTCTGGTGACGAGGTTAACGAATTGGTGGTCATCGTTGGTTCAACATCCCCCTTAATTTTTTCTGCTGTTGCTGCTGTTCTTGTTGTTACTACTGACACTGCTGTTGCTCCTGCTGTTACTGTTGTTGTTTCTGCTGCCGACATCACAAGCATATGCGTTTAATGTTTTACTATTCTTCGTGCTTGTATTCATTATCCACTGTTTGGTGGTTAAATTTGCGAATCTAACATAGATAATTGAATTAAGTTTCGATGAGGAGGTAAAATTTATGTTTTGTAGTTTCTTAATGTATCAATTGTATCTTTATCAATTTCATCATGGCAAACATCTATGGCCAATGCTTTGGAAAACAATTCTTTTGCCTTGAGAGACCGTAAGAGTCATTGATATTAGGAACACCAACAATTTCAATGTAATTACTTAGCAATATTTTGTTGCTGCCAATTGAGCTTGATTCAAGAATGTTTACTTTGGATGTAAGAGCAATATTTTCAGATCGTAACTCACTGATTTCTTCCAAAAAGCAACGGTTGGTATTCTCCAAAAGAGAATGCCCAAAAAAACCCAGCATCGATTATTTACATTGCAAATGTGTCTTATCTTAGTAGGTACTCAAACCAATTGTTATTAGCATAAAGAAATGCATTGATGTTCAAGTTGGAAAAATTGTCATGGCTAGTTCTGGGGATGACTTGGAAAGAAAAAAATTACATATTTGAAATCTACAATGAATACCCTTTTAAACCAAATATGTTTTATCTCTATCGACTCTGGCTTTTTCAGCCGTATAGTTTTGGGCATCCACCTTTGTCAGCTTTTAATACACCATCTGAATTATTCACAGACCTTTGTATTGTCAGAGCCAGTCGAAGATGGTACAGGAACAATAAGAAATGCAGCACTTTCAGCTATGTTGTTGCTGGTGAAGGTGGGAGAAGATTTGTTGTTGTCCAATGTAGACAGAGTCTGTGAGGGCATACGTAAAGAACGGCGTTTAAGCACAGAACATTTGTCACAACGAAAAGGCGATAAGTTGATTGTATATAAACGACATCTTCTTTATTTAATTGAACGCATTGAACGTGAAATAAATAATTACAGTCACTACACTCGATTTCCGAAGATGAGTTGTGGTCAATGTTTTCTGAACACACGAATCAAGTTATTTTTGCTTTTAGAATTGTATTTTAGCTAGAGCGAAGTTTCTTTGAGTTGCGCACCGCTCGACACTTCATAGAGAACTCGAAAAATATTTATCTTTTGGCGTCGATCAAGCTGAAGAAACTTTTCGAAAAACATTTTCTCGTTCTTCAAATTTTTTTTTTATAATGCACACGCGCTCAAGGCGTTTGCTATAGCCCTTTTAATGATAAGTCACAGCACGAGCGAAAGGAATTTGGGAAGGAAGGGAAAGGAGGTGTCGATGAACATTGATCGTGAATGTCTGCAGATCAAAATGGTAACAAAAAATTGTGCCAGGCAATTCATTCCACATTCGTGTTGTACGGCTAAGGAAAGAATCCCTATATTTCGTGGCACGTCCGAAATTGGGCTCAAGTGTAAACTGATGAGCGTTTCTAGCAAGACGAAAAATACGGGGGAAATGTTTAAAGGGTTGAACGCAGCTGGCTACTTCAACTCAAGTGAGCATTTTTTGTAAAAGAACCTGTAAAATAAAGAAAGACATGAAACATTTTGACGATGATCGAGTGATGGAAATGTTTCCATAATGTTTCTCTCTCCTATCAATTTTAACGCTTTTTCAGAAGTCTGTCGAGCAGGTGAAGAAAAGTTTGAGAAGCACCTGCCCAGAGATGGGAGTTATTCTAGATAAACTCTTTATAAATTGTAGCCAGATCAGAAGGGGTGAAAAACTTTTCGCATCTATTAAGAAAGCCATAGCATCTTGCAGCATTCTTGGCAATCTCAAGTATATGATCATTCCAACGTAGTTTGTCACTGATACACATACCGAGTACTGATAGCTTTTCGGCCTCCTCGATGCAAGTACCATTTATGGATAATGGCATAGGGGGTATGTTTAGCTTTAACGACACAAGACAGCATTGAGTTTTCGACGGATTAAACTAAACACGATTTGTGATACCCCAATTCACAATGCTGTTTAAATCGGAGTTTAATGAGCTTATCATACGGTGTCGTTATAATAACACGTCCGAAGGTGAATGACGTGAATTATCAAACGTATATGAAAAGCTGTGGGTTTAGTCGTCAGCAAAACAATTTAATGGATTAGAAGTCACAGACAAGAGATCATTTATAAAAATGAGAAAGAGAGTCAGAGACAGAACGGAGCCCTGGGGCACAGCTGCATTTATTTTGTGGAGATCAGACTCGAAACCGTCTAGTACAACTTGTATTGAACGGTCCAGAAGATAGCTTCTAATCCAAAGAATAAGAGTATCATCGATACCAAATGCACGCATTTTCGATTAAAGAGCTTCATGCTAAACTCTATCAAATGCCTTTGGAATATCTAGCGCACTACTTTTGCTTTCGCCAAAGCGATGCAAATATTTGTTCCACTGTTCGGGGAGATATGCCATCAGATCACCAGTGGGACGATTGCTGCGAAAGCCGTATTGCCGGTCATTTAAAAGCTCCCGATCTTCGAGATATTTCTTGAGCTGACGATTTATCAGCGTTTCCATGACCTTGGAAAGAAGGGACGTAGGTGCAATTGTTCGGTAGGACGAGGGGGAGGAGGAGTCACCTTTTTTGGGACGGGCTGGACAAATGCTGTTTTTCATCTACCAGGAAAGATTCCTGAACGATAGGAGCGATGGAAAAGCTTACGCAGTGGTTTTCCTAGTAATGAAGAACACCTCTTCAGAAGAATTGGGGGTATACCATCCGGGCCAGCGGATTTGTGTATATCAAGATCTTGAAGAACTCTTGCTACTGTGCGAGTGCGCAAAAACACCTGTCATAGAAAAATAAACGTTCTCAAGTACAGGGGGGGCATTGTTGCTTGCAGGCAACGTAGAACTTGCAGCAAAATGAGCTGCGAACATATTTGCCTTCCCTGAAGAGCTGACAATAGGTTTATCGTCGACGATGAGCGCTGTAACTGATGATGACGTTGACGTTTTTAACAAATGACCAAAGGTTTTTACTGCCTTTGGGACATTGCAGAATTATTTTGCCGTAACTTCTGGTCATGTAAAAATTTTGTTTTATGAATAACGGAGTTGCACGAGTTCCTAACTTGTTTGTGGTTTTTCCGATTTTCCTCAGTTGGGTTGGCTTTATTTAATCGGAAGCTTACTTCTTTCAACCTGATAGCTTCTTTACACTCTTAAACCAAGAATTTCCTTTTGGTTTGATACATTTTGATCTGGGAGGGACAAAATCTCTCATTCCAAGAAAAATCTTTTCTGTTATCATTTTAGCACGGCATAAATGTCATTCGCGATTAAGCATAATGAACAGTTAAAGTTGCGAAAGAAATTATCCAGACCGTCCCAGTTAGCTTTCTCGTATTGGCAAATGTGGGAATTTTTTCCTTAACTGGATGGTTGGGGATATTAGCTGAAATGACACAATGGTCCAAGGTGAAAAATGGAGAAGTTACTTTAATAATATATTTATCAGGGTGGGAAGTAAGGAACAAGTCAAAAGTATGGGCGGAATGCCCATCAACATCCGGTATATAAGTAGGCTAATCGATAAGCTGGGTAAGATGGTTATACTCAGCAAAGATCTCGGTATATCTTCCTTCGAGTGTTGTCTGGCCAGAATAGCGGAGCCAACTTGAATTGTGTACATTGAAGTCACCCGTAATTACGACTTCAGTTTGAGGAGAATATGAAACAATTCTGGAAATTGAATCTGGCAAAAAATATAACTCATTACAAGTAGACATGCTGTCAAGATTCGCACTCCAATAATGAATGATATGTTTGCGGATGGTTAATTTGAGTCACAGAAAATTAAAGTTCGTATAAGAACAATGTCCATATTGGGGAAGGCTCTGGCAAGCAATATCGTTCCTAACATAAACAACAAGTCCGTGGTGGGAAAAAAGTAGTGGCACTAAGTTATATCCAACCAAACAAAATTCTGATAAATCAGTATTCTGTCCAACCTGGGTTTCACTTAATGTCAAAACAGCTGGCCTGTATTGCACAGTATGGGCGTACACAGAAAATAAATTCTTCCTTAGCCCACGAACATTTGAATATACGACACAAAAAAATCACTTACCATTCTGAAAAACTAAACACACAAAAGTCAACTTTGACGTACCTAAGTTCGACCGTGCAGTGAAGGCCCAAATCAAATCAATGTAAACAAACTGTCCTAGGTGTTATGCCCATAAGACAATTTGTACACAAAATTAATATATATAGGTATAAACAACACAATAGAACTATTCGACAAATGCTACTTACCCATCCACCGCAAAACCTCTTGCGATAAGCCTCAAAGGAGGCTTGCAGTGCATAGAAAGCTACAGTTATCTGTGGGCGCGGTTGGAGAGGATGGGTGGTGTCGGATGCTGTGATGCGACTACGAGCGAGGTTTTGGTTTGTGTTTTCTTTAACTTTTTACTTGTCACTGGCCTATATGATTTTTTATTTTTTTTTGCGAATTTTGGGTATTGTGGAATGAGTTAAATTTGGAAATTGATGGATTTTAATTTGTATGTATATTGTAAATTAGATTTTTTTTTTTGTTTTGGTTTGGTCTATTTTTTTATTTTTGGGGGACAAACGCACACAGTTAGCAACGCGACCGCTCACGACGAGTACTTGATCGACACTCGACACTCTGCGGGAGCTGTATTCCAACTTCATGCAATAATATATTTTCTTAGGCCACATGATTCTGATTCCTCCAGATAAAATCAGCACTCCTAATGGCATGTGTTATTATCTACCCCATCACGCCGTCATGAATCTGGACAGCTATTCCACAAAACTCCGCGTCATTTTTGATGCTTCAGATAAGGACTCAAAGGGAAATTCACTCAACAGTACCTCTTAATAGGCCCTCCTATTCAACGCTACCTGATCGGTGTGTGCTTAAGATTTCGACAACATCCGTTCGTGTTCACGGTGGATGTTGTTAAGATGTTTCGTGAAATTTGAATGGATAATTCACACACTGACTATCAGAGAATTGCAACCCTCCTTCGAAGAAAATTGGTCACTTTCGCCTTTGTACTGTGACATACGGTACAGCATCTCCTGCATTTATGTCCGTTCGAGTTCTAAAGCAGCTTGTGGAGGACTATAAGTCAGAATACCCAAGTGCAGCCCGTGTATTATTGGAAGATGTTTACGGGGATGACGTGATGACAGTGGCACAGTCAACGAAGGAACTCATAGAGCTGAAAACGAAGTTTGTTGCTCCCAGCTGCGAAAATGGAGTTCGAATAGTTGGCGTCTTCTAGCTTTAATTTCAAAAGATGACTGTGAGTACTCTATCTTTAAAACAGAACGCGAAAAGTCGTTTGTAAAGGTGCTTGGTATGCATTGAAATCCTTCAAGCGTCGAATATTCATTTCGCATGTCAGGTAGTCCCGCAAAAATTTCGTTAACAAATATTTTATCCGTTAGGACTACTTGCACCATCCGCCATACTTTTCAAAATCCTCTTTCAGAAACTCTGGTCATCAGACTTACAACTATGATGGGACGACCCAGTATAGACAAGAGTTTTCGTATTATGAGCTGGCACGTGTCCCAAGAAACTAGTTATCAACTTGTTCTTTCGATGACATTGAGCTCTATGGGTTCTGCGATGCATCCTCACTCGCGTATGGTGCTATTTTGTATACTCGCTGTAAGATTGCTGAAGCAAATTACAAGGTAACTATCGTTGCCGCCAAAACAAAGGTTGCTCGATTAAAACCGATTTCAATCCCCCGCTTGGAACTTTATGGTGCGTTGCTTTTGACTCGCTTGTTCACTCTCGTAAAATCACCACTCTTGAAAAAAATTTCAAGAACTACAGCTTGGTGCGACTCTGAAATTGTTTTGCACTGGCTTTCGTCACCTCCTCGTCGCTGGTCTACATTCATCGCCAATAGAACAGCTGCTACACTGGAAACCACTTCAAGAAATCACTAATAACTGGAACCACATCTCACCAGAGTCAAACCCAGCTAATTGTGCGTCGCGCGGGCTGCTCCTGTCCAATCTTCCAAACCATCATCTCTGGCGAACTGGCCCATCTTGGTTATCACTAGAACAAAGCGAATGGCCAAATCCTAAGCTAGAGTTTATAAAATCGGAAGATAGTGAACTTTTGCTCGAAACAAGACAATGTGCGCGTCAAGTTCTTGCAACAACATCTAACAACTTTGATGTAATCGATTATATCATCAACAAAACATCGTCGTGGTTTCGTATTCAAAGGATACTCGCTGACGTCATTCATGTTTTGTTCAATTTCCTAAGTTAAAAATCCAATCGTGCGTCGCCTTCGTACCTTACGGTCAACGAACTTCATGTAGCCAAAACAATTATAGATTCAAAATAGCTTTTTATGGCCTTTAGTCCAAAAAAATTTGGCGTTTCATCCAGGAATTTCAATTTGGAATCATCAGTTGACATACAGTGAAAGAAACCTTGTCAATACGCAATTTTTAAATTTTTCTAGTACAACTTACATAGAATTTTTGACAAAACCCTAAAGTGAACTATATCCAACAAGATTAAGATTTTAATCATTAAGAAGAAAGTTTAAGCCCGGGGCCTGGCAAAGAAGTAGCTTTTAAGTTTTTATTTACTGCATTGATAAATAAAATAAAATAAAATAATAAAACCAACCAAGTAGAAGACTCAGCACTTATAATGGACTGTTGAATTATTGATTCAAAATTGCTTTTAATGGTCTTGAGTCCAATCAAAATTTGGCGTTTCATCCAGGAACCTCACTTTGGAATCATCAGTTGACGTACAGTGAAAGAAACCTTGTCAATACGCAATTTTTAAATTTTTCTAGTATTCCTGGATGAAACGCCAAATTTTTGTTGGACTAAAGGCCATAAAAAGCTATTTTGAATCAATAATTCAATAGTCCATTATTAGTGCTGAGTCTTCTAATTGGTTGATTTTATTATTTAATTTAATTTAATTTATCAATGCAGTATATAGAGTTTGCATAAAAAAAAAATTTTAATTAAAACAATTATAATTAAATCAATCCAACAAAATTCATACAGTGAAGACATTTGCGTGCTAATCAAGAAAAAACATTTACCCGAAAAGTCAAAACTTCTGAAATACTCTCCGTTTGTTGATTGTATGAGTCTTCTTAGATTAGAAGGGGAAATAAAAATGCGAACACATCTTTTAACACGAAACATCCTTTTGATCTTCCTAATAACAGGTTTTCGTCTCTTATTCTAGAAGACTCACACACAAACAACCTACATCCGGGAGTCTCCGCCACATTTGCCATCGTAAGACAGCAATTTTGGATTTTTGGGTGTCGGAATCTTATTCGAAAGATTGTTTTCAATCGCAACCAATGCTTCGAGCTGCGAAAAAATACCACTTTGCAGCTAATGGGTGACTTACCATCTTAGATGATTTCACAAAGCCGTCCCTTTTCACATGCTGGTTGTGATTATGCGGGACCACTGTGCATTAAACTGTCCCGAGATTGCAATTTAAGGACGTCAAAGGCCTACATTTATGCCTGTTTGTGTGTATGGCTACAAAAGCTATCCACCTAGGGCTCGTAAGTGATCTCACTTCTGATGCATTTCTGGTGGCTCTTAATGGTATAACAGTATGTTAACGAATTTCGGTTCTGCACGTGGAATGTAAGTAAATAAGTAATTTTTTTCTTATTCAAAAAATCATATTTTAACATACTGGAAAAGTATTTAATACTAGGCATTTCACTATAGTATCACTAAACAAATATTGTATATATGCATCTATGACTTGATTAACTCGTCTGTTGCGATTGAATATCCATTTATATAATAATTCTAGATCAGTGTTTGAATAGTTGTTGCTTTTGTTGTTGTTGTTGTAGTTGTTGTTGTTTATGTTGTTGAAGTTGCTGTTGTTGTTGATGTTGATATTTTGCTTGTTGTTATTGGCGTTTCTTATGTGGATTCATCCATTGTATTCTCTTATAAGTTCGGATCGGTATCTAATGGCCATTGTTAAATATTTTATCAGTGCAATCCAATGCCCTTCTCCATTTAATATGTTCTCTCAGAGTTGATTGACCTTAACCCAAAGCATTGGCGGCGCAGTTCTTTGAGAACAGGGCAGACCCCTAAGAAATGGACAAAAGTTTCATCTTCCCTTAGATTACACATAGTGCAGTGTGGGTTTCTGTTCGATGAAAATGAAAATGTGCCGTTCAAAAATATTAGCCCCCCTCTTGCTTTAAAAATCCATCCATTTTTAGATATGTCTCTTTCCTCCTGCATGTATCTGTTACCCTGGACGTAGTTTAGAATGTTGTACAAACCATGAGATGTAGAAGCGTGTGCTCTCTGTAGTGCCATTTGCCATTCCTTATCCATGATTTGTGTACACACAAGATCGGTTGCAAGTCGAAAAGAAGTATTTTGTCCAACGATGTCTGGTAACTGCCTATCTTCTAAACCCGAGAAATTCATCCAATTTCTGTGCCAGTATATGTTTTTTGAAATTATTTTTTGGGCCAATATATGTGGAAAACGGTTTCCGTCATACAAGTTTAATGCTTTTTTGATATAACCCATGTGACATTTCATTGCGTAAAGAAAGAGTGGCTGCATTTTACACTCCAAAGTCAGCATATAATTTGGGGATGTTTGTGGGACTTTTAGAATGTTTTTGGAGAAATAACGCTGCACTTTTTCTATTTCATCATATTGCACATGTCCCCAGACTTGTGCACCATATCCGAGAATTGATCTTGCCACCGCATTAAACAGTTCCTTTTTTGTAGAAATATCTATATCATTTTTTGCTACAAAAGAATGCCAAGTGAGGTTCAAGCTCATTTTTGCCTGATGACCATATGCCCAAAAATTTTTATCTTTTTACTACTTCAATTTCTTCAGTTCCCAACGTCCACTTTTCTAAACTGCTTCTTCTGCCACCATTTTTCCGAAATATAATAATTTTTGACTTTTCGAGGTTTATTAACAGGTTCCACATGCTACAGTACTGCTCCATTTTGTCTATCATGAGTTGCAAATCTCCCGGTGTGTCTGCGAAGATTACTATATCGTCCACGTATAGCAACAATCGAATATTAAGTTCAACTATTACTATACCACCTTCAATAAAATCGTGAATGTCATTAATAAAGAGAGCAAAAAAAGTGGACTTAAAAGACATCCCTGTCTTACACCCATTTCTGTGCTGAACCATTCTGAAAGTTTGGATCCATCCCATACTGCACTCGATGTATCCGAATAAAGATCTTTTAGCGTATTCAGAAACTTTGTAGACAGTCCAATTCTCTTAAGCTTTAGAAATAAAACTCTGCGACTAATGCTATCGAACGCTGCTTTAAAGTCTACAAAGAAGCAGTATGTCTTCTTGCCTTCTTCCATCCGTAGTTTTAAAATATTAAACAAATTAAAGATATTATCTGCAGTACTGTAGCTCTCTCGGAATCCTGCTTGGTATTCGTTAAGAATCTGGTTTTGTCTTTCCCATAGCTGCAGTCTTTTGAGGAGAACGCCGGTGAAAATTTTGGCGATGGCGTCGATAAAGGAAATTCCTCTGTAGTTCTGGGTAAGATTAACGTTTCCTTTCTTGTGAATTGGAAAGATCAAAGACTTTTTGAATCTGGTTCTACCCTTCCCGTCACGAGGATCCTGTTATAAAGTGTACCGAGCCTATCAATGAGGGACTGTGGGGCATGAATAAAAAATTCATACGGCACTCGGTCAAACCCAGCAGCTTTGTTTGATTTCGCTCTACTGAGCACTTCTATTATTTCCAGGGTTGTTATTTCTTAACAGACCACGTGCAGCCGATCAATTAGTGGAAGCCCTAGATGGTGTCAAAGCCGACATCACAGGCATCCAAGAAGTGCGATGGGATATTGAAGGCATATGGAGGATGAAAAACTGTGACATCTACTACGGTAAGTGCTGCAGGACAAAAACACAGCGGCTATTTGGATGCAAATTTGTGATAAGAGGAAGGCTTAGGCAAGAAGTCTTAGGGTTTCGTGGCATAAACGAACGCATTGTCACAATCCGAATTAAGTCCAAATTCGGCAACATCTTAGATTTATTTGCAGCAAAGTTTGCTGCTAATTCAACGCTACCCCAGTGTGATATGACTTGCAAACGTGATTGGTTTTATGGGACAAATCTTCTTTCCCACTCGTACAGTTGCAAGAGTACTAAAAGATCTCAACATTTACAAATCCGCTGGCCCGGATAGTATTTCTCCCATAGTTCTGAAGAGGTGTGCTTCCACGCTGGCGAAACCACTGCGTAAGCTTTTCCATCTATCTTATTCTACAGGTCTCTTTCCGAGTGGATGGAAAACAGCATTTGTCCAGCCCATCCAAAAAAAAGTCGTATCTTCATCCCCCTCAAACTACCGACTAATTGCACTGACGTCCCTTCTTTCCAAGGTCATGAAAACTCTGATAAACTCTCAGATCAAGAAATATCTTCAGAAACGGAAACTTCTTAATGACCGGCAGTACGGTTTTCGTAGCAATAGGTCTACTGGTGATATGATGGTATATCTCACCGAACAGTGGAACCAATCTTTGAATCGTTTTGGAGAAAGTAAGGTTATTGCACTTGATATTTCAAAGGCATTTGATAGAGTTTCGCATGAAGCTCTTTTATCGAAAATGCGTGTATTTGGCATCGATGAACCCCTCCTTCGATGGATTAGAAATTACTTTTGGGACCGTTCAATTCGCGTTGTTTTGGAAGGTTTTCAGTCTGCTACCCACAAAATAAATGCTGGTGTGCCCCAAGGCTCCGTTCTGTCTCCGACTCTCTTTTTAATATTAATAAATGATCTCTTGTCTAATACTTCTAATCCACTAAATTCTTTTGCTGACGACAGTACTCTCAGCTTTTCATACTCGTTTCCAGATTCACATCCATGTCCTTCGAATGTGAAACTGCAACGAAATCGTATTATAAGCTCATTAAATTCCGATCTTGACAGCATTGTCCAATGGCGAATTATCAACCGCGTGGAATTTAATGCTTCAAAAACTCAATGTTGTCTTCTGTCGTTAAAGCATAACCTGCCACCTATGCCATTATCAATGCGTGGCACTTACATTGAGGAAACGGAACAGCTTTCCGTTCTAGGTATGTGCATCACAAATCATCTTTTCTGGAACGATCACATATTTGCCGTTGCCAAAAATGCCGCAAATTGCTTAGGTTTCCTAAATCGATGCAAGAAATATTTTTCCCCTTCTGATCTGGCTATAATCTTCAAGGCATTCATTTGCCCGAAGCTAGAGTACAATTCTCATATTTGGGCGGGTGCTCCTGTCACTCACTTGCGCCTCCTGGATAGGATTCAAAAAAGAGCCTTAAAATTGTTAGGTGAAAGAACCATTACCGAAACATTTGTTTCACTCGAACATCGCCGTAATGTTTCTTGGCTCACCTTGTTTTATCGCTACTTCTTTAAACAGTGCTCCAGTGAAATAGCCAGTTGCGTTCCTCCCTTGAAACAATTTCCTCGTAACACCCGCACCGCAAGGAATGCCCATCAATTTACCCTCAAGCCTAACTTCGGACGGACTGTTAAGTATAGAGACTCTTTTTTAGCCGCACCACAAAAATGTGGAATGCTCGAATTTTCTCTCCTATTGCGATTTACAGACATTCAAAACCAATGTGCACCGGCACCTCCTTTTATCTCCTATCCACATTTCCTGAACGCTGGCACTCTGTTGACTCTTATTAAGGGTATTAATAACCCCTTGTGTGCGGGCTCAATTAAAATAAAAAAAATTTCTCGCTCATCTGCGTCCACGCCCCCACGGAGGAAAAAGATGACACGACCAAAGAAGAATTCTACGATCTTCTCGAGAAGACTTTTGATGAGTGCCCGAAGTACGACACTAAGATTATTCTTGGAGACTTCAACGCCAAAATAAGAAAGGAGGGTTACTCAGTGTTGGCAAGTAAGTTACACGAAGTAAGTTACTCATTTAGTTACGCGTAACTAATATGAATTAGTTACGCCCAATATTTGGCGTAACTAATGTAACTAATGTAACTAAATGTAACTAACTGTAACTAAATAAAACTAACTCTAACTTAAAAATAAAAATAAAAAAAAATCACATTTCATCCTGAATCCCAATCGACTATTGACAAAATACTTTTATAAGCAAGTTCAACGGCAACCTGGCAAGGAATACATATTGAAATTACTATGTTCCTGATGAAAAGAAAATCTAATAAAATATTATATTCTTGGAGCATACAATAGATTTTTACTTACATTTGGAGTTTTCCCTTCTTTCTTGAGACTCCTGGACATTTCTTTGTTTATTGTGATTTATTTTTGTATGGTAAATTCAGATTTAATCTCAGATTTGGTCTCAAATTTCAGATTTAGCTCGCCCAAAGGAAATCAAACGAGATCTTTTTTGTTTTATTATTTTGAAATTTTTTTTTGCAGAAATATAGTAATTTAAAAATGTATTCCTTGCTAGGTTGGCGTTGCCACAGCTGGCAGCTGGTCCAGCTTTGCCCTAAAACAGTTTAGTCAATCGTCATTCGATCGGGTTTGTGGACGGAACTTCTAAATTTCAATTTAACATAAAATGTGAGTTTTTGTATTTGAAAAATTCTATTAGTTATAATTAGTTACATTTAGTTACAATAAGTTACATTAGTTACATTAGTTACATAAGTTACATAAGTTACATAAGTTACATAAGTTACATTAGTTACGTGTAACTAATTAAAATTTCAAAGTTACGCGTAACTATCCAACACTGGGGTTACTTTGGCTCGAAAGTCGGAAAGCATAGCCTGCACGACAACACTTCCGGTAACGGACACAGGCTAATCGACTTTGCTGCGGGGCGAAGTGTCATCTTAGCTAGCACATACTTCCCACACCTCAATATACACAAGGGGACCTGGCGGTCTCCTGATCAAAATACCGTCAACCAAATTGATCACATTGCGATTGATAGCAGACATGCTTCCAGTGTCATGGATGCCCGTACTTTCCGGAGGCCAACATAGACTCGGACCACTACCTTGTTGTAGCCAAAGTACGAATGCGGATCTCCACCAGACCAAAAAATCGAGCATCTTCTGTGAAAAACTTTGATGTTGCGAAGTTATAATCGCAAGAGACCGCCACAACATTTGCCAGCCATGTCTTCTCTATTCTCTTGACAAGCCCGGCGCTCAAGGGGTTTCTTATAGCCCTTTTAATGATTAGGCACAGCGCGAGCGATAGGAATTTAGGAAGGAATGGAAAGGAGGTGTCGATGAACATTTATCTTGAATGTCTGCAGATCAAAATGGTAAGGAACAATTGTGCCAGGCAATTCGTTCCACATTCGTGTTGTACGGCTAAAGAAAGAATCCCTGTATTTCACTGTACCTTCGAAATTGGGCTCAAGTGTAAACTGATGAGCGTTCCTAGCAGGACGGGTGTTACGGGGGAAATGCTTAAGGGGTGGAACGCTGCTGGCTAGCTCAAGTGAGCATTTTTTGTAAAAGAACCTGTAAAATAAAGAAAGACATGAAACATTTCGACGATGTTCGAGTGATGGAAATGTTTCCATAATGTTTCTCTCTCCTATCAATTTTAACGCTTTTTTCAGAACTCTGTCGAGTAGGTGAAGAAAAGTTTGAGAAGCACCTGCCCAGAGATGGGAGTTATACTCGATTGTCTTAAATATCGTAGGATGCTTCTTATAAAAGAAGATTAAAAGACGTCGACTTGATTTGACTCCAGTTTATTAAGTAAGAAAATTTAGGTTAATATAACTACAAAGATATTATTGTTATTTTATGGTAAAGTAGAATGTAGAATATAGAATGTAGAATTATGGTATTTATGAATGTACATTGAATAAAGAAAATAGTCTTAAGCTTGAAACATAATTATTTAGATCCAAAATGTTGTTTATGTCAACACTCCTCGTCAACATTTACAGTCGAAATCCATTCCGAACCTTTTGAAACAGAAAAAATGCTTGTCCTTTGAAACTGCTTAAGTCAACCCATCTGCTGCCATTAACCATTGTATATACAAACTATAGTATTCCCACTCGAGGTGCGCCATCTATCGACGAAAAACTAAGCTCGAGAATAATATGGGAAGCAACAACAACAATTTCCACCATTTTAATTGTTGTTGTTGCTTCCCATATTATTCTCGAGCTTAGTTTTTCGTCGATAGATGGCGCAACTAAGGTGATAGTACTATAGTTTATATATACAATGCATTAACTCAGTTTGAAGATAGTCGATGTTAACTACGCCATTCTCAATCGCCTCGCTAATAAAATGGTACTTATAGTCCATATGCTTGGTTCTTGATTGCTTGCCTCCATAATTTGCAATTTGTTGTGCACTCTGATTGTTGCAATAAATTAACTTAGGCTCTGCCACAGGAACTTTAAGCTTATTCAGTAGGAAACGAATGGAGTAAGCCTCTTTTGCAGCTTCGGATAGTGCAATATATTCCGCTTCTGCACTAGAAGTTGCCACTGTTCGCTTTTTTTTGGATTCCTAGCTGATAGCACTATCTGAAAGTATAAAACAGAAACCGGTTTGAGACATCCTATCATTTATATCCTCAGCCCAGCTTGCGTCCACGTAGCCTATTAAAGGTAATTTTGTTTTTCGCTAAATTAATCTTGCATGCTTTGTATAAGTCAGATAACGCATCAAACGAAGAGCAGCATTCCAATGTGGTTTTTTAGGACTTTGAGCGAATTGTGCCAAAATTCTTACGCTGTATGCAATGTCTGGCCGACTGAATACTGCAAGATGCATCAAAGATATAACTACCTCCTGATGCTTCTTAGTTTCAACAGCCGCACGTTCTCCAGTGACAGTTGGTTCCTTTTCAAGTTTAAGCTTAACCTGCATGGGAATAAAATTTGGTTTGGCGTTTTGCAAATTATATTTTGTAGAAAGATTATTTATGTTACGAGTTTGAGAGATTGAAAGAGTTCCATTTTGTTTCTTGATCTCGAGTCCTATACAAAGAGAGGGATGACCCAGATCTCTGATATCAAAACTGTCGGAAAGTTTTTGCTTCATTAGGTTGATTTTAATTTTTGAATTTGATGCTACTAAGATATCATCCACGTATATTCCAAAAATAGTTCTTTCTTCATTGTTGACCTTAAAATAAACACAATGATCATAGTTCGATTGGGATAGGCCCAGACGTTCTAGCTTTTTGTTTAAAGTTGCATGCCACTGTCTGCTTGCCTGCTTAAGCCCGTAGAGTGCTTAATTTAAGCGACAAACTTTTTGCGAATGGTCAGAGTCGACAAAACCTTCAGGTTGAGTCATACAAATCTCCTCGTTGATTTTGCTATTCAAAAAAGCTTTCGAGACATCTAAGTGGTGGAGTTCCAGGTCAAATTGAACAGACAGCACATAAATAAGTCGAAGTGAATTTTGTCGTATAGCCGGCGAATAGGTTTCCACATAGTCGCTGCCGTACTTCTGACTATAACCTTTAGCGACGAGTCTCGCCTTACGTCTCTCGATTGTTCCATCCGGCTTGTATTTTGACTTGAAATCAGAACGAGAGCCTATAGCTTTTCGGTTCAATGGAAGTTCAGTCAAAATTCAAGTTTTATTCTCCATTAGACTGCGGTATTCTTCCTTCATAGCTATAATCCACTCATTAGCATCTGGGGATAGGGGATAGCTTGGCCAAAATTGCTTGGGTCGTCAAGAAAACTAGTATTTAAAGCTTACTCAATAACATTTTCCGACTGATGACACGATCTTAACCTGCTGCTTATATACTGCTCATTTCTTTGTTTTCCTATAAGATTTGTGTCCGCATGTTCGTAATCATTGCATTGGACTTCTCCTTTAACATCATCTGGATCATCGGTACTTTCATATTCATCTTCATCATCTTTTTCTTCTTCAATTTTCTTTGGAATATGCTGAACTTCTTCCTTTTCTTGTACTACCTTATCTGCTTTGTTTCCTCTAATAGATTCAAATTCATAAAAATTACTGTTTTCATTTTCAGTTTGGTAGGAGTCAATTTTTTCAATGAACCGAACATCTCTACTTCTAATAGTATTCCTTGTTTTTTTATTTTTTTTTTTACACTATCAGTTCTCGAGAGTAAGAAGCTTATATCAAGCATTAACTTACAATCAGGGATTAGCCAACACATATTATGTGCTCACTGGCTACATCGGCCCTACGTCCTAGCTCCCAAATCGACTAACTCCCACGAGGCAAAATGAACTAATTCCTACCAAATTTTGTAGTGGGATTTAGTTCATTATATTAGGAGAAAATTCAGTTGGGACATAGTTCATTACAAACTTATTCCCAATGAACTAGGCCCAACCCATCAACCAGTGGGAGTTCGTTCATATTGTGCACAAAGAAGAACTGGCGCTGTTTTCGTGCTGAATGTTTGTAGGCAAAATAGGATAAACCTGTAAGAAATTTAATTTTTAAAAAAGAATTGAAACTTAAGTAACCTAATAGAGTGACGAATAAAATAAAATTCGTGCAGTGTTTGGAAAATTATTTTGGTAAAAAATCGCATACCAAACAATTTATAGGGAACAAAAATTATATGAAAAAAAATGAGCAAGGGCACTTGACGCGTGGCTCAGGGGGGCCCGGTCACGCCGCACCCACGCCCACGCCGCACCCGCGGCATTTAAAAGCATTAATTTTTGTTTTATTTTCTAACGATTGGGAGTTGGTTAATTGGGAAAAACCAACAATACTCAACTCTTGGGATTTAATTCATATTTATGGGACTAAGTTCATTCTACATTTGGGACATAGTTCCTTAAAAATATGGGAGTTAGTTCACATGAACCAAGTCTCATATTCGGTGGGAATAGGTTCATTGGGAGTCAGTCGATTTGGGAGCTAGGACGTAGGGCCGCTACATCATTTAGTGCAGGTGTTAGTTGTTAGTAAGCACAATATACAAATAGCATAACACAAGCACAAAAAATTAAAAATTAATAAACACATACATTTATACAAAATAGATACAAAAACATTGAGAACATACAAAACATAAACTATGAGCGTGGTGCACTGGTTTTAAATGTTTTTTTTTAGAGAAGATTTACTAATAGTCCAGGAAAAATAGCTTTTTGCAAGGAAAAAATTAGATCCCGGCTGAAAATTAACACGATCATTGGTAATGGGGCTCTTAATATAATGAGAGAGTTCCTCACCGATCCGATGACCGCTACGTAAGTTATTCAAGGTCAAAGGTCATGAAAATGGGTTTTTTCAAATTTACTCAAAAACGGTTAGTTTTAGAGAAAAAAATTTGTTCTACAATCATGTTGCTGAAGCAATTTCCAACAAAAATGGTTATCATAATTTTGTCCCTAGCGTGTACCGTTAAAAAGTTATAGCACTTTAAAGAATCGTAAGTATCGCCCTATTTCGCATTTTCTCCCACATTACTGATAATTACTTAAAACCAGTTTGTTTTAGAGAAAAATTTTGTAGTATAAACTTGAAGATGAAGAATTTTTTCACAAAAACGGTTTAAGTATCTTGTTCGTAGCATGTACCGTTAAAAAGTTATAGTATTTTAATGAATACACGGACCATAAAATGAATTTAATTTTTGGGGCCCAAATATTTGTAACCAGTCACAAAATTTGATGAGAAAATTTAACCCAAAACCGGTATTTTTTGGTTATCAGTTTAAATAATCTTTTGGTAATGCACGCACGTGTTCTTTTTAGCATTATTTAAAACTTTATTCGGAAATATAAAAAAAAAAAAAACAGGTAAAATGGATGAAAATTGTTTTATTTGCAGTGATTCGTTGTCTGAAGGTGAAATTTTAACTGTTGACCGTGGAATCAAAACGTTAATTGAGTCGAGTATTGAAAGAGGTGATAACAAAGTAGATTTTTTGAAAGACAGAACCTCTGTTATAGTCCATCGTCAGTGTCGTAAAAACTACACCCGAAAATGCAGCATAATTTCATATGGTTTTCATGTCATGACCCTTTCCCTAAACTTTCTCACATAATGTTACAGAGCTTATGAAATTGGTCTTATTTCTATGGAGAGTATGAAAAACCTAACATTTGGTAATATTAAATTGAAAAGATCAAACAGAGTAGCTTCCCTTTTAACTGTCAACAGTTCGATAAAAGTGCATGGTGAAAAAGTTGCAATTGATCCTCTGTTACTTTTTCAACGAATAAGCATAACTAAACAATTTGAAGACCAACTGCAGACATTTTTAACATACGAGTTGGCTCCTTATCCATTGTCACTTTTTGATGAGGTTGGTATGCGAAAAAATAAAAAATCTTCCCTTTATGAATTGTTAGAGCCAGTTGAAGATAACATCGATTATAATAATGTAACATACATCATCGATGTAGGATTTTTACTGCACCGTGTTTTATGGAATCGAGAGAACACATTTCATGCAATTTTTGATAGCTACATTTACTATGTACAAAAGCATTTTGGCAAAGATGTCACCATTGTTTTCGATGGTTATAAAGATCAAGGTAACAATATAAAAGCTTCAGAGCAGCGTGCGTCGTCGGTGTGCTTCAGGTTCGTCATCAGCTGACATTTTGTTCGATGCATCAATGAAAGTCCCAACTTCCCAACAACAATTTCTTGCTAATGCAAACAACAAAAGTTGATTCATTGCTATGTTTTCTGAGAAGTTTAAGGCTGTAAACATCCTAGTGAGGCAAGCCAAAAATGATGCAGATGTTTTAATAATCGAAACAGCCATAGAGAAAGCTGAGAAACGCACGAGTATTGTTGTAGGGGAGGATGTCGACCTACTAGCAATACTGATAGCACGCGCTCCTCAAGACAAAAAGATTTATTTTCGAAAACCAGGGGTGGAATCGGCTAATGTGATTTGTGATTGTCACATTTCTGACAATCACATGTGATAAAATAATTTTGTGCGTCTGCATAATGTGATCACCGGAATTTTGTTTATTTTCATTATGTCATTTTCCGTTGGGCAATTGGAGAGAACTCCGAAGACAAATCGTTTCTTTCGGAGTTGTGTTTTGCGAGTCTTACTTCTTCTGCTTTTTATGAAATATGCGGTCCGAAGGCGCATATATACGAACGTCACAGTTTCTATATATTTTGTATTTCAAATTAAACAATTCGAACAATTTTAATATATAATTTACATTAAGGGACGTGGCAATAATTATGTATTTATTTAGAAAAGATTAATTTAGTTGGCACTTCACGTGATTGCTCACAACATATACGCGTTTCAGAAAAATATCTCAATTAAAAAAATGTTCATTTATGTTTTTTTTTTTTTTTATTGTTTTTATTTTTACTTTAATCATGAGGAGAAACTAATTTCTCCCAATCGAAAACAACATTAGTATAGATCTTTGACAAATCTTTGACAGCAAAAGCAAATAATTTTGTTTTATAAGTCAGCGTCAGAGGTTTATTTTTTATTTATTATTATTTTTGTATGCAAGTGACACCTAAATAGCTGTCACAAGAAAAAGTCACAAAAATGTGATTGTCACATGTGACAATCACCTTAGCCAGACGAAATTTGTATATTGTGACTATCACATATCACAAATCACCTTAGCCGATTCCACCCCAGGTAAAGCTAAAATGGAAAATAAATTATACTGTACTCACAGTTTAGCCGCTTACCCAAAATGTCAAGCCCACATCTTATTTTTGCACGCATTTACCGGTTGTGATTCAACTTCTGCTCTCTACAACAAATGCAAATTAAAAATTTTCAAGCTTTTCGAAAATAGTGACGATCTGATAAAATGTGCCGAAGTGTTTGCCAGAGCCGATTGTCCTCCAAATATTATTTTTGAAAATGGTATACGTCTACTTCTAGCATCTTACAAAGCACATTCAAAAGAAGATAATAACGATGCATTAAGATATTCTACATTTGTCCGACTGACTAGGCTCAACAAGGCTGTACAATTATCTTCACTTCCTCCAACATCTGCTGCTGCTCAACAACACCTTTTTAGAGTGTACTATCAAGTTCAAGCTTGGTTGGGCATTACGAAATAATGTTTTGGAGCCTATAACCACTCTGCTTCAACCAGCACCTGATGAACTTCTTACAACAATATTTTGTAATTGTTGTAAGGGTTGCGGTTCTAATTGTGGTTGTCGAAAAGCGGGATTAAGTTGTTCTTTAGTTTGTGGTCAATGTCATGGAAAGTCGTGTACAAACTCAGTCCAAATTGATCCATATGCAGAGGACGATAATGACGAATCATTACTTAACATGCCTATGCCAGATGTTAATTCATAATTTAAACTAAATTTTGTTTGCTAGACACAGTGGAATAGGCCTACGGGGGATACCACATAAAAAAAAAAACGCGCCTGTCACTTGACCTCTGAGGTGGTGTGGAAGAAATTGCAAAATAGGGCTACTTTTTGCAATACTTACGGTTCTTTAAATTGCTCTAAATTTTTAACGGTACATGCTACGAACAAGATACCAGAACCGTTTTTGTGAAAAAATTCTTCATCTACAAGTTTGTTCTACAAAATTTTTCTCTAAAACAAACTGGTTTTAAGTAATTATCAGTAATGTGGGAGAAAATGCGAAATAGGGCGATACTTACGATTCTATAAAGTGCTATAACTTTTTAACGGTACACGCTAGGGACAAAATTATGATAACCATTTTTGTTGGAAATTGCTTCAGCAACATGTTTGTAGAACAAATTTTTTCTCTAAAACTAACCGTTTTTGAGTAAATTTGAAAAAACCCATTTTCATGACCTTTGACCTTGAATAACTTACGTAGCGGTCATCGGATCGGCGAGGAACTCTCTCATTATATTAAGAGCCCCATTACCAATGATCGTGCCAATTTTCAGCCAGGATCTAATTTTTTCCTTTCTTTGGCATTTTTTTGTTTATTTTTCCTGGACTATAATATTAAAATCAACAATACTTTTATTTGAGTTGAAAAGTTTGCACATGCGGGTAAGAGGTTCATTCATGCCATAATTAGTACGGTGTTGGGGACAATGCAATAGCTCTAATCTACGAAGATGATGAGCCCCTTCCGCGATAGTTAAAACCTACACACGATAGAAGATCGGGTGAGTCCAAAGATCCCGTTAAAAGTTGGTGAATAAAAATAACATCATTGTTAATACGCCTTTGTGACAAAGTTTGAATCTGTAGAAGTTCGTAAGGTGGGAGGTTGTATGGATCTGCCCAGGAGAGACCTTTTAAAGCAAATCGAATAAAATTACGCTGAACTGCCTTTATCCTAGACTTATGAACTTCGTAGAAAGGAGACCATACCTGGGATGCATATTCTAGATGGGGACGAACATGACAGTTATATAAAGCTAGGGTTACATAAGGATTTTGAAATTCCTTCGACCATCTTTTAACAAATCCCAACATGGAATTAGCTTTTTTAACAATAAAGTTGATGTGTTCCGTGAAACTCAAGTCTGGGCTAAAGTTTACTCCCAGATCTTTAAAACTTAAAACGCGATGCAAAACTTGTTGTGAAATGTAATAGCCGTGTGTACTTGGTACCCGTTTCCTTGAAAATGTCATTGTCTGACATTTCGCTGGATTCAGGCTTAAACAATTCTTGCTACACCAGATAGCAAATCTGTCAATGTCGGCTTGCAATTCTACGCGGTCATTAGCTGAGTTAATAGATTTGAAAATTTTCATATCATCAGCGAAAACAAGGATCTCACTAGAATGAATACACGAAGTTACGTCATTGATAGCTAGTATAAACAGTAACGTAACAAGATGGCTGCCTTGTGGGACTCCTGATTTTGCTGGGAATCGTTGATGTTATTAGTATTAGTATTAGTATTAGTATTAGTATTAGTATTAGTATTAGTATTAGTATTAGTATTAGTATTAGTATTAGTATTAGTATTAGTATTAGTATTAGTATTAGTATTAGTATTAGTATTAGTATTAGTATTAGTATTAGTATTAGTATTAGTATTAGTATTAGTATTAGTATTAGTATTAGTATTAGTATTAGTATTAGTATTAGTATTAGTATTAGTATTAGTATTAGTATTAGTATTAGTATTAGTATTAGTATTAGTATTAGTATTAGTATTAGTATTAGTATTAGTATTAGTATTAGTATTAGTATTAGTATTAGTATTAGTATTAGTATTAGTATTAGTATTAGTATTAGTATTAGTATTAGTATTAGTATTAGTATTAGTATTAGTATTAGTATTAGTATTAGTATTAGTATTAGTATTAGTATTAGTATTAGTATTAGTATTAGTATTAGTATTAGTATTAGTATTAGTATTAGTATTAGTATTAGTATTAGTATTAGTATTAGTATTAGAATTAGTATTAGTATTAGTATTAGTATTAGTATTAGTATTAGTATTAGTATTAGTATTAGTATTAGTATTAGTATTAGTATTAGTATTAGTATTAGTATTAGTATTAGTATTAGTATTAGTATTAGTATTAGTATTAGTATTAGTATTAGTATTAGTATTAGTATTAGTATTAGTATTAGTATTAGTATTAGTATTAGAACAACTTGATAATATTTTCGGTTCAGAGCAAGATGGGGTAGTGCTGGCTAAATCAATGGGAACCGGCACCACCGGTGCATCGATATCGGCCCTAGAGCTGTTGACGGTGGTTAAATCTACTTCTTGAAGGGGAGGAGGCAGTGGTATACTTATTGGAATGACTCTCCTTGAATTTGGGCGCTTTGGGTCTGGGGAAGGAGTTTTCGATGACGATGATCCTTCACGACCCCTTTTCTTACCCTTTTTGAGAGCAGACTTGGTGATTATAGAAGAAGAAGGGTTACTCGGGGGCAGGGATGAAGGATGAATAGAGTCAGGATCTAACGGCTCTGTTGACGTTGATTTGCTAACAGTTTTGATTGGGGAAGGAATTGAAACTACATTTGCTACAACTGAGTTGAATTCGAGTGCTCTGTACATTTCTCAGCTGAGCAGACCATTTTAATATATAGAAATGAATGAGGAAAGAAAAAAAAACTAAAAAAACTAAATTTTATCTTAATTAAAAAATTTAAGAATTTTGAAGTTGAAACCGGAATATATAAAAAAAAAAAAGAAAAAAAGTTAAATGTTCGAACTCGGCTAGGATTCGAACCGCAGATTACAGAATCCTAAAGTAACGCGCTCAGACAGACTCGGCCGTCAAGTCGAAAATAGAACAATAATTATTTTTTTACAAAAAAAAAAAAATAACAAATGATTAATTTGATACGTTATAAGTAAAATATGAAAGCTAGGATTAAAAGCTCTTTTTTTTTAAATAGATGGGAAAAAAAGTTCAGTTAAAGTGGAAGTAAATAGCTTGTTATATAATTTTAAAAGCACTAAATTGTAAGAAAAAACAAAGATGCTTGAATGACGCTTACCAGAGCAAACAAAAAACAATGACAATTATTAAATTACCCAATAAAATCACAAATTTAAATCACCACACATATTACGAATGCTTTAAAATAATATTCTAGACAAATTATTATATAAAAATAGTTAGATCATGCAAAAAACAGGTTAATTCAAAGGAGCTTAAATTCAACACGACCACCACAAATATAACCAGTGCTACCACACTGTTCCTCTTTTCCACAAGCGGTATGCTTTGGACTCTACCGAATACCCAATAAGAACAAATTCATCGCTTTTTGGATCTAGCTTAGATCTACCTAGAGCTTTGTTAAGAGCAAAGGCACGACAACCAATTTGACGAAAATGGCTAACGTTTGGTATCCTACCTCTCCAAATTTGTTCCGGTGTTTTTGCTTTGTTCATCATAGTGGGGCAATGACTGCGAAAATAAGCCGAAGTGAGACTCATTAGAACTTTGGAAGGTTCGCTTCGATCATGAAACAACGAGCCATCTCAACCAGCGTGCGGTTCATGCGCTCATCCACACCGTTTTGTTGAGGAGTGTACTCAACAGTCAGTTGCCGCTTGATACCATTTTCACTCAAGAACTTGGAAAAATCTTCACTCAAAAGCTCACGTGCATTGTCACTTCGTAGGTCTTTGATTTTAAAGCTTATCTCATTCTCCACTAGCTCTTTAAACTTCTTAAAAACACTTAAGTATTCGCTCTTTTGTCGCAAGAAATAAACAAATACTTTTCGAGAATAGTCGTCAATGAATGTAGCGAAATAAAGGTTCTTATTAATTGATTCGACATTCATTGGACCGCACAGGTCCGTGTGAATAATTTCTAGAATCTGCTTTGAAGATTTTTCTGTTTTTGTAGGAAATGGAAGCCTCGATTGTTTCCCTCTAATACATGCAACACAGTCTATTTTTGTATTTCTAAAATTTGGCAACCCTTTAACCATCGGAGAGTCTCTTAATTTCCGAAGTGATGTACAATTTAAATGCCCATATCTCTTATGCCAAAATTCTAAGAGATTATTTTACTGATCAATGCTCTCAACTTTAATACACCGATCATCATATTTATCTTCTGATGCTAGTATGACTGAGTAAAGTCCCTTACTCTTCACAGCTTCGATCAACAACTTATTACCTCGAAAAATATGTGCACGTCCTCCTTCTATCAATACTCTGCATCCGTTATCAGTTGCCTTGATTGTTGAAATGAGAATACTTCTTAGAGTTGGTACATAGAGAGTACGGTAAAAACATATGGTTCTATTTTTCAAATTTACTTTAATCTCTAACTGAACTGTTCCTATGCCCATGACACTTGCTGATTTTTTCTTTGTAACCTGCACTTGTCCGGAGTAGTCAGTGCCTAAATTTATGAAAAATTTCTTATCGCAACACATGTGCGAGGTGGCTCCGCTGTCTATGAACCAATTAATTATGTCTAATCTATCATTAACTGAGCTAACTTCTTGCGAAATCCCCTTTATTGGTGTACTTATTTCGAATTCCCTGGACATAAAACCTTCCTCGTGTGATATGTTTTCAACTAATCGTGATTTTTCTTTCTGAATATTAACGCGACAATCTTTTTTCATATGCCCCCGCATCGGTGACAATTGTAATTAAAATTGGTTTTTGACGTACCTGTTTGTTGGTCATGTGGTTTCTTTCTATGGAACTTAACCTTAAGTGCATCATCCTTTCGATCCATCGTTGGCTTTCTCTTGTCGCTCACCTGGAGAAGTCTAGTTCGTAGTACATCCATTTTAGGGAATTCGTTTGATGCATCAAAAGCAGCTTGTATGTCTTTATAGCTCTTCAGTAGTCCATCCAGCAACAGCATCACTAGCAGCTCCTCATCCAGATTGGCATCCATCTCCCGCAACCGTGTTACAATTAAATTAAAATCAATGAGGTATTGTTCCATATTTTCATCTTCAAGCATTTTGAAGTTAATTGACTTACGGAATTCCTCTACCTTTTGACGTGTTCCTTTTCGATCGAAAGTCTTTTCTAAAAAATTCCAAAGTTCCTCGTACGTAGTGTACGATCTTACGAGAGACACTTGTGTGGGTTCCATAGTAATTATGAGTTCGCATCTGGCGTCCAAATCTATGGTGTTCCATTCCTCGATTTTGGTTTCATCTGTCTTAGGTTTAATTTCCAGCTTCTGCAACATTTTCAATAAACAATTCTTGTGCAAAACTGCCTCCATTTGAGGCTTCCAGGTAAAATAGTTTATTCCATTAAAAAGTGGGATTTTTCTGGTGAAATACGTCATTATTCAAAAAAATAACTATTAAACTTGAATTAAATTTTTATTCCGAAGGAGCTGGGCCCATAACCTAACTTAAATATCGTAGGATGCTTCTTATAAAAGAAGATTTAAAGACGTCGACTTGATTTGACTTCAGTTTATTAAGCAAGAAAATTTAGGTTAATATAAGTACAAAGATATTATAGTAAAGTAGAATGTAGAATATAGAATGTAGAATTATGGTATTTATGAATGTACATTGAATAAAGAAAATAGTCTTAAGCTTGAAACATAATTATTTATCATATTTGTTATTTTAGGTCTCCAAGTTGTGTTTGATAAATGAATATTTAATAAACACACAAAAATTGTAAATTTTAAATGTTTTATTTATTGGATAGGTATAATTTAATAATTTCACAACTTAATTTGTTTTTATTTTATTTTATTTTTTATTGACGCGACGCATTTCGGAAACAACGTTCCATCATCGGGCGAATTAATTACTTAATAAATATGAAATTAAATGTCATTTCAGTTGAGTCATAATTTACGTTGCATTTTGACTTTGATGTGAATTGAGACGGCTATTGTTTCTCTTGTTTTGTTTATTGTATTGTTTTATCGCGTGGCATATAGTCCATTCGTTGTAAATATATAAGTTTGTCGTTTAATAGTTTGTGCTGTTCTGTTTTGTGAGATTTGTATATTCCGTATTCTTCCAATGTATCCAGTAATCTCCCTTTCATGCATATATGCAATGGGATGAGATTGTGATTGAAGTCTGTATAGTTGTGATTGTTTTGCATCAGGTGTTAGGCGAAATTGGATTTTGTGTCAGGTGTAGGTTTGTGTTCAGAAAATCGTTCATAGAATGCTCTCCCTGTTTGACCTATATAATAGTTGTCACAGTCATTACACTTGATTTTAAACACTCCCGAACATGACCTTGTTTCTTTTTTCCTTTTTTGTAAATTTTGTTTAATATTGTTGTTGGTAGTGAAAGAGACTGTTATGTTTATTTTATTGAATTCGTTTTTAATTATTTGTGGTAGTATATTGGTGTATTCTATTGCTATGTATTGTCTGTCGACTTTTACAGTGTTGTGGTGTGTGTTGTTTAATTTATTTCTTCTTTTTTGAATCAATTTATCTATTATTTGTGGATTGAATATGTTCTGTGTTGAAATATATTTTATGGTGTTTAATTCGTCTTCATAATCATTGTCGTCCATTGGGATTGTTAGTAATCTGTTCACAAATGCGTTGTATGCAGCCATTTTTTGAGTTTGTGGGTGGTGGGAGTCCTTATGTTTTGTGATATCTGTAGTGGTGGGTTTTCTGAAGATTTTGAATTTTAATTTATTATTGTGTTTTTTAATGTTTAAATCTAAGAAGTTTAGTCCATTCTCATCTTCCATTTCTGCAGTAAATTTAATTTTGGTGTTGATGTTGTTTATGTATTTTTTCATTAAATCTAGTTGTCTGTTTGTTCCATTAAAGATGATGAATGTGTCGTCTACGTATCTGGAATATGTTATGATTTTATGGTTTTGTGTGTTGAGGTTCGATAAAAGATATTTGTTTTCGAAATTGTTTAGGTAAATGTCTGCTAATAGTCCACTCAAGGGTGAACCCATTGCTAGACCTTCCTCTTGGGTGTAAAATTCGTTGTTAAAAGTGAAATAATTTTGTTTAAGTGTTATTTGTAATATGTTGATTAGTTCTGAGATTTGTTTAATGTTGCATTGGTTTTCAATAAGTTAAATAATATTTCTATAGTTTCTTTAGAAGGTATATTGGTGTACATGTTGGTTACATCGAGGGAAACCATCTTAAACTGCGGTAGCATTTCTATGTTTTTGATTTTCTCTAATAATTCTTAACTATTTTTGATGCTAGTAACCACACTTTTAATCTGAATATTGGTTTTGATTAATTGTTGAAGTTTTTTTTGCGACTTTGTATGCTGGGGCGGTGGTGTAGTTGATAAGGGGTCTGATTGGAGTTCCGTCTTTATGTATTTTTGGTAGTCCTGTGAATGATGGTGCTTTTGCATTTGGTTGTTTGAGATACGACTTTATGGAGTTGGTAAAGGGCTTGTTACATTGGTTTTTGAGTTGTTTTATATTATTGTTGGTGATAAATGTTTATGTTTTTTCTATGTATTCTTGTTGATTTAAAATAACGACTGTATTACTCTTATCTGCTTTAGTGATTATTGCGTTGTTTTGTTCTAATTTTTGTTTGATGCTTTTAATATTTGGTAAATTATTTTTATTTATATGATCGTTGATTCTATTTTGTTTGTTATTTGTGTGTTTTAATATATGTTTGAATTTGTTGTTGATTATTGTTCTTGTTTCATTTTGTAATTCTATATTTGGGATCATTTTTATTGCTGCTTCCGCGTTGGTTACTTCTCGGACGAAGTTATCTTTGTTGGGTTTTTTTAAGTTAAATCTTAGTCCTTTGTTCAAAACGCGAAAATCTTCAGAAAACCCACCACTACAGATATCACAAAACATAAGGACTCCCACCACCCACAAACTCAAAAAATGGCTGCATACAACGCATTTGTGAACAGATTACTAACAATCCCAATGGACGACAATGATTATGAAGACGAATTAAACACCATAAAATATATTTCAACACAGAACATATTCAATCCACAAATAATAGATAAATTGATTCAAAAAAGAAGAAATAAATTAAACAACACACACCACAACACTGTAAAAGTCGACAGACAATACATAGCAATAGAATACACCAATATACTACCACAAATAATTAAAAACGAATTCAATAAAATAAACAAAACAGTCTCTTTCACTACCAACAACAATATTCAACAAAATTTACAAAAAAGGAAAAAAGAAACAAGGTCATGTTCGGGAGTGTATAAAATTAAGTGTAATGACTGTGACAACTATTATATAGGTCAAACAGGGAGAGCATTCTATGAACGATTTTCTCAACACAAACCTACACCTAACACAAAAAATCCAATTTCGCTCTACACCTGATGCAAAACAATCACAACTATACAGACTTCAATCACAATCTCATCCCATTGCATATATGCAGGAAAGGGAGATTACTGGATGCATTGGAAGAATACCAAATACACAAATCTAACAAAACAGAACAGCACAAACTATTAAACGACAAACTTATATTCACAACGAATGGACTATATGACACCGCATTGAAACAATACAATAAATAAAACAAGGGAAACAATAGCCGTCTCAATTCACATCAATTCGCCCGATGATGGAACGTTGTTTTCGAAACGCGTCGCGTCAATAAAAAGTAAAATAAAATAAAATAAAATACAAACAAATTAAGTTGTGAAATTATTAAATTATACCTATCCAATAAATAAAACATTTAAAATTTACAATTTTTGTGTGTTTATTTATAATTATTTAGATCCAAGATGTTGTTTATGTCAACATCGATAAACGCTTTGTAAATTGTAGCCAGATCAGAAGGGGTCAAAAACTTCTTGCATCTATTAAGACAGCCTAAGCATCTTGCAGCATTCTTGGCAATCTCAAGTAATGATCATTCCAACGAAGGTTGTCACTGATACACATACCGAGTACTGATAGCTTTTCGGCCTCCTCGTAGAGCTGTGTCAATTGTGATTGATTCGGTCTTTGCGACCCGTTCATTTAAAAGTATTGGTGATTGCAATCACACAAATGGAAATGATCCGATCAATCAGATGCAATACTTTTGAATGAACGACACTAAACTCACTCTCACTGAACTGAAACTCATTCATTGATTCATTCGATCCAATGAATGGTGTAAGTAATGTATGTACACAGCGAAACCATAGTAGTTGTAAATGTATACATGCAATTAAAAGGGACAAGCGACTAGGGAGAGAGAGAGATATATGTACTGTGTACATGTATTGAATGTTCTTTGGCTTGCAAAGTTACAAATGCAAAGACACAAAATGTTTTATTCACATAATTTCCGTAACCGGTATGGGCTGGAAGTGAAATGATTGAAAAAGAATGATATAAAGAATGAAAGAATGAACTGACTTTGTATCTTTGAAATGAATGAATGTTGAACGATTGTATCTTTGAAAATGAACGACACAGTTCTAAACCGAATCATTTCATTTTTGATTGAATGAATGATTGATTGAAAAGACCGAATCTTTCAAATGACCAATATTTGATTGATTCGATCTTTTGAAATGAACGATTGACCCAGGTCTACCTCCTCGATGCAAGTACCATTTATGGATAATGGCATAGGGGGTATGTTTAGCTTTAACGACAAAAGACAGCATTGAGTTTTCGACGCATTAAACTCAACACGATTTCTGATACCCCTACTCAAAAAGGTGTTTAAATCGTAGTTTAATGAGCTTATCATACGGTGTCGTTATAATAACACGTCCGAAGGTGAAGGCCGTGAATTATCAAACGTATATGAAAAGCTGTGGGTGGAGTCGTCAGCAAAACAATTTAATGAATTAGAAGTTACAGACAAGAGATCATTTATAAAAATGAGAAAGAGAATCGGAGACAGGAAGGAGCTCTGGGGCACACCAGCTTTTATTTTGTGGAGATCAGACTTGAAACCGTCTAATACAACTTGTATTGAACGGTCCAGGAGATAGCTTCTAATCCAACGAATAAAAGTATCATCGATACCAAATGCACGCATTTTCGGTAAAAGAGCTTCATGCCAAACTCTCTTTCGCCAAAGCGATGCAAAGATTTGTTCCACTGTTCGGTGAGATATGCCATCAGATCACCAGTGGAACGATTGCTGCGAAAGCCGTATTGGCGGTCATTTAAAAGCTCCCGATCTTCGAGATATTTATTGAGCTGACGATTTATCAGCGTTTCCATGACCTTGGAAAGAAGTGCAATTGGTCGCTAGGAGGAGGGGGAGGAGGAGTCACCTTTTTTGAGACGGGCTGTACAAATGCTGTTTTCCATCTACGAGGAAGGATTCCTGAACGATAGGAGCGATGGAAAAGCTTACGCAGTGGTTTTGCCAGTGATGAAGAACACCTCTTCAGAAGAATTAGGGGTATACCATCCAGGCCAGCGCATTTGTGTATATCAAGATCTTGAAGAACTCTTGCTACTGTACGAGTGCGGAAAAATACCTCTCCCATAGAAAAATTAGCGTTCTCAAGTACAGGAGGGGCATTATTGCAGCAAAATTAGCTGCGAGCATATTCGCCTTCTCTGAAGAGCTGACAATAGGTTTATCGTCGACGATGAGCGTTGGAACTGATGATGACGTTGAGTTCTTGACGTTTTTTACAAATGACCAGAAGTTTTTACTGCCTTTGGGACATTGCAGAATTTTTTGCCGGAACTTCTTGTCATGTAAAAATTTCGTTTTATGAATAACGGAGTTGCACGAGTTCCTAACTTGTTTGGGTTTCTTCCAATTTTCCTCAGTTGGGTTGGCTTTATAGGATCGGAAGCTTACTTCTTTCATCCTGATGGCTTCTTTACACTCTTCGGTAAATCAAGAATTTTCTTTTGGTTTGACACATTATGTTCTGTGAGGGACAAAAGCTCTCATTCCAAGAAAAATCACTTCTGTAATAATTTCAGCACTGGCATCAATGTCATTATCGAGGAAGCATAATGACCAGTTAAAAATGCAAAAGAAATTATTCAGACCGTCCCAGTTGGCTTTCTCGTATTGCCGAACGGTACTAGGGAGAATTTTTCTTTAACTGGATGGTTGGAGATTGAGATATTAGCTGAAATGACACAATGGTCCAAGGTGAAAAATGGAGAAGTTACTTTAATAGTATATATATATCAGGGTGGGAAGTAAGGAACAAAGCAACATCCGGTAAACGAGTAGGCTCATCTAGATGGGTAAGATGGTTATACTCAGCAAAGATCTCGGTATACCTTTCTTCGAGTGTTGTCTGGCCAGAATAGCGGAGCAAACTTGAATTGTGTACATTGAAGTCATCCGTAATTACGACTTTAGTGTGAGGACAATATGAAACAATTCGGGAAATTGAATCTGACAAAACATCTAACTCATTACAAGTAGACATGCTGTCAATATTCGGACTCCTGTAAAGAAAACAATAATGAATGATATGCTTGCGGACGGTAAATTTGAGCCACAGAAAATTAAAGTTCGTATAAGAACAATGCCCATATTGGGGAAGGCTCTGGCAAGCAACATCATTCCTAACATAACAAGACCGTGGTGGGAAAAAAGTAGTGGCACTAAGTTATATCCAACCAAACAAAATTCTGATAAATCAGTATTCTGTCCAACCTGGGTTTCACTTAATGTCAAAACAGCTGGCCTGTATTGCACAGTATGGGCGTACACAGAAAATAAATTCTTCCTTAGCCCACGAACATTTGAATATACGACACAAAAAAATCACTTACCATTCTGAAAAACTAAACACACAAAAGTCAACTTTGACGTACCTAAGTTCGACCGTGCAGTGAAGGCCCAAATCAAATCAATGTAAACAAACTGTCCTAGGTGTTATGCCCATAAGACAATTTGTACACAAAATTAATATATATAGGTATAAACAACACAATAGAACTATTCGACAAATGCTACTTACCCATCCACCGCAAAACCTCTTGCGATAAGCCTCACAGGAGGCTTGCAGTGCATAGAAAGCAACAGTTATCTGTGGGCGTGGTTGGAGAGGATAGGTGGTGTCGGATGCTGTGATGCGACTACGAGAGAGGTTTTGGTTTTTGTTTTCTTTAACTTTTTACTTGTCACTGGCTTATATGATTTTTTATTTTTGCGAATTTTGGGTATTGTGGAATGAGTTAAATTTGGAAATTGATGGATTTTAATTTGTATGTATATTGTAAATTAGATTTTTTTGTTTTTGGTTTGGTCTATTTTTTTATTTTTGGGGGACAAATGCACACAGTTAGCAACGCGACCGCTCACGACGAGTACTTGATCGACACTCGACACTCTGCGGGAGCTGTATTCCAACTTCATGCAATAATATATTTTCTTAGGCCACATGATTCTGATTCCTCCAGATAAAATCAGCACTCCTAATGGCATGTGTTATTATCTACCCCATCACGCCGTCATGAATCTGGACAGCTATTCCACAAAACTCCGCGTCATTTTTGATGCTTCAGATAAGGACTCAAAGGGAAATTCACTCAACAGTACCTCTTAATAGGCCCTCCTATTCAACGTTACCTGATCGGTGTGTGCTTAAGATTTCGACAACATCCGTTCGTGTTCACGGTGGATGTTGTTAAGATGTTTCATGAAATTTGAATGGATGATTCACACACTGACTATCAGAGAATTGCAACCCTCCTTCGAAGAAAATTGGTCACTTTCGCCTTAGTACTGTGACATACGGTACAGCATCTCCTGCATTTATGTCCGTTCGAGTTCTAAAGCAGCTTGTGGAGGACTATAAGTCAGAATACCCAAGTGCAGCCCGTGTATTATTGGAAGATGTTTACGGGGATGACGTGATGAAAGTGGCACAGTCAACGAAGGAACTCATAGAACTGAAAACGAAGTTAGTTGCTCTTCTTTTCAGGGCCAAGCTTCAGCTGCGAAAATGGAAATCGAATAGTTGACCTCTTCTAGTTTCCATTCCAAGAGATGACTGTGAGTACTCTATCTTCAAAACAGAACGCGAAAAGTTGTTTGTAAAGGTGCTTGGTCTGCATTGACATCCTTCAAGCGACGAATATTCATTTCGCATGTCAGGTAGTCTCGCAAAAATTTCGTTTACGTGGCGTTTCGCTATTGTCAGAAGTGTCACGAATATTTTATCCGTTAGGACTACTTGCACCATCCGCCATACTTTTCAAAATTCTCTTTCAGAAACTCAGGTCATCAGACTTACAACTATTATGGGACGACCCACTACTTTTGGAGATAGCTAATCGATGGGCAAAGTATAGACAAGAGCTTTCGTGTTTTGAGCTGGCACATGTCCCAACAAACTAGTTATGAATTCGTTCTTTCGATGACATTGAACTCTATGGGTTCTGCGATGCATCCTCACTCGCGTATGGTGCTGTTTTGGGCTGCTCCCGACTAATCTTCCAAACCATCATCTTTGGTGAACTGGCCCATCTTGGTTATCACTAGAACAAAGCGAATGGCCAAATCCTAAGCTAGAGACTATAAAATCGGAAGATAATGAACTTTTGCTCGAAACAACACAATGTGGGCGTCAATCTCTTGCAACAACATCGAACAACTTTGATGTAATCGATTATATCATCAACAAAACATCGTCGTGGTTTCGTATTCAAAGGATACTCGCTGACGTCATTCGTGTTTTGTTCAATTTCCTTAGTTAAAAATCCAATCGTGCGTCGCCTTCGTACCTTATTCCTTACGGTCAACGAACTTCATGTAGCCAAAACAATTATAGATTCAAAATAGCTTTTTATGGCCTTTAGTCCAACAAAAATTTGGCGTTTTATCCAGGAATCTCACTTTGGAATCATCAGTTGACATACAGTGAAAGAAACCTTGTCAATACGCAATTTTTAAATTTTTCTATTACAACTTACATAGAATTTTTGACAAAACCCTAATGTGAAGTATATCCAACAAGATTAAGATTTTAATCATTAAGAAGAAAGTTTAAGCCCGTGGCCTGGCTCAGAAGTAGCTTTTAATTTTTTATTTACTGCATTGATAAATTAAATAAAATAAAATAATAAAATCTACCAAGTAGAAGACTCAGCACTAATAATGGACTGTTGAATTATTGATTCAAAAAAGCTTTTTGTGGCCTTTAGTCCAACAAAAATTTGGCGTTTCATCCAGAAATCTCACTTTGGAATCATCAGTTGACATACAGTTAAAGAAACCTTGTCAATACGCAATTTTTAAATTTTTCTAGTATTCCTGGATAAAACGCCAAATTTTTGTTGGACTAAAGGCCATAAAAATCTATTTTGAATCAATAATTGAATAGTCCATTATTAGTGCTGAGTCTTCTACTTGGTTGATTTGACTATTTATTTTAATTTAATTTTTCAATGCAGTATATATAGAGTTTGTATTAAAAAAAATTTGTTTAAACTGAAACAATTATAATTAAATCAATCCAACAAAATTCATTCAGTGAAGACATTTGCGTGCTAATCAAGAAAAAACGTCTACCCGAAAAGTCAAAACTTCTTAAATACTCTCCGTTGATAGTATGAGTCTTTTTAGATTAGAAGGGGAAATAAAAAATGCGAACAAATCTTTTAACATGAAACATCCTTTTATTCTTCCTAATAACAGATTTTCGTCTCTTATTCTCATTCGACTCACACACAAACAACTTACATCCGGGAGTCTCCGCCACATTTTCCAGCGTAAGATAGCAATTTTGGTTTTTTGGGTGTCGGAATCTTACTCGAAAGATTGTTTTCAATCGCAAACAATGCTTCGAGCTGCGAAAAAATACCAATTTGCAGCTAATGGGTGACTTACCATCGCAGAGGATTTCACAAAGCCGTCCCTTTTCACATACTGGTTGTGATTATGCAGGACCACTGTGCATTAAAATGTCCCGAGATCACAATCCTACAAAAGCTATCCACCTCGGGCTCGTAAGTGATCTCACTTCTGATGCATTTTTGGCGGCTTTTAACGGTATAACATTATGTTAACGAATTTCGGTTCTGCACGTGGAATGCCCGGACCCTTAACATACCACGTGCAGCAGAACAATTAGTGGAAGCCCTAGATGGTGCCAAGCCGACATCACAGCTATCCAAGAAGTGCGATGGGATGGTGAAGGCACAAGGGGGATGAAAAACTGTCACATCTACTACGGAAAGTGCTACAGGACAAAAAAACAGCGGCTATTTGGATGCGAATTTGTGATAAGAGGAAGGCTAAGGCAAGAAATCTTACTGTTTCGTGGTATAAGCGAACGCATTCTCACAATCCGCATTAAGTCCAAATTCAGCAACATCTCGCTGATCTGCGTCCACGCCCCCACGGAAGAGAAAGATGACACGGCCAAAGAAGAATTCTACAATCTTTTCGAGAAGACGTATGATGAATGCCCGATGTACGACTCCAAGATTATTCTTGGTGACTTCAACGCCAAAATCGGAAAGGAGGGTAACTTTGGTTCGACAGTCGGAAAGCATAGCCTGCACGACAACACTTCCGGTAACGGACACAGGCTAATCGACTTTGCTGCGGGTGAAGTGTCATCTTAGCTAGCACATACTTCCCACACCTCAATATACACAAGGGGACCTGGCGGTCTCCTGATCAAAATACCGTCAACCAAATTGATCACATTGCGATTGATAGCAGACATGCCTCCAGTGTCATGGATGTCCGCACTTTCCGAGGGGCCCACATAGACTCGGACCACTACCTTGTTGTAGCCAAAGTGCGAATGCGGATCTCCACCAGACCGCAAAATCGAGCATCTACTGTGAGAAAGTTTGATGTTGCGAAGTTTTAATCGCAAGAGTCCGCCACAACCTTTGCCAACCGTATCTCGTCTTTCCTCTAGACAAGCCCGGCGCCTGCTCCCACCCCAGGGGCCCAGTGGCAACATTGCAAAATTTCCATCAATACCGCAGCTACGGATGTTTTGGGTTTCATTAGGTGACCACATCGAAACACCTGGTTCGATAATGAGTGCAGGCTCGCACACTTGTCCAAAGACGAAGCCTATCAAGCAGTTCTGAATGCCAGAACCAGAGCTGCCGAGAGCGCTTCCCGTGCGGTATAAACGCAAAAGAGTAAAGAGGTACATCGTCTTTTCAGAAGGAAAAAGAGAGAACTGGAAAAATTAACGGTGAATCTATTGAGGGGTGCTACGCCAGAAGCAATGTTCCAAAGTTCTACCAAAGGGTAAAACTATCGTCCAAGGGTTACAAAGCCCGAGTGGAAGCATGTAGAGACGAGGGTGGGAATGTTGTAGTAGATACACAGTCGGTGCTGAGAATTTGGAAAGAAAACTTCTGCAGACTGTTAAACGGCAAAGACAACCAACTAATCGCTGTCAGGCAGAATGATCCATTCGATTTGGATGATGATGAACAAAATCTCCGTCCACCCGACCAAGAAGTAGGTTCGGGTAGCAATATCTACCTGAAGTATAGGCGGCAAAAATAGGGAAATGGGTCTGGCTGGCCTTTTTGAATGCAAACTGCACGGCAATAATCAGAAGGAATAGAAAGATAGGAAAGATTTTTTGTTGGTATAATGGATTGAGAAATAGGTGATATCTATCTCATGGAAATCCCACGGGTGGCGTCCATTTGCCATTTGAAGCTGGAAGAATATTGAAAAGTTGCTGCCCAGGCTGGGGCTCAAACATGCAACTCTTAGGTTAGCAAACAAGCATTTCATCCACTGTACCATTGCCACCCGCACCCGCAGGATTTGTATTTGGGCATCACGTCATGGTATTCAAATATTTGACAGCTACAATATACAGAGTAGTCCAGCAAGGCTGCTGGAGCGGATGGCCTTACGGTTGAACTCTTCAAAGCAGCAGAAGATGACTTGGTGAGGAGCACACACCACTTCATCTGTACAATTTTTTCCGATGAAAGTATACCTGACGAATGGAATCTCAGCATTGTGTGCTATATCCACAAGAACGGAGATACTCTAAACTAGATTAGACGGCACGGTTTCCATGTCATTACTCAAGGAAACCTTTTGTAATACTTTTTTAATGAAATAAAGAATTCATAAAATCTAATCTAATCTACTCTGAAAAACGCCAATTATAGAGATATAGGTTTCCTAAATGTCGCCTTTCAAATCTTGTCGGCTATTCTATTTGAACGTCTGGTTTCAGGCTCGTTTATTCAACCGTTGACCAAATGTTCGCACTTGAAAGATTCAATATCGATACTCACCACATCTTTATCGATTTAAAAGTCACTTATGAAAGCGTGAATAGGAACGAACTATACAGGGCCATGTTACTTCTTCGATTGTGCAGGATGACTATGTAGAACTGGCACTGCTTCGTCAAGGTTGGTAAGAAAAATAACGACTCATTTAATGTGGAGAAAGGTATAAGACAAGGTGACGCGCTGTCATGTAAACTATTCAACATCATTCTTGAGGCAATCCTACGCAACTCGCATGTCAACACCAACTATACGAATTTTCTTAAATGCGTTCAATTACTTGGCAATGCTGATGATATTGATTTATTAGAAGAACGATGCGCTGTTAGTAGAGCATTCGCAAGTTTTGAAGTGGAGGCGGTGTGTTAAAAATATGAAATATACTGTGTCACAGTGTTGGCAAGTAAGTTACATGAAGTAAGTTACTCGTTTAGTTACGCGTAACTAATATGAATTAGTTACGCCCAATATTTGGCGTAACTAATGTAACTAAATGTAACTAACTGTAACTAAATAAAACTAACTCTAACTTAATAGTACAAAATAAAAAAACTCACATTTCATCCTGAATCCCAATCGACTATTGACAAAATTCTTTTATTAGCAAGGGCAACGGCAACCTGGCAAGGAATACATATTGAAATTACTTTGTTCCTGATGAAAAGGAAATCTAATAAAATATTATATTCTTGGAGCATACAATAGATTTTTACTTACATTTAAAGTTTTCCCTTCTTTCTTGAGATTCCTGGACATTTCTTTGTTTATTGTGATTTATTTTTGTATGGTAAATTCAGATTTGATCTCAGATTTGGTCTCAAAGTTCAGATTTGGCTCGCCCAAAGGAAATCAAACGAGATCTATTTTGTTTTATTATTTCTAAATTTTCTTTTCAGAAATATAGTAATTTAAAAATGTTTTCCTTGCCAGGAATGCGACGGCAATCTCAATCATCCAGCTTTGACATAAAGCAGTATATGTATATCGTCATTCGAACGGGTTTGTGGACGGAACTTCTTAATTTTAATTTAACATAAAATGTGAGTTTTTGTATTTTAAAAATTCTATTAGTTATAGTTAGTTACATTTAGTTACAATTAGTTACATTTAGTTACATTAGTTACAATAGTTACATAAGTTACATTAGTTACGTGTAACTAATTAAAATTTCAAAGTTACGCGTAACTATCCAACACTGCTGTGTCAACATTAACTTTACTTAATTTGATATATATAACTTTGATATTTTAGAAATAAAAATATATATTGTCACTTATGTTTTCTCCCATATCACAAACTATTGTGTTTTAATTTTGCTCTGCAAATAAATGTTCGCGGAAAGAAGTTTATGGTGATGATGATTACACTTTTGAAAACATTAAACTTAAACTTCGAAGCAACAAACAAACAAATTTTGTTATGTCTGAGGGATTTGCTTTTGTTGCTGAAATTGTCGAACCTCATAGCTATCAGAAAGCAATACAGTCTCCAGAAGCTAACAAATGGAAAGATGCGATGGATGAAGAAATTTCAAGTCTTTTGCAAAATAATACCTGGCAGTTGGTTCATTTACCTAAAGAAAGGAAGGTAATAGACAATAAATGGATTTATAAAATAAAACTCTCGAAAGATGATACAATAAATCGGTATAAGGCACGTCTTGTTATCAAAGGCTACAGCCAAAAATATGGACTAGATTATTTAGAAACATTTAGTCCTGTCGCAAAATTTGCATCCATACGAACTATTTTGGCAATAGCCGCAGCTAAAAATTTAAAACTATTTCAATTCGATATAAAAACAGCGTTTCTAAATGGAGAACTATCTGAAAACATTTATATGCGACAACCTGAAGGATATGATGACAAAAGTGGAAAAGTTTGTAAACTACAGAAAAGTTTGTATGGACTTAAGCAATCTTCCAGATGCTGGAACAAGAAGTTTACAGGCTTTCTTAAAAAATTTGAATTTAGAGTAAGTTTGTATGATCCTTGCGTGTTTATTAGCACTTCGCAAAAGAAACAAATTTTACTTGCCATCTATATCGATGATGGTTTGGTAGCAGCATCAAGCAAAGAAGATGTAGATTATCTCCTCAAATGTCTCAAGCAAGAGTTCGAAGTAACGAATGGTGATGCTGACTATTTTCTTGGACTTGAAATTCTGCGAAGAAATCATGGTGCAGTAATGATTAATCAAGCAGCATATGCGAGGCGACTTTTAAAGAAATTCAACATGGACGATTGTAAACCAGTTTCAACCCCGTCTGAGAAAGTAGCAAGTGCAGTTCCCAGAGGTGCTTATGCAGGACTATTTCCTTTTCGCGAGGCTGTTGGATCGCTTATGTACTTGGCTGTTGCAACCAGGCCAGATATCTCTTTCGCCATAAGTTCCGTTAGCAGATACTTACAAATATATGCGCAGTGAAACCTATATTCAAATACATTAAAGGAACCATCGATCATGGTATAATATACAAATTTAAAAATGACTTATTTCTGCGTTGTTTTAGCGATGCGGATTATGCAGGAGACGAAGGTACAAGAAGATCAACGAGTGGTGCTGTTGTGGTGCTCTGTGGTGGGTCAATTTCTTGGCAGTCTCAAAGACAGAAATGTGTTTCGTTATCTACTACTGAATCCGAGTACATTGCTGCATCAGAAGCTGTAAAGGATTTAATTTGGTTGCAGAAATTATTTCATGAATTAATTAATGAAACCAAAGACTGTTCGTTATATCTGGATAATCAAAGTGCAATCAAATTGATTAAAAATCCAGAATTCCATAAGCGTACGAAGCATATTGATGTACGCTACCATTTTATAAGAGAACATTTTGAAGATAAGTTATTTAAATTAGAATATGTTCCAAGTGAACATCAAGTTGCTGATTTATTGACAAAACCTTTGCCTAGAGAAAAATTTAAAAAATTGAAATTAGCTTTAAATGTGCATGCAGTAAATACTTTCATTAATGCTTAATTTTTTTTAGATAATAGTAATTATTAGTTTTATAATTTTGTTTAATGTATGACACAAGTAGTGGAAGTGTTAAAAATATGAAATATACTGTGTCAACATTGACTTTACTTAATTTGATATATATAACTTTGATATTTTAGAAATAAAAATATATATTGTCACTTATGTTTTCTCCCATATCACAAACTATTGTGTTTTAATTTTGCTCTGCAAATAAAAAGTTTCACACGGTGAAAATGGGTCTGGCTGTAAATGAAGATAAAACAAAGTATATGCCGTCCTCGGGTGCAGAAATACAAAACGTCACAACTTTGAAGTTATCAAGGATTTTGTCTATAGGATTCAATATAACCTCTAAGAGCAACATCACTGAAGAGATCAGTCTTGCCAAGCGCTATTTCGTCGGGCTAAGGAGGCATTTTAGTAGCAAAGATCTTTCTTAAAGGACCAAGGAGGCACTATACAAGACCCTTATCATCCCAGTCCTGGTGTATGGGGCAGAAGCATGGACACTGACACAATCGGATGAATACAGGCTGGGGTGCTTTGAAAAAAAGACTCTTTGGGTGATATTCGGTCCTGTATGTACCAATGGAGTATGGAGGAAAAGATTCAATCGTGAACTGTACGGGCTATACAGCGACATTGGCCTGGTAAAAAAGCTGACAATATAGCGGCTTTGATGGTTGGGCTATGCTCAACGAGTTACCAATTCCAATCCGTAGGGCCGACGCAGTTCTGGAAGACCCCATTCAAGGTGGCGCGATAAAGTGGGGAACGATCTCAACCAATTTGGTGTACACAACTGGACGCCACTGGCTAGGGGCCGGCCTAGCTGGCGAGGATTGTTGGTTGAGGCCGTGGTCCAAAATGTACTGTCTGCGTCACCTTAATTAAGTAAGTAAAATCAAATGTTGCAGAAAAGACAAAATAAATACAAAAACTGCCTGCATTTGTCCAAAGCAGAAAATGGATTGAAACCATGTAGCAACTATATATATCTAATATTGTCTCCTGTGGCAACTAACTTCCCTAAATACAGAAGTAATAACATTTTTTCGTTGCAAAATGTATTTTAGGATTAGAAAAAAAAAGTTAAATAAAAAAAATATGTTCTTAAAATCATATCTCAGTTCTTTTAATGAATTATTGTGTGTAAAGATAAGTTAAAAAAATCGTTTTATACATTTTTTCCCCATAATCCCTGGAATTAAGTCTGCTTATATGGTATGAAAACAACAATTTCATTCAAAACCATTAAGGCAAGTGAAATTGAGATGACGTCACAAAGAAGAAAGAGATAGAATAACTAAATGCGCATTATATTACATTCTATTCTGTATATCGTCGGCCTCATAAGCAAACCTTATAACTCCACTTTTTACCGAAAATGACCTTTGAATGCCATTTCATACAAAATATAAGAGCGCAGCACCCTAGAGAATCTTGTATCACTCTTTGAACTCTAAATAAAGTCAAATTCAAGTTTTTAGTATCACAGACTACTCTGTTGTATGGCAGACCTCGTAACTTCAACAAAAATATTTCTCGGAAAACCTCGTATAATACAATGCGTGGTAAGTAAACCTTCATGACATAAGATGAATCTAAGGGGAGTACCTCATAACTGTTTGAGAGTAACGAGGCCTGCGTATGAGGGCGCCGATATGTTAAAAATAAATTCAGTGAGACATTTTCATCGCTCCTGTAATATTTGATATTTGTGAGTTACGAGGTCTGCTTATGAATCCGACGATATCTTGACCAGCATTTGAGTACAAGTGCGAAGAGTGCCTTCACGCGAAATCAATCGGTAAAAATACATAAAATTTTACACAGTATTTTCTTTACACGTGCAAACTTTGATGTTATTATTTTAAGTTTGAGTTGTATTTCTATGATTAAAAAAACAGTTTTCAATGTTATGAATTCTATATATAACAAAACAACGCATTAAAAAGGTATTGCCTATAAGAAATCATTCTCCCCCAAAAAAGATTCCTTACACTTCCGTAAATTGGAAGGAGCTAGTGAAATTTCAAAATATTAACTAAAGCATCTTTCTGAGCTTGTGAAATAAAAAAGTACTAAAGCCGATTTGCATTTGTTATATAATTTTAATTCGGAGTCAAGCAAAGGCGACAAATTGGTGTCGCACCTTCTTTTTGATAACTTGTTGTACTTTTATGAACTGTTGGCATTGCATAAGTCTGTGATGATATAAGTGCACCCATCGATTGTGAATTTTTCGGTAAGTCCAAGATATTGTTTGACTGGCCTTCAATTGTTTTTCGGACATTTGGCCAAACGAATTGCAGACGGTATTCAGTACTCATTTTTGAGATTGTCTTTTTGAATAGTCCATTAGACTCACCCGGCTGGAACGAAACAAAAAGCATATGTAAATTTAAGCGAAAAATTAAGTTTGTTTTTTAATTATAACGAATCTTAGAAGTAGTCAATTTTTGAAAAATAGAAAGAAGATTGATGATTCAACTTACAAAAATGAGGATATGTTAACAACCGGAACATGGCCTACTTACTAAAGGTAATTTTGGTATAAGATCAGTAAGCAATACATATTGAAAATTATAAACAGTGTAAAGGGCTAACCATAATTGAAGAATGGTACGTGCGTTGACTTACGAAACAGTAGAAAAACATGTGATTTGTATACCCAACCCGAAATGACTTTTTGTTCAGTTTCGGCAAGTTCCGTTCACTTGCGTTTTCATACGTAATGAACGCTTTGAGTCGTACATTACGTACCAAAATCTGACATTCCTTTTTTTCTAAAGGGTATTCTTCTTCTTATTTTTAAGGCTATTATGGGCAACTGATGTACTTTACAAATCGGAAGGAAACTTTTCGTTCGATTTTGACACTTGCTTACTTTTTCTTTCGCGTATTATGGTTGGGCCTTAAGGCTACATGTTCTTGACTGTAGGTACATAGAGAGAATACTTCAAAGAGGGCAATCCTGTGCCTTTTTTTGATTTTACTTTCAAGTTCAGCTGTCATCTCATTAAACACACAGGAAAACAAGTATGTTTTAAAACGCACACATAAATGTTATCACACCACCACAACAATTTACACCACAAAATGGGTGGGTTCAAAGATTACACACTAGCCAGTGACTGGAATGCAAGTCGTTACTCATAATACACTATTATCTTTCTTTTGCTGTGCTATTTGACAGGTTAGACTTTTTTAAACTCTATATAAGCACCAGTGTTGGATAATTACGCGTAACTTTGAAATTTTAATTAGTTACATGTATTTAATTAGTACCCCGTGGCGAAGTGGTTAGTGTGTCGGACTACCACGCCGAAGGTTCTGGGTTCGATCCGTGACGGCTCCACCTAAAAAGTTCTTTTCGGGGGTACTGCCTCTTGCGAGCAAGTGACAAATCCTCCAAGAGTAATATATGTCATGGAAAGTGCTTCTCTGTTAGCCGTTCGGATTCGGCGGTAAATTGTAGGTCCCTTCCATTCCTGCAGAATATCAACGCACACACAGGAATGGTTGAGAGTGTAAGTCACACGCCCCGGCCCCGCTTGGAGCTGTTGTGCCAACAATTTATTTATTATTTTTACTACACGTATTTAATGTAACTTATGTAACTAATGAAACTTAATGTAACTAATTGTAACTAAATGTAACTAACCACATATAACTAATAGAATTTTCCAAATACAAAAACTCACATTTTATGTTAAATTGAAATTTAGAAGTTCCGTCCACAAACCCGATCGAATGACGATTAACTACACTGTTTTAGGGCAAAGCTGGATGATTGATGAATTGCCGTCGGGCCAGCTGCCAGTGGTGGCAACGGCAACCTGGCAAGGAATTCATTTTTAAATTACTATATTTCTGCAAAACAAAGTTTATAATACAATAATACTTATGTTATTGATGAAAAGGAAATCTAATAAAATATTATATTCTTGGAGCATACAATAGATTTTTAGTAACATTTAAAGTTTTCCCTTCTTTTTTGAGATTCTTGGACATTTCTTTGTTTATTGTGATGTTTTTTTCTGGTAAATACAGATTTGATCTCAAATTTCAGATTTGGGTCGCCCAAAGGAAATCAAACGAGATCTATTTTGTTTTAGTTTTTGTATGGGTGCTTTTTGACAATAAATGTACATTAATGTTGAATCCTACAAAATAGCCTTAATAATTATGTAATTACAATGTTCACTTAATTCACGATTTCCACTTAATTTAACAAAATTCACAAAATTCATAATAAATCATTTCTGCTCCTTAGAATTTATGGCTGGGTGCTGTATGAATAGGGTAGACCCTGATTGGTATCAACCTGGCGATGCCCAGCGTTGCAACTGTCTCGTACGCATCAATTGTGCTTATTTTACCTTCTAGTGGTAGCCATAGGGTACTGGTCTTGTCCACCCGGACTTGACTTGCTGAATTTATAAGCGCCAGTGTTGATCACAGAAAAATAGCAACACTATAATTGCACTGCCATAAAGCTCCTCTGTTTCTTTTGTTGGGTAGCAGTTTATTCTGTACAAACCCCTCAGAAAGCAAGCGAGCGGCGGGTGGGCTTCCAATTAAGTGAACCAATGGTGACGCTTACAGACAGCATGGTAGGCACACCATTGAGCTACTTCGACGTATTCGGAGCTCAGGTCTTTGGGTCCTTTCACTACTATTAGTGAGGGTAGTGAAATAGAGAAGGTGACGGATGAGCCCATATAGGACCAACGATAGCTCTCACATCCCCGTAGTGGGTTACTGACTCTGGATTTCTCCAGCTCCTTTTGTCCAAGGAGAGCAGCATTGGGCCTGGTCCCCTGGTTCTGGTAACTTCCCTACCACGTAAAAAAACTAATAGTTCCGAAACAACCAATTGCCTCGGATATGGATGACCTTACTGATGACGACCCTAGCAAACGAAACAAGGACAACGAATTTCGGTTCTGCACGTGGAATGTCCGGACCCTTAACAGATCACGTGCAGCCGAACAATTAGTGAAAGCCCTAGATGGTGTCAAAGCTGACATCACAGCCATCCAAGAAGTGCGATGGGATGGTGAAGGCACAAGGAGGATGCAAAACTGTGACATCTAATACTGCAAGTGCTACAGGACAAGAAAACAGCGGCTATTTGGATGCGGATTTGTGATAAGAGGAAGGCTTAGGCAAGGAGTCTTGGGATTTCGTGGCATAAGCGAACGCATTGTCACAATCCGCATTAAATCCAAATTCAGCAATATCTCGTTGATCAGCGTCCACGCCCCCACGGAGGAAAAAGATGACACGACCAAAGAAGATTTCTACGATCTTCTCGAGAAGACGTATGATGAATGCCCGAAGTACGACACTAAGTTTATTCTTGGTGACTTCAACGCCAAAATCGGAAAGGAGGGCAACTTTGGCTAGACAGTCGGAAAGCATAGCCTGCACGACAACACTTCCGGTAACGGACACAGGCTAATCGACTTTGCTGCGGGGCGAAGTGTCATCTTAGCTAGCACATACTTCCCACACCTCAATATACACAAGGAAACCTGGCAGTCTCCTGATCAAAATACCGTCAACCAAATTGATCACATTGCGATTGATAGCAGATATGCCCGCAGCGTCATGGATGTCCGCACTTTCCGAGGGGCCAACATAGACTCGGACCACTACCTTGTTGTAGCTAAAGTGCGAATGCGGATCTCCACTAGACCGCAGAATCGAACATCCACTGTGAGAAAGTTTGATGTTGCGAAGTTACAATCGCAAGAGACCGTCACTTCCTTTGCCAACCATGTCACCTCTTATCTCTTGACAAGCACGGCGCCTGCGCCAAACCCGGAGGCAAAGTGACAACATTGCAAAATGGCCATCAAAACCGCTGCAACGGATGTTTTGGGTTTCATTAGGCGACCACAACGAAATACCTGGTTCGATGATGAGTGCAGGCTTGCACACTTGGCCAAAGACGAAGCCTATCATGCAGTTCTGAATGCCAGAACTAGAGCTGCCAAGAGCGCTTCCCGTGCGATATACCAGCAAAAGAGGAACATCGGCTCTTCAGAAGAAAAAAAAGAAAACTGGAAAAACGAATGGTTGAATCTATTGAGGGGTACTACGGCAGAAGCAATGTTTGAAAGTTCTACCAAAGGGTAAAGCATTCGTACAAGGGTTACAAGGACCGAGCGGAAGCATGTAGAGACGAGGGTGGGAATGTCGTTGTAGATACAGAGTCGGTGCTGAGAATTTGGAAAGAACACTGCTGCAGACTGTTAAACGGCGAAGACAACCAACTAATCGCTGTCAGGCAGAATGATCCATTCAATTTGGATGATGATGAACGAAATTTCCGTCCTCCCGACCAAGAAGAAGTTCGGATAGCAATATCTAAACTAAAGTCCAACAAGGCTGCTGGAGCGGATGGCCTTACGGCTGAACTCTTCAAAGCTGCAGGAGATGACTTCGTGAGGAGCATACACCAACTCATCTGTACAATCTGGTCGGATGAAAGTATGCCTGACGAATGGAACCCCAGCATTGTGTGCCCTATCCACAAGAAAGGAGATACTCTAAGCTGCGCCAACTCCAGAGGTATAAGTCTCCTAAAATGTCGCCTATAAAATCTTTTCGGGCATTCTATGTGAACGTCTGAACCCTTTCGCACGTGAACTGATTGGCCCCTATCAGTGTGGTTTCAGGCCGGGTAAGTCAACCGTCGACAAAATTTTCACACTTCGGCAGATTTTGGGAAAGACCCAAGAATTCCAGATCGATACTCTCCACCTCGATTTATCGATTTTAAGGTCGCCTATGACAGCGTGAACAGGAACGAGCTATACAGAGCCATGTAACTTCTTGGCATCCCTGCCAAACTCGTTCGATTGTGCAGGATGACTATGGAGAGCTCGCGCTGCTCCGTCAAGGTTGGTAAGAACACCACCGACTCATTTAATGTCGAGAAAAGCTTACGACAGGGTGACGCGTTTTCATGTAACCTCTTCAACATCATTCTTGAGGCAATTGTACGCAACTCGCATGTCAACACCAGCTGTACGATTTTTTTAGATCCATTCAATGACTTGGCTATGCTGATGATATTAACATTATTGGAAGAACGAAGCGCACTGTCAGTGGAGCATTCGCAAGTATTAAAGTGGAAGCGGCTCGAATGGGTCTGGCTGTAAACGAAGATAAAACAAAGTATATGCTGTCCTCGGGTGAAGTAGATTATCACCGTAGGCTCGGACAAAACGTCACAATGGACATATATAACTTTGAGGTTTTCAAGGACTTTGTCTATTTGGGTTCCACTATAACCTCTCAGAACAACATCAGTGAAGAGATCAGTCGAAGAATCACTCTTGCCAATCGCTGTTTCTTCAGGCTAAGAAGGCATCTTAGTAGTAAAGCCCTCTCTCAAAGGACCAAGGAGACACTATACAAGACCCTTATCATCCCAGTCCAGCTGTATGGGGCAGAAGCGTGGACACTGACACAATCAGATGAATACAGGCTGGGGTGCTTTGAGAGAAAGATTCTTTAAGAGAAAGATTCTTCGGGTGATATTCGGGCCTGTATGTATCAATAGAGTATGGAGGAGAAGATTCAATGACGAACTGTACGGGCTATACAGCGACATTGACTTGGTTAAGAAGCTGAAAATTCAGCGGCTTAGATGGCTGGGTCATGTGGAGCGTATGGACGAAAACGCTCCTGCCCGACGAGTCTTCAATTACAACCCGGAGGGCCGACGCAGTTCTGGAAGACCCCATCTAAAGTGGCGCGATCAAGTGGTAAGCGACCTTAACCAACTTGGTGTGCGCAACTGGAACCCACTGGCTAGGGACCGGCCTAGCTGGTGAGGATTGTTGGTTGAGGCCGTGGTCCACATTGGACTGTCTGCGCAACCTTAAGTAAGTAAGTAAGTAAGTACAAATTTATTTTCTACCAATATTTAATCAAAATAAAACAACTTTTCTAAAAGCAAATGTCAAATACTGTGGTGTGTGTACAAATATGTGTTAAATCTCGATTGAAAATGAGATTATGGATTTGATCGGAGATTGGATCTGAAATGAAAAAAATATGATCTGTTGCCAAAGGAAAAACAGATTTTGATTTCAGATTTGATCTGACAGCAAAAAAATGTGATCTGACGTAACAAAAGAAAATCACATATAATGTTTAATATACAATTCACATTATGACTTAGTTTAATTTAATTTAATTTATTTGACATTGACAGCAAAGTAAAAGTGCTGCCCAGTAATTCAAAATAGGAAAGGAAGTTAGCGTGGATTGGGTAGTTCCAAAATGTCTCTTTGTCTTTTCTCTTTCTTATTTGACATTAGTGAAGGGCTTTCATTATGATTGGACTCACCGGCGCATTTAACTACTGCAGAGTTTACACAAGCATGAATTTGCCGGCGAATGTAGCCGTCAAAGCAAGCCAACAATTACATAAATATTTGTTGATTGACTTCTTGTCCTTAAAAGTAGATTTTGTTTTCTCACCAGATTTGTTTGTTTTTCTTAGCAGTTTGGCACTGACATTTCTGACACGTTTCGATTGGACATTTTGTCGGTACGATATATCATACCTATTAAGAAAGTTCCATTTTCACGCAGCACTGTCGGCAGAGTATCACAGGCTTCACCATTGTAAAATTAAATAAAATGCACGAGTGGTAAGCACGAACTTGCTCTTATGATAAGCAATTGCGTAGTGGCTGCATATATGGATATTAAAAAAAATTAAATAATTTCGAAAATTCTTTTATTTTTTAAATTAGTTTAAGAGTTTTCGCTGAAAAACTAAGTATGCAATAAAATTTCAAAGCTATACCTCAATCTAGGAAAAAAAAAATTTTGAAAATCGTTCGACCAGTTTTTTTTAAAGGTTATTTTTGAAAAACTTTTTCAAAAAATAATTTGAAATTTATTTGAGTATGCAAATATATGGAAATCTGTAGTTTACATTTGAAAAATAATAAAAAAAAAATCAATATACCTGTTTTCAACATATTTCGAAAACCAAAATTTTTTTTGAAAAAAATATAAAAAATCAAAAAAAAAAAAGTTTTGGAAAATTTTGAAATGCCATATTAATAAAACTATGAATAACTTCCTGTGTCCAAAATTGTATTGAAATCGAATGTATAGTTTACGAGAAAATTTGACTTGAAAATACTGGTTCTATGAGAGGTACCGTTATTAGAAAAATTTTTGAAAAAAAATTCTAACCAAAAGATAGATTGTCTTGCAAAAATAGCATTCTGAAAGTTTTATCAAAATCGTTGGAGCCGTTTTTGAGAAAATCAATTTTTGTCTTCAATATTGTATGGCAGGTGCCGTTATTTTTGGAACTAAAGCAAAATTAAAAAATTTGTTCCGAGGGACAGCCAAATAAATCCTTAATACCAAATTTGAAGCAAATCGGCCCACCCGTTCAGCCTCCAGAGGCGCGAACAGACGTACAGACAAACAGACAGACAGACAGACGGACGGAATTTCCAGGCCCACTTTTTTCGACTTCATCATCGTAATGTGATGTGTGATTGTTATCTCATTTTTTTTTTCTGCACGAATCCATAACTTGCCTTATAGTACCTATAATCGCAAGCAAAAACTGTCGATGTAGGTGCTTGCCTGGCGACTGAATAAACTTTTAACCTAATCTGGAAAATAAAACAAAATAGATCTCATTTGATTTCCTTTGGGTGAGCCAAATCTAAAATTTGAGATCAAATCTGAGATCAAATCTTAATTTACCAAAAAAAAAAAAAATCACAACAAACAAAGAAATGTCCAAAAACCTCAAGAAAGAAGGGAAAACTATAAATGTTAGTAAAAATCTACTGTATGCTCCAAGAATATAATACTTTATTAGATTTTCTTTTCATCAGGAACATAGTAAGTTCAATATGTAGCTTTTCCTTGCCAGGTTGCCGTTGTTCTTGCTGATAAAACAATTTCGTCAATAGTCGATTGCGATTCAGGATGAAATGTGATTTTTTTTATCTTTTATTATTAAGTTAGAGTAAGTTTTATTTGGTTACAGTTAGTTACATTTAGTTACATTAGTTACATTAGTTACGCCAAATATTGGGCGTAACTAATGCATATTAGTTACGCGTAACTAAACGAGTTACTTACTTCATGTAACTTAGGTACTTGCCAACACTTAAGCACTTAAAACTGATTGAAAAATATTTAGCAGATTCAATGATTTACAAAAATTATTTAATGCACCTTTTTTATTGTTCTTTAACAACTAATAAATTTTATTAATCGTTCTTTAAGAAGAACACCTACAATGATATAAAATGATATAAAGTCGAGATAGCACTTGAACATTATCAACTTTAAACGAAAAATCACAGCTAACTCATAACTGACAACCAAATTCAGATCCAAGAAATCCAACTGTATCTGCTGATACTATTTCAAAGCGTGTCGTTGGTGTTTCAGTTATTATTAATCTTTCTTTTTAGTCCGGTCAAAATAGACATTCCGGTTTGCAAAAATTCGCATAATGCTGAAAATTGGTACAGACGTTGGGAACACCATTTCAATTAAATTAAGCAACATCCCCATCGATCCGACTGGTGCGTTAAAAGTTATTCAAGGTCAAAAGGTAAGATAAACGGTTTTTACAATTTTTCTGGTAAACGGTAGGTTTTATCATAAAAATACATGAGACAAAGTTGTAGACCATGAAATTATCTACAAAACTTGTTAATATCATTTTTTTGTTAGAATAACCATTTCGGAGACATCGTGACTTTAAAACTTGAAGGAGTCACCTTCTATATGATATGCACATATAATATATGCCACATGCATACATTAAGTCCAGTCGACAGGTTGGAAAAAGTGGGTGAAAGGTGGAAAAAGGACGGAAGCTAATGAAACTATCAGATATTGTTGAAGGAAAGTTAATAAATATTTTACGAAGTTTTGGACCTCGGGGGCCCTATGGTAAAAGAGAAGGGGGAGGTTGAAGGGGTAACCGCAAAATTTTCGACCTTGCAACGGTTTTTCCTCAGTAACATTTTTCCTTACGTTCTATAGCAAAAGCATTTCCATTTTGTAGTAGAACGTCAAATTTCCTACAATTTTGTCGGTACCAAAATTGTTGTATGCTTATTCTTTACCGAGATATAGCTCTTCGAAAAACAGGTAATTTTTCAGAATTTGCTAAAAAAAAAATTCCAAAAAATTCAGCTTATTTGTTCTAATAGACGAAAACTAGTGCTAGGTTTTTGTATGACGAGATTTTCATACTACGATTTGTGCTGTTTAATAGTTTCTAAAAAATGTCGTATGAAAATCTCGTCATACAAAAACCTCGCACTAGTTTTCGTCTATTAGGAGAAATAGGCTGATTTTTTTGGATTTTTTTTTTTAGCAAATTCTGAAAAATTACCTGTTCTTCGAAGAGCTATATCTCGGCAAAGAATAAACACACAACAATTTTTATACTGACAAAATTGTAGGAAATTTGACGTTCTACTACAAAATGGAAATGCTTTTGCTATAGAACGTAAGGAAAAAAGTTACTGAGGAAAAACCATTGCAAGGTCGAAAATTTTGCAGTTACCCCTTCAACCTCCCCTTTCTCTATTTCCATAGGGCCCTCGAGGTCCAAAACTTCGTAAAATATTTATTAACTATCCCTCAACAATATCTGATAGTTTCATTAGCTTCCGTCCTTTTTCCACCTTTCACCCACTTTTTCCAACCTGTCGACTGGACTAAATGTATGCATGTGGCATATATGTGCATATCATATAGAACGTGACTCCTTCAAGTTTAAGAATCACGATATCTCCGAAATGGTTATTCTAACAAAAAAATGATATTAACAAGTTTTGTAGATAATTTCATGGTCTACAACATTGTCTCATGTATTTTTATGATAAAACCTACCGTTTACAAGAAAATTTGTAAGAACCGTTTATTTGACCTTTTGACCTTGAATAACTTCTAACGCACCAGTCGGATCGATGGGGATGTTGCTTAGTTTATTTGAAATGGTGTTCCCAATGTCTGTACCAATTTTCAGCTTTATGCTAATTTTTGCAAACCTAGCACTAATTTTTTGTCTATTTTGACCGGACTAATATCAATGGAATTACAAATTGAATTAACCTCTTTGATGCATCGTGATATTGGTTCATTGCAAGCATAATTTGTTCGATGAAAGCGCAAAAAAAAAAACTGTCAAACGGGTATTTCTTGGGGGGATATGAAAGCTTAATTGTTCTAAAAGAAATGAACACTTAACACGGAAAGTAATAATGTCACGAACAAACATAATTGAAAAGTATTTTCTGCGAAGTGCGAGTGTGTTTATGCCCATTAATAAACACAGAACAATACTCCAGGACAGATCGAACTAAAGAGAAATAAAGCGTTTTAAGAGTGAAAATATCTGAGAGCTCACGAGCATTTCTTTTAATAAAGCCTAGCATAGAATTTGCTTTGCTTATAATAAGATCCATATGAGGATTAAACGATAATTTTTCATCTAGAATAAGGCCTAAGTCTTTTTTTCGAAAAACTCTTTCTAAGGTGATATCTTTCAAATTATATCTGTAGTTAATCAAAACCTTTTTTCTAGAACATGTAAGCACTTGGCATTTAGCTATATTTAGATCAAGAAAATTTGATTCACACCTTTGAGAAAGCCTTAAGAGGCCTTTTCATGAATGTGGGAACTATTTGTAGAACCCATTCATAATCCAAGGCTCAACCCATTGTGGATTCCAAATAAGGAATCCACAAAACTCAAAAAAATCACCCTTTTCTTGAAGTGTAGCTGTAGGTATTAGTGTATCGAAGAACTTGTTTTTTGTCGTCTTTCCGTGTATCTATCCTTTGTTTGGATTTGTGTATATACAAATAATGATGAACGTCAACTTAGCGAAGCACTTTTTGAAAATCAAAAATCTAAATATGCCCGAATTAGCTGCTAATTAGTTGCTAATTAGTTGCGGAAAAATTAATTTAGTTGCTCTTTTATTTCCTTAAGAAATCGATTGATTCGCTAAGTTGATATCAACTTAGCGAAGCAACTTCTGAAATTCAAAATTCTAAATATGCCAAAATTAGTTGCTATTTAGTTGCTAATTAGTTGCGCAAAAATTAATTTAGTTGCTCACTTTTTCGCTGACTTTTTTTCAACTCAGCGAAAAAAAATTCGAAATTTGAAAATCTTTATATTGCAGAATTAGTTGCTAATTAATTGCTCACGAACTGTGAAAAAATAAAATTAGTTGCTCTTTTATTTCCTAAAGAAATCGATTGATTCGCTAAGTTGATATCAACTTAGCGAAGCAACTTCTGAAATTCAAAATTCTAAATATGCCAAAATTAGTTGCTATTTAGTTGCTAATTAGTTGCGCAAAAATTAATTTAGTTGCTCACTTTTTCGCTGACTTTTTTTCAACTCAGCGAAAAAAAAACTCGAAATTTGAAAATCTTTATATTGCAGAATTAGTTGCTAATTAATTGCTCACGAACTGTGAAAAAATAAAATTAGTTGCTCTTTTATTTCCTAAAGAAATCGATTGATTCGCTAAGTTGATAACATCAACTTAGCGAATCAACTTCCGAAAATCATACTTCCTTAGTAAATTTTTTTTAATTTTTATTGACGTAACTTTAAAAGTACAAAAGAATACCTAAAAAAAGTATTTGTATTTTAACAAGGAGAGATAATTTATATAACTTTTTTCAAAGCACCATGGGATTTCCAGAAACGTATGTATCTGAATATATATATTCACTTTCGATTACTTACCTACTTGTTTATCTTCACCTTTCTATTATAATTGAAGATACCTACATACCTGTAAAATATATTGAGTCTTTGTCCTGGGATACAAAACTGCTCTCGAAATGATATCCATGCAAGAGGCGGAACTCATCGTAAATTTTTTTAGACATAATTTCCGTCCACTTATTGGGTTGTAAGATATTGACAATTCGCATGCAGATTTTACCATCCTTTTTTCTAAATTTTCTCGATGTTTCCATTATCAGGTCGTCAAATTCACTTTTTTTAAATGTCAAGGTGAAGATGGAGCTTGAATCTTCAAATGAGTCAAAGGATTCTGAATGATTTTCTTTAAAAACTTCACTTTCACTGCTTGGATATGAAATATCTTCATCTTCAATAAGCAACAATTTTCGTAACCCGAATTTATTGTTTACAACGTAGGCATAAAGGGATGAAGGCGTTATTTTTTTGTTGAGGTCATCGGATATAATCGACCAAACAGAATTTGACTTAGACACGATCACGTCAACTCCGTTAACATTTTTGACTACTACACTATCTCTGTGTTTCAAAAGAGCGTCGATAATGACCTTACTGTCAACAGAATATGGACGACCGCGAGACATTTTGATAACACTTAAATAACAACAAATGGACGAAGGTACGCTCTAAGCTGTAAGGTGCGTCTGAATAATCCACGAAAACTGAAACGCATCGACAAAATATTCCAATTGGAAAAGGCAAAGAAAACTGAGAAATATACAACAGGATGATGAAAAACATAGATACCTACTATCATTTAAAACAAAATTGAAACATTACGGTTATGCGAAAGAATATGTAGATCACTATTATACGATGAAACTATCCTTTTCAACTTTTAGAGTTTTTTTCTTTGTTGCTCTAACGTTTTTCGAACAGATACATACTTCACCGTGTAAAGCCTGAACTACATAGAGACAAAGTGCTAGAAAGTACAAAACAATGAAAATTATGTGCTGTGCTGCTCCAACAATAGCATTTCTGTAGAACTACCTCTCTTTTTACTTAAGTTGGCGTGAATTAAAGCTTGACCATGCTTGAGCTTTCACTTTCCACAAAGTTCTTAAAACAAATACACTCAAACAATAATTTATTGACTTCCCACAAGATTGCGCATCAATCACATGATTCCCATCATTTTTGCAAGAAAAAGCTCGCGCAAATGACGCCTAAAAAAAATTTAAAACAATTGAAAGCATGTATCTGTCTCTTGTTTTTGTTTGGCAAACTTTGATGTCTCTTTTCGTCGTTGTCTTTTGGTCAGGTTGTGTTAGGTGCTAGTTTCAAAAATGGTTGTTGAATTGGAAAAGCGCTTGCTTAAGTCAGATTTTTCTCATAGATGTCACGCGAGTATGCGTGTGTTTTCGTCGATTTTACTGTTTTGTACTTTTGTGTACTTTTTACACTTTGTGTTTCGATGTACTTCAGGCAAAGGTACTTTTTTGTATGAAAATTTATCATAAATTTAATAAATGCATTGAACTTTCCAAGTTTTTATTTGTCCAACTACAGAATTCAGCTTCAAATTCAATTTAACATCAATTTAAATGAGAATGTGTGAGTGTGATTGTCTTTGCATCTTTTTTTCTTTCAATTGCGACTTTTTGCTCAAAAAAGCGACTTTTTTCAAACTATTTGAATTTGCGACTTTTTTTTGCAAGGAAAACCAGAAGCACTTTTTTATTTTAAACTAATAATAAAAAAAAAAGTTTTTATTTAGGTATTTTTTCGTACTTTAATAAAATTTATATAAAGTTACATCAATAAAAATTAAAAAAAATTTACTAAGGAAGTATGATTTTCGGAAGTTGATTCGCTAAGTTGATGTTATCAACTTAGCGAATCAATCGATTTCTTTAGGAAATAAAAGAGCAACTAATTTTATTTTTTCACAGTTCGTGAGCAATTAATTAGCAACTAATTCTGCAATATTAAGATTTTCAAATTTCGAATTTTTTTCGCTGAGTTGAAAATAAGTCGGCGAAAAAAGGAGCAACTAAATTAATTCTTGCGCAACTAATTAGCAACTAAATAGCAACTAATTTTGGCATATTTAGAATTTTGAATTTCAGAAGTTGCTTCACTAAGTTGATATCAACTTAGCGAATCAATCGATTTCTTTAGGAAATAAAAGAGCAACTAATTTTATTTTTTCACAGTTCGTGAGCAATTAATTAGCAACTAATTCTGCAATATAAAGATTTTCAAATTTCGAATTTTTTTTCGCTGAGTTGAAAAAAAGTCAGCGAAAAAGTGAGCAACTAAATTAATATTTGCGCAACTAATTAGCAACTAAATAGCAACTAATTTTGGCATATTTAGAATTTTGAATTTCAGAAGTTGCTTCGCTAAGTTGATATCAACTTAGCGAATCAATCGATTTCTTAAGGAAATAAAAGAGCAACTAAATTAATTTTTCCGCAACTAATTAGCAACTAATTAGCAACTAATTCGGGCATATTTAGATTTTTGATTTTCAAAAAGTGCTTCGCTAAGTTGACGTTCATCAAATAATGTATCTCGTTTATTGTTGTTGCGTTTGGTAGGTATTCGATATGGGCTTAGTGTAGTTGTTGTTGTTGGGTGCAGCCTGCCGCGTGCAGGTACCTAAAGAGATTTATAATGTGAAGATGGAAAAATTTCAGAATAAAAGAATTTTTTACTTTTCGTATTAGACATCTGAAATTGGTTTGGGTGAAAACCAAAATTATTGAAATGTGACAGCGTTTTACTAAAAATTATTTAGTTAAAAAACAATGGTAACAGTAACAATGCCATGTTATATACCTTTTTGTAAAGCAAAACATTTCTTCTTTTATTTTATTTTTAAATAAAGTTGTTTCAGTGAAAAGTGAACTCATTATAAAAAAAAAAAAATTCAAACTTTTTTTTAAAATGTAACGTAATTAAGTACCTATTTATTTATTTTTTTGTTTCCAAAATTCAATGCTCTTATTATTTTAAAGTCTAAAACAGGAAACCAGCTGTTTTTGTTCTTTTTGCGAAAATCAAAAATGACGAATACGAGTTTTTTTTTTAAGAAAAACCTTTCTTTAAGTTTTTGTGACAATTTTAAAGAATAAGAGGATTAACCTTCGTTTTATTGTTTTGATATATCCAAGAACTTACAAGTATATACAACAAAATAACAAAGTACTGGATTAATAATAATGTGTGCTACCTAAAGATATTTTATTTCTTTTCTTGTAATGTATTTATCTTTAGGTAACACATATTTTGTATTTAAGTTAAAAAACAGGTAGGACCCGTCGAAGCGGCGCCGTCGAATACAATAGCAAACAAATTGATATAGGTCGTCAATTTACAGGTGTTTTGAATAAAAAAGGGTAGAATAGGAATCATGGCTACATGAAATTTGGCCCCAATGAAAAATGGCCCCAAAAAGTTGTATTGGAAACAAAAACAACAAAAATCGATGAAATTTTGTGGGATTGGCGTATTTTTTCATTTATTGGGGCCTTTTTTCATTTAAAATTTTGGGGCCAAATTTCATAATGAAAAATGGCCCCAATATTTTCAAACTTAAAATAATGAAAAATGGCCCCAATTTAAAATTGGAAATATAGCCCCAATTTTTCATAATGAAAAATCACCCCAAAGTTTGAAATGAAAAAACGCCCCAATGTATGAAAAATCACCGTAAACCGTCGAAATAAAAAACAATTGTTGTTGTTGCTTTGTGTATATATTTTTGGGGCCATTTTTCATTTTCACTTCGATTTTTTTTTTAAAATTTTGGGCTTTCTTTCATAAACTTTGGGGTAATTTTTCCATTTAAAATTGGGGCCACTTTTCATTATGAAAAAAGGCCCCATTTTTGGGACCATTTTTCATTTTTTGTTTTGGCCATTTTTCATTGGGGCCAAATTTCTTGTAGCCAGGAATCATCACCATTTTATTGTAGTTTGAATTTAAAACTCTATATTTCAATGGTTGTTTTGAAATGAACCTAAAATTAAAAAAAAAAGTAGTTGTTATAATTATTTGATTTGTACATACATAAGTAATTTTATACATACTAAAGTAATTTTCTTTGATTATTGTATACTATTTATAATATGGAGTCAATATCTCTTCCAGTAAGAGCACGGTTTATTCTGAAAAAGGTTTTGCGCTTCCTGTACACAGGAATGGTTTCGAGAGTGTAAGTCACAGGTCCAGGTCACCCTTGGAGCTGTTGTGTCAAAATATTTTTATTTATTTTTATTATAAGGTTTTTATAACCTACTTTGAATCAATAATTCAATAAGTTCATAATTATTGCTAAGTTGGTTGATTCTACAGGATGATTCACGAGCGTTGTGCCAAAAAGCTAGAGCGTGTAGGTTGAGTTGAGACAAGAAAAAAATTGTATGGGAGGGGGGTCTATTCCCCCCGTTCAGCCTGGAGGGGCAATTTTCTGAAAAATTGTTTTATTTTGTAAAAAAAAATATTTAAAATCAACGGCTTCGTTTATAACACCGTGTTATATCTTTTTGGAAAGCCAAAAACTTTTTCTTTTATTTTGTTTTTAAATTAAATTGATTTAACGAATATTTTAAAAAATATAAAGTTTCAAACTCAAAATTTTGAAAAAAAAATTTGAAAAAATAATTTTAAAAGTAATTTTTTTCAAAATTTTACGTAATTAAGTACAATTTTTGTTCTCAGAATTCAATGCTTCCATTAATCTTTAATCCAACACTGAAAATTGTATGGCTCTACGACTTTTTGTTGCCAAGGTTTTCAAAAATAACCGAACCTACTTCTTCACAAAAACAAGAAAATCTAGCCTTACGGGATGGCACAAGTGATCATTTAGCCAATTTTTTCGTGTTTTTGTGAAGAAGTAGGTTCGGTTATTGTTGAATACCTTGGCAACAAAAAGTCGTAGAGCCATACAATGTTCAGTGTTGGATTAAAGATTAATGGAAGCATTGAATTCTGAGAACAAAAATTATACTTAATTACGTAAAATTTTGAAAAAAATTAGTTTTAAAATTATTTTTTTTATTTTTTTTTTCAAAATTTTGAGTTTGAAAATTAAAAATTGTGAAATATTGTTTTCTGCTGAGTTGTTTAAAATGTATTGTTTTATATAAAATATATGTAAATTGATTTATTTTAGTGATTGAATTTTAATTTGGAAATAACAATTTGTTTTTATGCGTCATTTCAGGAGAGAAATTCAAATAATAAATGTCTGAAAATCCAAATTAAAACTGAATATTTTTACAGTTTTTCAAATCAATGTAATTCTTAAATCTTTCAGTATTTTGAAATAATTTTTTCAACAATTTAAATATCCTTTTATTAAATTATTAAAATAAAATTAAATTTGATCAAATCCAACAAGTGGTTGTTGTAAAAAGTTGCGAACCGATAAGCAGTTTCAGCTTAAATTTGAAAATACATCAATACATTTATTTAATTATTTTGCGTTATATTCCAAATATCAAAAAAAAAATTCCATAGTTTTAAAGATAATAAATAGTACTTACATTTGCCGTTTAAATTTTTTTAAAACAAGCTCAAATGACTTCACAAAACTGCAAACCATATAGTCACTTTTAAGAATTTTCTTCAAATATAGGGAAAGGCCTCTTAATAGATCATCCTGTAAAAGTAAGCAATCACTAATTGAACTAATTTTCCCATAATGTTTTAAATCATCAACATAAAGAAGACATTGTGAATTAATGAACATTTCCGATATATCATTAATGAATAAAAGGAACAACAGTGGTCCAATATGGCTACCCTGAGGAACTCCAGATGGCACGTGAATAGGATCAGACAAAATTCTATCAATTTTTACTATTTGCACACGGTCAGACAAATAGGATTCAATCCACTTGAGTAAACTAGAATAAGAACCTAGGCAGGCCAGTTTATGGAGTAAAATCTTATGGTTGACAATATCAAACGCTTTAGCAAAGTCGGTGAAAATTATATCAGTTTGAAGACCATTTTCAAAATTCGATACTACATAATTAACAAAGATTGATAAATTTGTTGCCGTTGATCTGCCAGGTAAAAAGCCATGTTGAAAGACCGATATGTGCTCACGAACCACAAATAGAATCTTATCACGAATAATTTTTTCAAAAATCTTAGGGATAGTTGAGATTTTGCAAATTGGTCTATAATTTGATATAAGTTGTCTTGAACCCGCTTTAAATATAGGAGTAATGAATGAAACTTTCCATTTACTTAAAAATACACAATTTTTCAGCGAAAGATTAAGCGAAACTGTGAGCGGCTCGGCTAGCGAATTAGCTGCATTTTTTAGAAAAAATGGGGATAATCCATCTGGTCCAGTAGATTTTGACTCATCAATTTGCTTTAATGCAACTAAAACTTCCGCTGTATTAATCTGAAGGGAACCTAAGCTAAATTTTTCTTGCATATTAGGGAGATTATAAGATAACGAGTCATGAGTATAAACAGATTCGAAATATTTAGCAAAAAGATTACAAATCTTCGAAATATCGCTTGTTGTTGAACCTGAGTGGCTCATACAATTGGGAAAGCCTGTAGTTTTTCGCTTTGAATTTATAAATTTCCAAAATTGCCCACTATCATTCTTGATTTTTCTTTCTGCTGAAGATATGTAATCTTTGTATAGTGATCGATTAAGATACTCGAATTCGTGTTGCAAAGTTAAATACGTATTACGAAGTTCGTGGTCATTTATACTACATTTGTGTCTTTCATATGCTTTATTTTTCTGATTCTTAAGTCGAGAAAGCCTTTTATTAAACCATATAGGATTTGAATTGCATGCAATTTTTTTTTTTAGGAATGAACTGTTCTATTGTTCTATTAATAACACAAGTAAGAGTATCATATGCTCCATTTAAATCCGGCTGATTCTTTATATCACATCAAGATAACGAGAACAGATGCGCATTGATCGCATCAAAATCTGCATCCTTAAATCAATGTACATATTTCGAATTTTCCAAATTACTTAACTTTAAATAACTATAAAAGCTAAGATTGGCCTCCAAGGCACAGTGATGCATCGAATTCTGAAACATTGGTAGCTCACTCTTGACAACTGCAACATTAAATTGTTTGTCAACAAAAACAAGATCAAGTATACGATCTAGATCATTACATAAATTATTAGTTTGAATAATATCAAACTGGCTGAAAAAATTAACTACCAATGCTTCGACCTCGGTGGGCAAAATCGTATCGTCACCTCCAAGTGGTGCCTGCTGGATAGCCGAAAGGTGAACTAACGACGAACGTTGGATCCATCGGATCCATAGGTTGTAGATACCTGAGTTATCTTCTCAGGAACTAGGAGCAGGAAGAAAGAGATACGCTCTGAAGATCCAACCACCTCAAAGATCTATATGTCATGCACAGGCCTCACAAGCCGGTCATGAAAGGAAAACTCGATTGTGATGAAAACAGCCTCGGATGAAAGAAACAACAAAGTTGACGACCCCCCTCCGCAAACGAAAAACGGACAACGATTTACGCATATGCACGTGGAATGTGCGTACGCTAAACAGGCCGCGTAAAGCCGAGCAGCTAGCCGAGACCCTCGCCAGTCTCAACGCTGATATAACAGCCCTGCAGGAGATGCGATGGGATGGACCGGGCCTGAGAATTACAGAGGACTGTAATTTCTATTATGGGAAATGCCACCTTGATGGGAGATCGCGCTTGTTTGGGTGCGGATTCGCTGTCAGAGGAAGACTTAGGCAGAAGGTCTTGAGCTTTCGCGAAGTCAGCGAGAGAGTAACAACGATCCGCATTAAGGCCAAATTCCACCACATAAGCCTAATTAGCGCCCATGCCCCTACAGAAGAGAAAGACGACGCTACCAAAGAATGTTTCTACGAGCTCCTCGCCAAAACATATGAGCAGTGCCCAAAACATGACATTAAAATTCTCTTGGGAGACTTCAATGCCAAAATTGGGAGAGAGGACATCTTTGTTATGACGATCGGAAAACACAGCCTGCACGACACCACCTCCGACAACGGACTCAGGCTCATCGATTTTGCAGCGGGAAAAAATATGGTGCTGAGCAGCACGCGATTCCCACGTCCCGACATCCACAAGGGCACATGGCGATCCCCAGATGGTCGAACCTGCAACCAAATCGACCATGTTGTGATTGATGGAAGACACTCCTCCAGCATTATGAATGTCCGTACATTCCGAGGAGCAAACATCGATTCGGACCACTACCTAGTCGGTGCAAAACTTAGGGTACGGATCTCCATGGAAGTTCTTAGGTGAACACCGACTACACCTAGGAAATTCAATGTTGAACGTCTTCAATCGGAAGAGACCGCCGCTGCCTATGCCGACCGCGTATCCCTTGAGCTTGCGAGAAATCCTTCGACTAATGACATGAACCCGGAAGACCAATGGCAGCTATGTCAACAAGCCATAAGAAGTGCTGCGTTAGAGGTATTGGGCTTCTCACATCCACCCCCCCAAAAACCCCTGGTTCGACTCCGAATGTGCTCAGTCAAACAAAGCCAAAACGGAGGCATACAAGTCGTGGCTCCAGAGAGATACTAGAGCATCCAGAAATCTCTATGTTGAGTGAAGGAAAGTTGAGAAACGTCTACTCAGGAGAAAGAAAAAAGAACACCAGCAACGCGAAGTCGAGAAAATGCAGAGATGTTTTTGCAGAAAAGAGATACGAAACTTCTTTAAAAAGGTGAAACAGTCTACATCCGGTTTCACAAGCCGCCCTGGGCCCTGCAAAGATCAGGATGGAATTACCATAGTGGAAACGCAGGCGATGTTAGCCATCTGGAGAGACTACTTTAACCGGTTACTAAATGGCGATGACAGCCAAGATCCCGCCCAAGATCAACTTGTTCCAGTTAATCTAGATGACGACCACGAACTACATCCGCCCTACCAAAATGAAATCAAAGTAGCCATCACCAGACTAAAGAAGAATAAGGCAGCTGGATGTGATGGCCTTCAAGTGGAGCTTTATAAACACGCTGGAGATGACCTGGTCAGGAGCATACACCAACTCATCTGCAAAATATGGTCGGAGGAAAGTATGCCTGATGAGTGGAATCTCAGTACCATCTGCCCTATTCACAAAAAAGGAGACCGCCTCCTCTGCGCCAACTATAGAGGCATAAGACTTTTAAACATCGCCTATAAGATCCTGTCATGCGTTTTATGTGAACGCCTCAAGCCGTTTGCTGACGACCTGAAAGGTCCTTACCAATGCGGCTTCAGACCTGGAAAATCTACCACCGACCAAATATTCACATTACGCCAGATCCTGGAGAAAACCCAAGAGTATAATATCGATACCCACCACCTGTTCGTCGATTTTAAAGCCGCCTACGACAGTGTTAATAGAGTTGAACTGTATCGTGCCATGTCTAACTTTAGAATCCATTCTAAACTGATACGCCTGATCAGGATGACGTTGGAGAATGCTCGCTGTTCCGTCCAAGTTGGTAGAGACTCTACTGAAACCTTCGAAACCACCAGAGGGCTAAGACAAGGTGACGCACTGTCATGCAGCTGTTTTAATATTGTGCTTGAAAATGTAATTCGGAGCACCCATGCCAGCACATCAGGCACCATTTTCAATAGATCGACACAATTACTTGGGTTTGCTGACGACATAGACGTGGTAGGAAAAACAAAGCAGTAACCAGTGCTTTCACTACTATGGAGTCAGCAGCAAGCAGAATGGGGCTGAAAATAAACGAGGACAAGACGAAGTATATGCTTTCATCAACAAAAGTCCAATCCCACCACCGACTTGGTCAGAACGTAACCATTGATAGGTATAACTTCGAGGTAGTCAGTGAGTTTGTCTACCTGGGCACTGCTGTAAACACAGGCAAATATATCAGCGCTGAAATCAAACGCAGACTCACTCTTGCTAATCGCTGTTTCTTTAGGCTGAGTAATCAATTGAGGAGTAAAGCCCTATCGAGAAGAACCAAGGTGACACTGTTTAAAACTTTCATCATGCCGGTCCTGCTATATGGTGCGGAAGCATGGACCCTCTCCCAATCGGATGAAAATTCACTTGGAGTCTTCGAGAGAAAAGTTCTGCGTACGATCTATGGTCCTGTGTGCGCAAATCGCGAAAACAACGTTTGGAGAAGAAGATATAACAATGAACTGTACGAACTGTACAGCGACATAAGCCTAGCCAGAAAAATTCGAATCCAAAGACTTAGATGGCTGGGCCATGTAGAGCGAATGGACATCGACGCTCCAGCTCGTAAAGTCTTCAACGCCAAACCCGAGGGAGTCAGAAACCAAGGTAGACCTCATCTTCGATGGAGTGACCAGGTAGAGGGAGACATCCGTCAACTTGGAGTCTGAAATTGGAGACAGCAGGCTAGAGATCGAGCCGGCTGGAGGGGCATTCTCAGCAAGGCCTTGGAGTACTACGCTCCAGTGGCGCCAGCATAACTAAGTAAGTAATGCTTCGACCTCACTAGTAATATTAAAAGGAACTAAACATTTCTCATCGGGATCAAATATCCAATTAATTTTGCCCAAGTTAAAATCATCAGCATAAAAAGCATGATTTGAATCAGAGAGATTTTCAAGAATATTGATACAATTTTTAAGATGAATATCATAAACATTTAGAGAACTCCTGGGTGGAATATAACTACAAATTATAAATTAATGATTAATTGATCAATATCAAAAGTGGATTGACCGGATACGGAGTCAGATATCAAGTCGACAAGCTACATCTTGAATTCTGGATACAACTTCACCTGTTGAGTCAACATTATTCGATGTTATGAATCTACTGTCCCTATCGAGGCAGGTTTCTCGTTTTTTTGGATAATCCAGGAAGTGTTTGACCCTTACTGCATAAGGCCATAAAGACGAGTTGTTCAAAAGATTTTCGAAGTTTTCAGCAGACACACGCAATTTAAAATTGACAAATTTAACATCGGCCAACGACATGCCTTTTTTAATTAATTTAAAGCATTTGAAAACATTTGCAGGTAATTCCGTTTTAGAAACTATATAATTAATGATGTCATCAGGCTCGGTGTTAGGATGAATCCATTTTGAAGCATATACAACATTCAATGAAGAATTTGAACCGGCACCCACCAGGACAGGATTAGATTTTAACCTCTTACTATTCATATTGAATCCGGTATCAACAAGACCTGCAGGCTTAGTTACAGTAGTAGCAACAATGCCTAAATCAGTAAGTTCTTCACCAGCAACAAATTTTGTAGAGTCAATTTGCTTCGCAATACTAACATCAGCAAGATCCGCAGCAGCAACTAATCCCACAGAAGCATCCGCAACAATCGCATCAGCAACAATCGCACCAACACCAACATCAACAGCATCCGCAACTCCGGCATCGTCAAGATCGACAACATCGAAACCAGATCGAACTGATTCAGCAACATCAACGCCCTTAATATTGTAGTCGGAAACACCATTTGCAGCAGCAGTCGCATTAGCATCATTGTTATAAACACATTCTGTAGTTGCGGCCACAATATCACCAATGTTATCCATCGAAGTCGGGTTAAGAGCATCATCATCAATTAATTTCTCATCAGTATTATCTGAT